>CM038216.1:139787684-140164184 GCA_021442155.1 Cymbidium sinense
AGTCCATGTTTATAATTGAGTAACTTCCTCAAGCAAATAGAAGAAATTCTAAATTTCATTTTGCACATTAAATATGTATGTCATAATTAGAGTATGCAAATCCTAAACATAAATAAATTACCATGATCATGTATTATACAACATACTCCATCAATCTCAAAAGCATATATAATTTCCTGAAAAATATTTCATTATTAGTTTATTAAAAAATTCATATGAAAATAAGACCTTTAGGACCATTTCCATTTTTGGCATGACATGGACCTTTTTGTGCTTAAAAAAGTTCAAATTACAATTCTTAAGTGTAATTTCTCTTCTTAGTGAACATGACAATTCCTCGCAGACTCTTTGTGATTCCAAGCATGATTACAAACTTATGATAACCATATTAAATGATGATTCACAATATTTTGTCAATATTTAACAACCACAATTCCATCATTTATTTAAGTATACTAACACATGATATCACCAAATTGAGATAGTTATATCATCAATTTACTAACTTATATATTTGTCTTTAAAATTTTTAGTTGACAAGTACCATAATAGCAACATCGTTCACTTTGCAACAACATGGTTTCTTCTTAGTCTTGTAAAGAATATATGCGATACAAGTAAACTTCCTCCGAGCCCATGGACTTGCCCTGGATAACATCCACTTCACTATCAACATCATTTGGGGGCTTGTGGGACCTAAAAGAATATTTGGCAAACTTGGTCATGACTCATTCATGAACTACTTCTTCCTAATAGGCTTCTTGTTACCCATTCCCTTTTGGTTGCTTGCTAAAGCATTCCCTGAGAAGAAGTGGCTAAAAATATTAATATTCCCCTTCTAATCTCTAGTGCAAATGGCATCCCACCAGCATACACAGTGAACTATATCCTGTGGGGCATAGTTAGTATTTTCTTCAATTATTACATTTATAAGAGGCAAAAGAATTGGTGGGCAAGACACACCTACGTGATGTCAGCAACTTTAGATGCAGGAGTAACTTTCATGGGAGTGCTAATCTTTTTTGCAATGCAATTAAAGAATATCAATGGTATAGATTGGTGGGGTGGAGTTGGAAATGATTATTGTCCACTTGCTAGTTGTCCTACAAGTCCTGAAGTGGTTGTTAAAGGATGCACTATCTAAATCCCATCATCATATTTAGGAGTATACATCCATCAAACCTTGTGCTTTAAGTTCATCTAATAAGTAATACATACCATTATATCACCCTTTATCTTTTGAATAGAAGAAATGCTCAAATTCATCCAAAATAAAAATAAATTATATTGGCGATGTTTATGTTTAGTTGTGCAATGCACTCAAAAAAATACTTTTCATAGTCAACTTGATTCATTACAGTTTGTTTGATTATGAACTAGCTATAATTATCAATTATGTGAGATAGAAATGATGAGAATGCATGAAAACAAGCAAATGAAAAACTATAATTTGGTGACTAAATACAAAATGGTAACAAGAGAAACAATTGATGTGAAGACACCTAAAATGATCATTTTTCTCAAGTAGCTAAAGCTGAATTTGTAACCATAAGAAAATAAAACACTTCTAAATTCAATGTCAAAAAAAAAACAAATAATATATCGATGATAAAAAAACATAACCATCATACATTGGCTTGTATGGAGTAGATAATTTTTTGACTAAAAGAAATAAGAAAAAAATAAAGTAATACTTTAAGTAAGAATAAAACATAGAACTTGCGAACAAATTTCACTAGAGACATATCCACAATTTACACTTAAATGTGCATCAATCAGCAAGATAAGTTAACAATTTGAAACTTAACTTTAGTTTCAAAATTGGAAACTTCAACAACTTCATAAAATCCCCAAATGTGATGTATAATAAAGTATATCTTGAGAAATTCTACATGAGAATGATAAGTGTTTCAAATATGGATATTTACAGCACAAAGTGATGAATTATCTAGTTGCTTCATAAAAAGAGGTATCATATGCTAGATATGACAGTGGAGTTAGTCAATGAAGAAATAAAATAAAAGTAGAACAATCTAAAGCTCTCTTTATCAGTACAAGCATGAGAAATATAGTAGGAAGCAAAGGTTGCAATTGATGTGATTTTAAGCATAGATCCTATAGTAGGTCATGTTGATTATACCTTATATATTTGATCCATTATTGAGAAGATACATCATTATGTATTAGTTTTTCAATTTGTTACCCATTTGTAATGTTATGATGTTAGTTTTATGTGCCTATGATGTTGAATTGAAAAGAATTTGATTTTAAGTATTTTTCAGATAATTTGATGTGATTTTAGAGATGGATTTCTAGTTTAAGTGTCAGGCTAGCATAGACTATCATAATAAGAGTTCATACTTATGAATATAGAGTTCATACTTATGGTGAATAAATTTTTTATTATTTCTAGAGATTTCAAAGATGTTGAAATTGGGATGACATGATTCTATTCTTCCACGTTGATATGACTATTAACAAGTTCAAGCAACTTAGCTAATGTCTTTAATTTCTTCATGCTAAGTGCATAGAGAAATGGTCCTTCAAAAATTTAAAAGTGTTGCTTGAGTTAAGGCAAACTTCAAATCGAACATCTAGCATCTATTGTCAAAAATGAATGATGAATAGATGAAGGGACTCACCAATTTGAACTTTATTCTAAGAAGAGCTTAAGATTTCTTCAACAACAGCCACTCTTGGATGATAAATCTTTGGTTAAACTCTAAGAAGCTAGAAATGATCCTAAGATTAAGGCACAAGAATCATTACGTGATACCTATTAAAGAGGCGAATAAAATATGACAATTCACTTTGTCACTAATTGAGGAGGAAATGGTGATTCAAAACTAGTCATGTGGCCAGTTAGATCTATTTTTCCTTTGTAAGAATCTGACAAATACACTTTGAACTCTAATGAAGGATGAGCCTTCACAATCTTTGTTGTAACCAAAATCTTATTAAATTTAGAAATCCTTGCATAAAGGTAGCACTAAACTCAATTGTAGAAGTCATCTTCTAATTAAAGAGCACATACTAAGTGGAAGCATAAAAAATTCTTTCATTCATAAATAAGAACATCATATGATTTGATATGTATGAAATGTGAATAAAATAAAACAAAAACAAAAAGAAAAAAAAGGGGCAACTTGTAACTTAATGATGGAGGCAAAAATCAAGAATTCATACAAAAAAGAAAAAAAATCACAAAAACATTACAGAGATGATGGCAAAAACAAATAGGTGAAATAATTAGTTTAGATTATTAACATGCAATGGAAAATTCAAAAAGAATGATTAGAAGTGAACATCTAAGCATGGGGAGATAAATAAAGCATAACTCATAACATCACCAATAACACAAAACTCAACATGATTCATGGTTTAAAATATCCTAAATACATTAAAATCACTCAAATTATAAAAAAAAAGTACCAATAACTTCACTATAATAAGCATCACATTATAAAAAGAACTTACATGTGTAAAATAGTGGGACCCAAGAAAGAGAAATCTAGCTTTTAAGAAAATGACGGAGACATCAATGGCTCTAATCAAACTAGTTTGCATCAAAAGTCCCTCAATTTAAAAAATTGACTCAATCATATGAAGGCCCTAGCATTGAAAAACCAAATTAAAACATGATTGTTATAACGCTTTCAAAATCATCCATGAGTCCAAACGAGATGATAATTATCTCCATCAAATAAGGTATTACTAAAAAAAACATCATTATAAAGATGAACTCGTCATCAAAGATTTGCTTTGGCATGATTGTAGGTTGAGAGTCAATAACAATATAGAAGTAAGATCTAATATATAAGATAAATAGAGGAATCGCAAGATGGATGAGGCAAAGTGTCAAATGTCAACTTTTTAGTGTTTATTCACCTACATTAAATATTAAAAAATATTAACATTGAAGAGAAGATCTAACTCATACACATCATTGCTTATTTTTTAAATAATATTACAAAGTTTTATGTTCATATAGTTAACTTCTTGAGAGTTCTAGATGGAACCTCTTGGAATAAATTCTAATTAAAATTTTATCTCCTTTCTTAATTTCAATAAACATTCTATATAAATAACCAATCAATATTTATTTTTCATAATTTTAGAAAGCTTTATTTCATTTTGTTATGAAGAATATACATGCTTTGGTTGAATAAAAATGCAAACTTACTTTGCCCTATATGATATAGCTAGAACACACAGCCCTATATGTTTATATGGATTGCATCTAATATGAACATGACTCATGTCAATTCACTTATTCATAGAGCTATTATATGTGACTTGATTACAAAAAAAACTATATCCCAACTAGAAAACATCAATTCTGTCTCAATCTTGCGTCTATCTAAGGTTTTTGGTGATGATAGAAAGAATAGGATTTTAGTACATATCTTAATCAATAGATTCTTCCAAAATAGCTCATAAACTATAATCCTCGATCAAAGATTGTGCCTTTGATAAACAACAATTTCACACAACTTTTCTAAAAAATAAAGAGTATATATGAGATGTGTTGAAAGTTTTACAATAAGGAATAAAGTATGTCACATTCAAAAGGTTTTTGTCCCTATAGGGTCCTTGTGCTCTTAGTCCTTAAGGAGACGAAGCAGTGCAAGCAAACTAAAATGAAGAAACATCTTGACCAATGAGGCCTTCCACCACCATATCATCATCATTGTGAGGTGAGAAACCTTTTCTTGTCTTCAAGCTAAGGAAGAAAAACACAACATCAATCACCTAATTGAACCCAAGGCTAGATTATTTTGACATTAAGAGTTTAGAAGTGACTAGAGCTGATTTTGAAGTGAGTTTATAAATGATTTTTTTTATTTTACATAAACACTCATTAAGAATGCAATTCTAGTGTTTTTTTTAGATACCTAAATTTCATTTTCACTCATCTTCATATATACTCCATATTAAAGTATTATTAAAAATAATAATACATAGTAATACATAATCCCTATAATGTAATGTAATTCAATTAGTTTTACATGCAAAAAATTAAAACAAAGGTTGACTTTAGAAACATTATGTGGGCTCCAAAAATTTTCCACCAACCTCTCAATTAAGAGAGTTTTAATTAAGTGTCGGTGAAATTTTTAGAAGGCAGATGGAATAGTAGATAAGACAGTATTGACCTCACTTTTGGAGTGAGTTCTCAATATTCTCATCGTTGACTTGAGAGTCTTCTAGACACTAGGACTTCCTTAATCAGTAAGACACTTCCAGTGATTAAGTGAACACTTAACCTAAACCTAGAGACTTACCAGCCAAATAATTGAAGCTCGCGATCAAATCCAAACTTGAAATCTTTCCTAAGTCCTTTGAATCAGTTTCATGAACTTAGCCAAAACTCCATCTAAATCAATCCAAAATCAATTGATTTTCTCATAATCAATTTATATCTTCAATTATCTCCCTAAATATAAATCAAATCTACATTCAACTAATCAAAACTAAATCAAACTAAATCAAATTAAATCAAAACATTTTCTAAGTCCTTTGAATCAATTTCATGAACTTATCCAAAATCTCATCTAAATCAAAACAAATTCAATTAATCATTCGATCAATCACCATTCTAAATATAAATGAAATCTACAATCATCAACCCAAGTAAAAATCAATCCAAGTCAAACCCAACTTAGCCCATTTGACTTGAAATATTCAAATGAAAAACTCATTTGAACCCAAACCAATTGCAATTGGATTTTATATATCAATCCCAAATCCATATATAAACTTAACTAAATCAAACTCAACCCAAAATCAAAACTAAACCCAATTGGCTCACTTAACAAAGTAACTAATTTGACCTACATGAACCAAAATCCAATTCAATCCAAATCAAAGTGAATTAAGCCAATACAAATTTCATAACATGATTGTTGATCATCCTGGGTTGATCAATTATCATAAATTGGGTCAAACCAAGTCCTACCCTTTGACCAAATCAACCCTTTGACTCAAATGAGCCAAAATCAAATCTAAGCCAAATTGAATAAAACCAATGACAACACACTCCAAATGATCATATGAACTTGACCCAACCCTTGGTTTGACTCAATTTGACCAAGTGGTCCTAACTTGTTTGACCAAATTAGATCTAAATGGGTCAAATTGAGTCAAATTGAGTCAAATTGAATCTAATGAACTCCAAATGATATGAAATTCAGCTCACTTTTGGCTCATTTCAAATCTGCCCAAATCAAATCTAATGCTAAATGATCATTCTACCCTTGGGTCAAGGGTATCACATGAGACAAATCACCTATATAAGTGTTCATTTTCATTGGCCACGACACCCTCCCATTGGTCCATATAGGCTCAAGAACCAACACCTCTAAGGGTGGTTGGGTTGGCCTTGACTCATCAGGGGGGTGATGAATTCATCTCACTTCCCCCATTAGAACATTTGAAACCTATAGGACACCCACTAATCCATCTTAGCAACCACCTCCTAAGCCTTGGCCAACCAAACCAAATAAGATGACCATTCCCAGCCACCACGTATGTCGGGACATCCCTTGTATAGGCCAAAAAAAATCACCATTAGAGGTGATTTTCACCACCAAGCACAAGAGAGGGAGAGGCTTCCAAGAAATAATTTTGCCATTACACACACTCTAGGAGCTCTTCCAAGCAACAAGAAACTCATTCCCCACTTCCATTGGGATATAAAAACACCAAATCGAGCAAATTTAGGCAAAGAGGTGGCAGACATTGGTGGATACAATATTCCAAGTGAAGGCAAGGGTGTAGGTTCACCCCAAGGCTTCATCTTGCATCTAGGAGCATGCTCGAATCAACATAACTATCAAAAATCATCTCTAGTGAGATAATTTTTAAATCTCATAGTCGACCATAGGATCTCTTATTTATGATTATTCTTGCATGATTTTAGAAATTTCCCTTAGATATCTCTTGCATTCTTCATTTTATACAATCCTAATGCAAAAATAAAAGTTTTCTATCTAGAATCGATGTGAAATCTAGCTCGATCGGACCCCATTTCACCATTTTCTCAATTTCTATCGGTTCGACACTGTTCATCATGGCACTATTCATCATTCAACAACCTAAAGAAATTATAATTGGCCCACATGTGTGGGAGAATTATAAGAGTACTTAATTAAATTTCTTAACTTAATTTACTATTAATCATGAGCTAATTGCATTAGACCCCTTTTATTTTTTAAGATCATTGCAAATTTATTTTCCATTCATTTGCATATAATGTTGGCTCATAATTATTTGGATAACTAGATTAAGGTATGTGGTGTTTATTTTTGAGATGTATGGGAGACACCACATAGATATGAGGGGGAGCTTATTGAAGTGAACGGGGATGTACTATCTCGAGAGATAGAGATATCACCCTTCAATGGACCTAATCACTTAATAAACACTCCTAAGACATTATGAGTCTTCGAATATACCAGAGATTTTTCCCCTGCTTTATATGGATGAATAAAGCAAGGTTTATATTAAACCGGGTTCTAAAGTTCCCTATGGGGATAAGCCCCCAGTTAATTACATCCTTAGGAAAGTGAATTTCTTACGAATACTCTCGATTAAAGTAGGCAATTATTGTCTCCAAAGATTTCAAGGTTAAGACTATCAATAAATTTGCTATATTGGAAAGTCAAATGGGAAAGATTAAGGAGAATACTTATTTTTGGAAGCCAAAGGGAAAAGGTAGAATGCCCTCTGACACTAGGAAGGCCTAGTGAGCATTCCAATATATCCTATGATTGAGCTTTATAATTTTGAAAGTGAGGTGAATTAGAGTTAGAATTATTTTTATTAGATTACTAGGGCTTATAATCCACCAACACAAGGTTATAGAAATGCCTAAGAGGTGGGGATTTATGCTTGTAGCCCGAAAGAAATAATTACCTCGGATTCTAAATCTAAGGAGCTTTGGCATAAGCCAAAGCATGACCTAAATCTAAGCGAAGATGGGTATATGGTTTACCTCCATAAGAGAGAGTAAATCACCCACTGGACTTATGCCTAGAGTGGCGTGACTAACTCTTCCTATGCTTTAAAACCATGTAGGCAAGTCATATGATTTTGTAAGATAGTTGGGTTATTATTATTTAGAAAGAGACTAAAGTCCTTAAACCCACCCCTAAGAGACTAGAGCATGAGTGGCAGTAATGACTTAATCTATAAATGCAAATCTTTTCAAATTTTATTTGATTTTGACACTTCATTTTGACAAAGGTCATGGGATTTTCATATGTGTAAATGCATGATGAAAATGTATTATGGGCTAAATCAGCAGGAAAGAGGTGTTTTCCACCACAGAGGAGACCCTCAAAGGTCAAGTCTTCTCTTATCGTGCAAAGATGGAAACCCTCTCTCAGCAAGAGTGAAACAATTTGCATGCATGATATGAGACATACAACATTCAGTTAAGAGGTTGCTAATTCTTTTAATTATCTTGATTAAATGGCTAGGCTTTGTGTGAGGTTATGAATCATTTAAACCTTTAGTTATAAATTATAAATGGGTAAAAGATTTATTTTTCCCTAAGAGCCTAATCGGATCCAAGCCACACATTAAAGCATCAAACATATAAGAAATTAATAAAAGCATGTTGTTTCTAATGTGCAATTTTAAACATAACATCAATCAATTTTTTAAAACTAGTGCAAAAGAATAAAAGGTCAGTGCAGTCGGGTACCACCATACAACCAAAAAAAAAAAGGGTAGGCGAGCTCTACCCTTATACAACCTAGAATTACAAAAGAATAATTATAATTTATAAATGAATGAATGCTATTGGGGAGTGGGAGGGGTGGGTCTTCATTCTTCATGCTTTATGTCTTCATTTTCATATCTCCATTTAATTTGATTTACTCCACTTGCATCACATGGCCACCTTGGACAAAGCCTTCTAGCCAATGTTCATCCTTATCCCCTCATAACAATCCTAATTTCTAATACAAAATTATATTAAAAATAGGAAAAGTAAATCTAATTACACCTACAAAATAAGTGTTAGCTAAACATACATACAACCCAAGCAGTTATATTTAGAATTTGGACTTAGCACCTTACACATGAGTAACCAAGCTCACATATCCTAACTTGGATTATGCTTAGGGGATTAAGCACCTGCAATGAGAGCATTTACATTTATTTTTAAGCACCCCTTAAGCACAATCCCCTGTAGAAAAAATATGATTAGGCTAATCATGCCTAACATCCAGTCTACGAAACATACACGCTAGCATCCAGTCTAAAATAATACATCACAAAATATAACATACATCATACCATGCACCACCTTAACATAAAGCTAAAAGTGGTGTCTTAATTCTAATGTGTTGGTATTAAGGCTTGTGTGGTATGCCCTAACTAGGAATTAAGGCTATGATTTTCTAAATGTGAAAGAAGTTTAATCATAAGAGGTTGATTTCACTTTAAGTGGTTTAATTGATTTGAGAATTTTTTAGTTAGTATTTTCTTTTATTTCAATTGACTTATACTTAGCAACTAAGTGTTATAAAGAGAAGAAAAAGAGAGGATTACTCTCTTTCATCCCTACCTTAAGTCATTTCTAAAGCATGTTAATTAACTTAGTTCTCTTTGGTCAATGGCTTATTACATATTTTAAATTAATCCTAAGTTCAAGCCCTTTTAAATAATCCTATTCAATATGAAAGGCATCTTAAGATTAATTTGATTGAATTACTATCACATGACACATGTTAAATCATTTCTTTCCATCACATGTAACATGCATATGATTAAATCCTAAGTATACCTACACATACAATATGTTTTAGCAAACTTAAATGATGGATGTGAGTATGTACATTTAAAGTTTATATTTTTCATTTGATTGAATTATTTTATCATTTTAATTTAAATCTCTATCTAAATTCTTATACAAAAATACATAGGAAGAGAATTAAATAGGCACGTGTTATTGTTAATCAGGGAAGTGAGGTAATCAAATGACCTCCTTAGGGCTAACTAAAGCTTCATATTCCTAGGATGTCCAGACTATATACCATTACATTCAACCCTATGTAAAATTGCATACCTGAACATAAGAAAGAGAGCTCCAAATCACATGATGAATTAATTCAATCACTTGAATAATTACAAATGCATGTATTCTTGATAAAAGAAAAGGAGTTTTAATTCCATAATCAAATACACACACACACATGTATGAGAGACATAAGCTAATACATGCCATTGTTAACTAGGGAAGCGAGTTAATCAAATGACCTCCTTCGGGCTACTTAAAGCCTCGTATTCCCAAGATGTCTAGACTAAATATTTACTTTACTCAAATATGTACGGATGTATACATAAATAAAAGAATTAAAACCATGCAAAGGTTGTATTTTTATTTGATTAGAATATTTATGCATGTGGATTAAAGTTCTTATTCAAATTCTAATGTAGAAATACATGTTAATGAAATCAAATAAGTACTTAACTTGATGTTAACTAGGGAAGTGAGGTAATCAAATGACCTCCTTGGGGCTAACTAAAAACCTCGTATTCCAGGATGTCTGGACTATATACCTATTAACATTCAAATGCATGTAAAGCTACACATGAATCAAAGAAAAGAAAGCTTCAATTCATACACTTAGAGTATAATCACATACATCTCCTATGTATTTATAACTAGCATTCATAGCATATGTAATCATTCACTTATAAGTTTTGGAAAAATACATTTGGATTTAATAGTGATAATAGCCACACATATATCAAATTAAATCAACACATGCAAGCTTGACATAAAGGAAACCATTTAATTTAATTAATTTTGTAAAAGACAAATCCATGAATCAAATGACATACAACATTTAATATGATTGGAGAGGAATAAATAAACATAAGCATATGATTTCATTCAATCTAATTAATTTCTAAGGACAATAACATCAAATAAAATCATTTAAAACAAACCAAAGCTTTTTTATGTCACTTTTAATTTGATGCTCAATTTGATTTAAGGAAAGAGACAAAGAGAGAAACAAGTTTTCTAATGCTAATCTCATCCCATGTTTGTAGGATAATTTCATTTAATGAGAAGTAATTAGGTTGATTTTATGGATTAATTAAGTTAAGGTAGGTCAATTAACCCTTACTTATATTACCTTAAAGTAATTATCCAAATAATTATGAGCCAATATGATATGCAAATGAATTGAAAAGTAAATTAGCAATGGTCCTATAAAATGAAAGGGCCTAATGCAATTAGCTCACAATGAATGGTTAACTAAGTTTAAGGAACTTAATTACTTTTATGATTTTCCCACAAATATGGACAAATCATAATTTCATTAAATCTCTTTAGGCTATTGAATACCAAAAAATCTACCCATGAATTAATTAGGTTTATAGGTGTTTTAAAATTTAATTAAACTAATTAAGTAATTAATTAATTCATTAATCCCTAATTAATTTCTCTTGGAAAAGTGAAGGAATCTTAGGAAAAAGATTAGGATAGAAGCACCAATCCAATTTCTAAGCCTCCTCATTATTAAATAGTGATAAATGACCCAATTAATTAAGCAAGTGTTGACCTCATTTTTAGAATGAGAATGAGCTCTCAACATTTCTATCTTAGACAATAAGAGTTCCTTAGTCTTCTTAGTGATTAGGTGAACACTCAACCTAATCCACAGAGACTTAGAAGAGTTAGCCATAGGAATAGGTCATGCCTTAGGGGTGTTAGAAAAACTTGCCTACCCCATAGCTTGAACCAAATCCTCACTTCCCTTCCTTCAAGTCAAATTTCAAAAATCAAATCAACTCCAAGATCAAACCAAATTCAAACTCAAATCAATTCCAACTTAATTGATTTTCTCAAATCCACTTCAAACTCAAATCAATTCTAACTTAATTGATTTTCTCAAATCTTAAATCAATTCCAATGGATTTTCTCAAATCATGAATCAATTCCAAATGATTGAAACCCATGATTGAATTCTAAATTCAAAATCCTTCCTAAGCCACTTTGATTTCATCTTATGGACTTAGCTCAAATCAAATCCAAATCAAATTCAAGAGATTTTCTCAAAACCCATTTATATTTTCATTTATATTCACAAATATAAATGAAATATAAATTCAATTATCCAAAACTAAATTCAAAACTCAAATCCAAATCTAATCAAAATCCAATCTACACCTTTCAAGTCAAATTCTTGAACTTGCTCAAATCAAGCCAAACCCTTGATTTTTCTTCATGATTCAATCAAACCTTCAATCATGAAACCAAATATAAACACAAACTTTAATCATCAAACCAAAACTAAATTCAAAACTCAATCCAAATTCAACCAAAATTCAACCTAAGCCTTTCAAGTCAAATTCTTGAACTTACTCAAATTAAACTCAAATCAATTCAAACCCCTTGAATTTTCTTCATGATTCAATCAATCCTTCAATCATGAAATCAAATATAAACATAAACTTCAATCATCAACCAAAAACTAAATTCAGAAATCAAACCCAAATCAAACTCATGTTCACCCTTTGAACTTGAAATTTTCAAATGAATCAAAACCCATTTGGCTTCAAATCACTTGCAAATGGATTTATATTTCAATCATAAGTCTATTCGAGTTCAATCAAACTTGAATCAAGCCTTGATCAAGTTAATTGATCCATTTAGGCTCACTTGACCCAAAGTGACCTAAAGTACCCTTTTGAGCCAAATTCCAATCCTACCCAAATTGGATTGAATTGAGCTCATCTAAGCCTCACATTGTGAGCAACAATGATCATAAGATGATCAACCACTCAAATTAGGCCAAACCAAGTCAAACTTAGGGTTGACCAAGTCAACACATAACCAAAATGAAACCTAAACTAGTCAAAATCCATCATAGGCCAAACTGATTGAAACCATTGATCTAGGCCCATTATAAATCAATGTTTGAACTTAACCAAGTCATCATTTAAGCCTAACCTAGCCCAATTGGCCACTTGACCCAATTTGATCTAAAAAGTTAAAATGTGTCAAATCTTGATCTAAGCTAAATTGATTGAAATCAGTGGGCAAGTTCATTCCAAATCACTTGTTGAACTTGACCAAAAGCCTTATTGGCCTAGACCCAACCTAGCCCAATTGACCATGAACCCAACTTCCTAATGGTCAAATCAAGCCAAAATCAAACCAAACTAAAATTGATTGAAACCAAAGCTTGCAAAATATTTCAGAAGACCAACCAAACCTAAACTAACCCATGACCTAACCCAATTAGGTCAAATAGGTCAAATTGGTCAACTTGACCCATTTGACCTAAATTAAATGAAATCAAATGAACCAAAACCAAATATAAATCAAATTGAACCAAACCAATGATACCAAAATATTTTAAATGGTCATATGAACTTGACCCAACCCTTGGTTTGACCCAGTTTGACCAATTGGTCAACTTGACCCAAGTTGACCAATTTTGATCTAAATGGGTTAACATGAGCCAAATGATATCAAATCAACTCCAAATTCTTTGAAATTTGGATCAACCTAATTTCAAAATATTCCAAATCTGTCTAAATTGAAAACAAAGCCAAATGACCATTTTACCCCTAGGTCAAGGGGAAACCTACCAATTCCACTTGGAATTTGGTCATATCCTTTTCATGGCCACTTGACACCCTCTTAGTGGATCAAGTGGATAATAATGAGTGTGGTGCACATGACCCAATGGGAAATTCTCCACATGGGAATGAGCACATGAAAACTTCACCACTCCACTCCTTTGGCCAAACTAAATCACATGGAATCCAAAATGACCAAACCAACTCAATCAATCTGATCAATTTGGTCAAAACTGTAAGGAGAACCTCGATCATCTGATCCTTCTAAGGGAAGATATACTCCCCTAATTTCACTTGAATTCCATTCATTCACACTCGATTGAGCCTTAAGAACCTAGAGCAAGCATTCCCAAGCTTCTCCAAGCCTCCTAAAGCTCTTTGCATTTCTCCATTTTCTAAGTTTATCAAAACTGAAAATAGGGGAGGTAGCAAGAAAATTTCAACTTACTGAATACCCAACTTTAGTCCAATTCCTCTTGCAAGCACCCTCAAAGGACCCAATCGAGTTCATCCAAAGCTTCTTCCAAGCTTCCAAGGCATAGGAGGAGGGAGCTAGACTAAAGACGCAATCCTAGGAGGAGGATTTTGGCCAATTGGAAGATCGATTCAACCTCAAACCTTCAAACTTCCAATAGTGTTTCATCTCCACTAGATGAAGCTACCTCGATGGTTAGGAGCGCCGATGATAGCCTCTGATGAGGTACTAGTCAAAATCGAGCTTGCATTGAATTTTCTTTGGTCCTTTTTGAAGGGAATTGTAATCCCAAGTGATTTCCACCATTAGATCTTCATCTCCTTGTATGTTGATGGTGTCGGTTCAATCTTAGCTCAATCCAAGCTCAATCGAGCTCGGATCAAGCCATGGGGGAGACAGTAACCATCTCCGGCGAGAGCAGATGAATCGTGGACCATCCATCCCTTATGTTTTGGATGGACGATCCTGATTAATCCACATTAAACCATATGATTTATCTTATTAGAACCACGGGTTTAATCCTGATCGTTCGATCTTTGATTAGATGATCCAGGGAGAAACTGCGTAGTGCCGCCAATTAACATAGGATGTGACAACTTAAGTGATGAGTCCCGTCGCACCACATGGAAAGCACCCACCGCGTCAGTGGTCCACATGGCGCCGACAGGATTAGTTATATAATTCGAGATTATTTAATTATCCTTAATCACTCAAACTTCCAAAATACACAACTAATTGTAAAAAAATCAACAAAATACAAACTCAAATGCATTTTGAAGATAATTCAAAGGGGAATAATCCAAAATTAAGTTTAATTGATTTTGAACATTAAATTTTCTGTAATTTAGGTTTTATTGGAAATATAATTATGTTAATTACTCCCTGATTACTTCAGTAATTAATTCCAAACTTCCTAGGGTTGATTAATGGGATGACCCCTGCCTCCCATGATTTTCTTGGAATTTAGTGTTGGCTTAATTAGGTTAATTGTTTGATTCACTCCTAATTACTCTCTAATTAATTAAATGATTAATTAACTTATTAAATAGTGATAAATTCATTAATTAAGTTTGTTAATTACCTTAAAATAGTGAATGGACTTAGGGAATGATATTAGGAGTTCTTTCCCAAATATTTTCCTCTAAGTTTATTTCATTTGAATAAAAATCTAATTAAGGTGAAAATTAATTAAATAGTTTAATCACTTTATTAAATGGAATTAATCAAAATTTTAAAATCAAATCAATTGAATTTAATCAATTTCTTCTTGGGTAGATACTTAGGTGTTCAATAACCTAAGTAGCTTAAGGAAATCATATAACCCATATGTTTGGGAAGGGTTTTGAAGTACTTAAATTAAACCCTTTTTCTTAATTAATCATTAATTGTGACCCAAATGCATTAGGCCCATTTTTTTCTTAGGTGCATTACTGATTTAAATTCCTTGTTATTTTATGTCATACATTGGCTCATAATTATTTGATTAAATATGTTAAAGTGGTGTAGGTAAGGGGTAATTAATGGACTTAATGTACATCTGAACCTAAGCGAAATATAGAATCAATCTAATGGTTCTGAAAACAAACTAAATCAACTCACACATGGATGGAATGGGTTAGGACCAGGAAACTCTTTCCACATTTCCTAAATTAAAATCCAAACAAAAACAAAACAAAAATCTCTTTCAACCAACTTTGATTCACTTTAAATAATCTTATTCCATAGGATTTTCTTTAGAAATTAATTAAGGTGAATGGAATTACATGCTTACATAACTTTATTTTTTTTTCTAGCATGCTAAATGTGTATGTCATATGAAAATCATGCATTCATGTCTTTTAAAAAATCAAATTAAAATGAAATGTTTCATTTATGTAAAATTGCATGTTTTGGCTAAAGTAAGAATATGAATGGCTATTATCACTACTAAATCCAAAATTATTTTCAAAACTTATAAATCAAACATTACAAATGAAAGGTATGCTACTTATAATTACTTATGAGCTTACATGTGAGTATAATATAAGATGTACATTATGTGACTTTCCTTCTCTTCTCTTTTAACATAGTTTTGAATAGGATTTGCAAAGTATATAGTTCATTTTAAAAGAGCACAACACTTGCTTAAATCCATTCCTATTCATTCTTATGTTATCATTTAGGAGGGATATTCACACTTGCACATATAAATTGCATAACCAAAATCAAACAAACAAACATAAACTTTTTGCATGACTCTTTTTCCATTCATTTCTTTTTTGTACATGCACACGTATTTAAGAAAAGTGATATATTAGTCTGTACATCTTAGGATTGTGAGGCTTTAATTAGCCCCAAGTAGGTCTTGTATCTTACACCCAAGGATAGAAAATAATGGTATTATACTCACTTTTATCTTTCATATATGTAAATGTGCATATGAATAGTCGATAAAAGAACCCCTCTTTTCTACTTAACAAAATCATGCATACATGAAACATTCCAAATTTCATTGAGCAACATCTCCTAGAATTCATCAAGAAGGTGTGTTAATATTTCTATTTGCATGTATAGATATGCTTAGGATTCATCCATATGTATGTTACACATGTTGGAAAGAAATAAAGTGTTGTGTTTTGTGATAATAATTCACATTACTAAATCTTAAAATGCCTTTCTTCTTGAATAAGTTTGTTTAGGAATCTAAACATAGGATTAATTAAAACACATAATAAAACATTCACTAAATAAAAATCAATAATGAATCTACTCTAGAAATTACTTAAGGTAAGGAGGAAAGAGAAGTCCTCTTCTCTTTTCCTCTCTTTACAACAAAGTAATTAATTGTAGGTTCATTCAAACCGAATCAAATCATGAAATAAGAGTTAACAAAATCAACTAAACCACTTAAATTAAACCACCCTCTAAGTTGAACTCTTCATACTTAGAAAACTCTAACCTTAAAGCCTAGCTAAGACATACCACACAAGCCTTCAATGGCACACACATTAGGCTAAGTCACCATTTCTATGTTAGGGTGGTGATGGTTTGATGCGATTTTATATGTAGTATTTTAGTCTGCATGTTAGGGTGTGTGTGTGTAAACTGAATGGTAGGATGATCTTAGTCTAATCATTATCTTCTTCAGGGGATTGTGCTTAAGGGATGCTGTAATAAAAATATAAATACTTTTATTATGCATGTTGCTTATACCCCTAAGCATAATCTAAAATAGGCCAGGCAGACTTGGTTACCCATGTGTGTGCTAAGTCCAATTTATTCTTATACATGCTTGGGGTTGTGTGATTTATTTAGCTAATCTCTATTTTACTGATTTTAGTTAGATTTACATTTCTCATTTTCATGTAATTTTGCAATTAGGATTTGGAATTATTGTTATGGGGGATTAGGATGAACATTGGTCATAAGACTATGTCTTATGTACCATGTGAAGCCTTTGGAGAAACCACATTCCAACCAACCAAGAAGAAAGAAGAAAGAAGAATGAAGAAATGAAAAAAATGAAGAATGAAGACCCCTATAGTATGACTTCCTTCTTGATTGTAATTAATTCATTTGTAATTCAGGTTGTATAAGGGTAGAGCTCAGCTACCCAATTTGTTTTTGGGTTTGTGCGGTGGAGCCCGACCATAAATGACATCTTATTCTTTTGCGCTAGCTTTATAAATTATTTGATTTTTGTTTAGCTTGTGCATTAAGATGAAATATTTTTCTAGTTTCTTCCTTGCTTTGATGTATGCCTAGATGATGATTAGGCTCTTAGGAAAATAAATTTTCTATCTAACTAATCAATTCAAATTAAAAATAAATAACTCATAACCTCTCCTAAAGCCTAGGTTATAAAATAAGATAAAATATTTAGCAATCCCTTAACTGGATGTTGTATGTTTTCACATTATGCATAAAAAAGTATCTTATTTCACTCTTATTATGGAAGGCTTCCACCTTTACCAGAGAACTCAGCTTGACTTTTGAGAGCCGTAATGAAAACACACCTCCTTTATCACTGATTTTGGCCCATAATCTAATTTCTCATGCATTAGGCATATGAATCCTAAAGCCTATGTCTAATTGATTATCCAAAAATGAAAATAAAATATAACAAAAATTTGCATTAGATTTAAGTCATTAATCATGCCCTACATGATCTAGTCTTTTAGGGAGTGTGTTTAAGGACTTAGTCTCTTTCTAAATAAACAACAACTTAGCTATCTTGCAAAAGCATATGACTTACCTACATGTATTTAAAATCATAGGAGGAGTTAGTTGGAAGCCACCCAAGCGGTTGTACGTCCAAACAGTCATGTGATTTATCCTCTCTTATGGAGGTAAACCAAATACCCACTTTAGGTTTAGATCATGCCTTGGCCCTTGCCGAAGCTCCCTAGATTTAGGTTTAGAGGTTGCTACTTTCTTGTTCAGGCTATGAGCATAAATCCTCATCTCTTAGGCATTTCTATGATCTTGTGTCATGGAATTGCAAGTCTTACATTTCTAAAAAAAATGAAACTCAAACAAATAATTCCCATCAATTTCAAAAATATAAAATCCGGATAGTTCGAGATGCTTACTAGGCTTCCTAGTATCATAAGCATCCCCTACATATCTTCCTTTGGCTTCGATAATAACTCCCTCCTCTTGATCAATCTCACTTGATCTTCTAAAAATGAACCAATTGATTGATAGTCCTATCTTCTAAATCTTTGGAGACAATGATCATTTACCTTAATCGAGAGTATTCTTAAGGAATCTTATTCTTTATGATGCAATTAACTATGAGGGCTTGCCCTTGTAGGGAACTTAACAAACTCGATTTAAAATAAACCCTGCTTTACTTTTCTATGTAAAGTAGAGGAAGAATCTTTGGTACATTATGAAGTCCCATAGTTCTTAGGAGTCCTTATTAAGGTGGTTAGGTTCATTTGTAGGATGATGACTTCTATCTCTTGAGATAGTACATCATTCCTCAATGTCGTACCCGATCACCCTAATAAGAACATCTGCAGATCTGCTTGGTGTCCAACACAAGAAGTGTTAAAAATATATTTTTGGTTCTTCATCTATTTATTTTCTCTCTAAAAAAGATTAGACGAAGAATCAAAAATTTTCACCATAAATTTTTCTAGCGACTCCATTGGGGATGATTTTTCTCTCCATCTTTGGTAAATGATCGTGGTCTCCAAGTATCGGTAGTGAGTTTGTATTTTATATGAATTCAAGAATATCTTTCTTCTCCATTGGCACTTAGTTTATTTCATCCTTAAGCTAAGCTAGCCAACATCCTTTAGGTCTTAGGATCTCACTCTGTGTGGGTTTTAAAACCCCTGTTGGGTTCCCCAATAGGTGAAAATAAAAATTTAATAAAAAAATAACTAAAGACTTCCTTCTTACCATTTTTATGGCAAGGAAAGGTTCATTCCAAAATAAAGAAAAATAAATCCTTTACAAAAATATCAATCACATTTTCAAAAAAATCAAATGAACAAACACATTTTCAAAAATAAAATTAACAAACATCTTTTCAAAAATCAAAATTAGCAATCATCTTCAAAATTGAACATCTTCATTCAATTTATTGAATGAAAATTTGTTAAATAAAAATAAACAATCATCTTTCCAAAAAAACAAATCTCTTTCCAAAATAAAAAAAAATAAAAAAAACAACATTTGAACCTTTTATTTACATTCAAATTTGTTAATGAAGATCCTCTTTTTCAAAATAAAAAAAATAACAATCTTTTCATTTAAAATAAAATCAAAAATCTCTTTTCAAAATCAAAATATAAAAAAAAAAATAATATTTGAATCTTTCATTTAGCATACCCAAATTTTTAAATGAAGATTTCATTTCAAGAATCAAAATCAATCAAAATAAAAAAAAATATTTAGATTTCTTCATCAATTTGTTGAAGAATCATTTCAAAATTCATCAAAAACAAAATAACATTTGGATATTTCAATAGCATACATCTTCAAATTTACTAAATGAAGATTCTTTTCAAAAAATCAAAATCAAAATCAAAATTTATCAAAAAACAAAACACATTTGAATTTCCTTAGCATACCAAATTTATTAAAATGCTCATTTCAAATATCAAAATACCCAAATTTTAAATTCAAAATCAAAAACAAATTGGATTTTTTTTTATACCCAAATTTGTTAAATGAAGATCCTCTTTCAAAAAATCAAAATCAAATTCAAATATGAAATAGCATATCAAACTCAAAATCCATTTTCAACATAAACAAATTTGTTGAAATTTCTACATTCAAAATCCCCTTTTTCAATTCAAAAAAAAACTCTCTAAATTCATTTAGAACCCCTTAAATTTCAAGTTGTTGAGTCCTCTTTTCAAATCAAAATCAAAATTCAAAAAATCAAAAAAAATCTTTAACTTGTTTTCTAGCATTATAGACTTTTATCATCAAAATCAATTTTAGTTCATGCATTTCTGGTTTTTCAATAAATTGTCTTTAAATTTTTCTTTTGGGATGGACTTCCTTATAGCATCATAATTTTTGATCATCCATTTTTCAAAACTTTGATTCTATCACATGTGAACCACCCTCATTTGAGCATACCTGCGATCATTTTTTACCATCAATCTCACTAAAAAAGGCTATGGCATTCTATTCATTTTCATCATTTTCTCCTTATTGCCCTTGCTAGCACCCACTCATTCACCCTCCAAACTCCATTATTTGTCTCACCCTCATGGTCAATTCTCATACAAATTGACCTACCATGACTCAACACCAAAATAAGAACTACATGATCAGTATCATAAAAAAGCAATTTTAACATCTCATGTTTGTGAGAGGATTCTAGGATGGTTTCCCCCTTGGTCATAGAAAATAATTTTGACTCTCTTTGAAATCACCAAAACATGTTGGGATTTAGCTTCACCCTCAATAATCTTTCAATCTATGTGAGAAAAATTCGTATGTTGACCAGATCAATTTTATGCAGTAGGTGGAGCTTGGATGATCAACATTGACTGGTTTGATTTTATGTTCTCATTTGGTGTTGGGACATATTGGAGGAGGCCTAGGGAGGCTCATGCATCATCCATATTACCAGCCGGCGAGGTGTGCTGTCGATCACATAGAGACTTTCTGATGATGCTGCAGGTGCTAATCATATCAACATCCTACTAGCGGTCTACCCACCATGAAGATCCTACCCATAGAGCGGTGGTGTCTCACCAGCGCTCCACTTCGATGATCTTGTTCCACCTCATGAAGGCATTGGGGAGAAGAATCCCAGGTGATTTGACCTAAGAGATCCCATCCCATCTACACCTGACTATGGTGGTTGATCTCCTTGACCTTACGCTAATTGCGGTGAAGAGGAATGGCATGAGCTTAGTAGTCATTCCATCACCACCACAACCGCAACATGTAATTGAGATAGCAGTAGTTGAGGGAGGTGAGACATTTGGTCATCCCATGGGCCAGATCCTCCTAGGTACCACTCCACCCAAATCGAAGCATTCAAGAGTATCTTCCAAGGCGTAGTCTCACAAGATACTTTTGAAGAGGTTAGATCTTGCCTGATAGTGATCTGGTGAAGATCATTTTATACCTATTAGGTTGGATGGATCCCCATGACATTGTAGCTAAATATCTAGTGGAGAAGGAGGAGATCTTAGGATATGCCTAGTCTGATTTAGAAGATGAGAAGGTCAGTTTTGATCCGAATGAAGATGATCTATTAGAGGATTTAGCGAGGGTACATATAGTGGACACCAGGGGTTCCTTCCTTCATGATCAATAGAGTTTGGAAGGTGCTACGGTCAAGCAAGAAGACACAGCCTACTCGACCCAACATCTCCTTCAATAATTAAAGCAAAAGGATGAACAAATAGATATGATGGGGAAGAAGCTTGAAGACTTTCTAGCGATAGTTTTGACACTTAGAACCAAGCCCCGATAGTGCATCCTACTATAGCAAAAACTAGTCAGCCAGAGTTGTTGTATGTCTTGGATCCAGCCAAAAGTTTACCACTAGTAGAGCGACCGACTAGTAAGGTAGTGGATGTACCTCCAAAAGAGGACATTAAAACCTTGGTTGAGTAGTAGGTGAGAGAAGCATTAGCTCAAGCCTGAGGAAGATCATCAGTTCCAAAAGGTAGACCCTACCCAAAGGAATTCGATTCCATCCATATCCTAAGGGTTTCGTGCCACCTTCTTTCAAGAGCTTCAATGGTAACGGGAACCCAAGGCAGCACATTGCACACTTTAGAGCCAGCTGTTGTAATGCTAGTGGCAGTGATGTTTTACTCTTCCAACTTTTTATTAGTAGCCTAGCAGGCATAGCCTTTGATTGGTACGCTAAACTTTCTAACAATTCAGTGAAGATTTTTGCTGAGTTGGAGCAACTCTTCATTAAGAGGTTTGCTGGAGCTCAACATAGGGCAATTGTAGGAGATCTCGTTGTGGCACAATAGCACCCTGGTGAGTCCCTTGCTGATTATATTCTTAGATGATACAATTTGAGTATGAAATGCAAACCATAGTTATCTGAATAGCATGTCATTGAAATTTTGTAAAAGAATATTTATGGCTCAATCACCTTCATGCTCAAAGGTTTTACCACAAGACATTTGATAAACTAATTAATAAAGCACCAAGTTTACAAGGAGAAGCCAAACAGTCACCTTTTTTAGATCAATCAATAAAGCTAAAGCCATAGAAAACATATGAGAAGAAGCCAGGGGCAGTGATAATAGTAGATGAAGAAAAAAGCGGTAGGCGAGAGAGCTCTGTGCTCTACATCCATCCTCCTCTACCACCACCGGGGTCATCCTACCGGCCGCCACAGCAGCCTCCATGGCCTTCACCGCCTCCTCCTCAGCCATATCCACAACAACAGTGGTACACATACCCGCCACCAGGTTGCTACAATCCACCTACTGTTATGCATAAACTAAACAAATTATATTCATTTAAGAGGGAGGTAATTAGGACAATCTTTAAAAATCTCTTAAAAAATCTTGATTTTCAACTACCCAAACCTAGAAGACCGAAGGAAGTGGGAAAAGCAATGATACTAACTTTTGCACCTACACCGCATGCTAGGTCACATTTTAGAGGATTGCTTTACATTCAAGGACTGGATTAAGCATAGCTTCAAGACAGGTGCCATAGTTATCCCAAAGGAATACTTGTGGAACAACCATCCAGTTCCATTAGGGTAATCCTTGGGGATACCTGCGATCCATCCAAAATCCAAAAAGGTTGGGATATCTCCTTATCCCGAACCTCTAAGAAGATTATGTCCAAAATCAAGAAAATTTATTTATAGGTGCATCATGCAACTCCAACCTCCAACATCAAGGAAGATTTGTGAGTTATCTAGGACAACTTGAGGAAGGTAGGAGCCGACTGTGATATAGCAGTAGTGCAACCAGGGCCCCCAGGTCCAGTTGATTACTACATCAATGAGCACCTCTACTTCAGCTAGCTCTTCCTATAGTAGACATCTTGTATCAATAGATGAGGGCATCAAATCTTTCACCTCTCTTACTTTACTAGATTTCTACTATGTACCTCCTTCAAAATCCAAGAAATCAAGGAATAAAGCTAGTTTGAATTTCATATGTGTCACTTCTTATAGGTTGTCTAATTCTACTCTTTGATTCTAAACAACAATTATAACAACTCGATCTTCCTCTTTACGATTTAGAGTTGGACTTTTTCTTCAATGAATCTAGGGTTCACCTCTTGAGATAGACTTGGAATCATCGATTAGAGTCTTATAGGAGAAGCTATAGGTGAGAACTTCTTCTAGGGGACATGGGGACACAACCGTCCCCTCATTTACATTGGGAAGATTGAGACTTTCCAGAGTTCATGTCGATCCAGGTGCATTGGTGAACATTATGAGTCTAAAGACCCTTTTTTATTTGAGGATCGACATCTTCACACTCCGAGGAGATCAGATGATGTTGAGAGGATTCAATGAAAAAGATGAGAGGGCTTTAGGTTCCATAGTATTACCTTTTGCAGATAGGTGACTGAAAGACTAAAGCCAAGTTCTATATCATTGATTCAAATACTTCATTCACCGCTTTGCTCGGTAGGCCTTGGATACATCAAAATAAGATGATCCATCCTCCCTTCATCAGTGCATCAATTTCAAAAAGGATGGGATTGAATACTATGTCAAAGGTGATGAAAAGCCATTCTCAATCATAGAGGTTGAGATATATAAGGATGTGACCTACTATCTTCTTTAAAACACATTTTCTAGTGAACTTGGTCAAAATTCAAATTTAAAAGAAAAAGAAAATGAAGAAAAAGAAAAAGAAAAGAAAAATGAAATCCCAAGTGAACGAGAAAAGGATACCAAGGAAGAAGTAGAGCCGCATATCACTTTCCTCCCACAGTTCATTCCATCATATAGAGATGTGGGTAGAATGACCTCCACACGGGCAAGGTAGAGGCGGACATAAGCAGTTCAGGTGTGGAAGACCCCTGGCAGTTGGCCGACCAATGGGGTTATATTAGTTCACAAGAGTACCCCTACTATTCACATAGACTTGGAATCTAGCAAGGAGGAAAATTTAATATGATTAGCATACTAGCCAACCCCTCTCAGTGAGTTTCATTAGAGGTGACACTAGAGCCAAATAGCGATGAAGACCAGGCCTCCAAACAAAGCACGAATTTATTCGAATCAAGTGTATGTGATACTTTCAGGCAACAGTTAGGAACCTTAGCTCTAACCTCACTTTCATCTCAAAAAGTTTAAGGTTTAGAAGTTAAGGAAGCCCCTCAGTCTTCAAAAGATGTCAAGCCTAAGAGATTCTTACTAATGAAACTCACTGAGAGGGGTTCTTTGACATGGATGGAAGTCTTTCATTAATCAAGAGTGAAATAATGTGATTTATGCATGATGTTAAAACATCCAGCTAAGGGGTTGCAACATATTTTATCTTGCTTTAATGCCTAGGCTTTTATATGAAGATCATGAGTTGTATTTATTCTTATATTTTGATTGATTTAATTAGGTAGAAAATTAAGAATATCCTATGAGCCAACATTTAGGCATTCTTCATAGCACAAACATAGCATAGAGAGAAACCTAAGAAAAGAATGTTGTTTCCATCGCGCACCCAAAATAAATCAAACCAAATTAAATTATATAAGAAAAGGTCGGGTACACCTCGAAAGAAAGACAGTTATGCCCTTATACAACCCGGCCTAGAACTACAAGTTTAAATCTATGGGTCTTCTTTCTAGGAAAGTCTCCTTCTTCAGGGACGTCCATCGGGCTCTATAGGGGACCATTGCACCATCTCCTATTATGGTCAGCTCCTGCTAATCCTAGACCCCATAGAACCTAATCTAATTCTAAGCTCAAATTTACATTTAGAATTCAAAAATAAATCCTAAGCACTACAAAATAGATCTTAGGAAATACACACAACACATAAAATAGCTTATATTTCACAAATATACAGGCTTAACATTAGTTGCTTGCCAAGGCCACCTGTCCTATGGACTATGTTGAGGGATTTTCAGCACCTGCAAGCTAACAATGATTTTATGGTTTATTTATTACAGTGATCCCTTTAACAGTCCCACAAAAAAATAGTGTTAAATCAAGAAAGAACACCCTAACATCTAGTCTAACGAGCAAACAAGCCTAGGCATCATAGGAGATTAAAAGAAAATCACAGAATGATCTAACCTAAATCTAGAGTCCGTGACCTAAGTAAGCTAGTGTGTGTAGAAGTTGGGTTTGTGTGGTGAGTCTTTGCTAAGCATTTAAGTTGAGGTTTGAAGTTTGAATTTGTTTAATTTTTACCATTGGTTGGCTTCAATTCAAATGGTTTAGTGATTTAATTTTCCTTTTTATGTTCATTTTATTTAGTTAATGTAATATTTAAGTTTTCAAGAATGAGAAATAGAATGAATTTCATTTTTGGGTGAAACTCACTTTATTCCACATCCTAAATCTTAATGAGATTTCCAAAAGTCTAACTAAGATCCCTAAGTATCTTAATTAATCCATTTGATATTATTTATATTTGGATTAGTTTTATGTTATTTCATTTGTTTGAATTACTTTATTTGATTTAATTTGTTTGATTTGATTAAGTTATGGTTTGTTTCATTTTGAATTAAGTTATATGGGTTTCATTTGATTTGGCTTATGTTAATTTAAAAAGTTTAGATTAAAGTTTGATTTCATTCAATTTAACTTAAGTTATTAAGTCATGGATTTGTAAGCTTAAAGTTTAAATTCATTAATATGAATTAATATTTTAGGTTTGTTTATGGATTATTCTTAATCTGATTTGATTAACCTAGGTTTTAGATTCATTATTTAAATTTATTAGAGATGAGTGGTTTCATTAAATTTCATTGATTCAAAGGTTAAGGTTTAAGTTAATTAATAGTTTTATTAACTTAAGTTTTTATATCATTAACCTAAGATTAAATTTGATCACTTTAATTGACTTAAGATATTTAGAGAGGTTTCTGATTAGTTTTATAATATTTGATGGAGTAGTTTGAATTATCATCATATTTAATAGGTTGATTAATTTCCTTAGCCCAATATTTGACTAACATTGACCTAAGGATTTGGAAATTTAAGATCACCTAATCTAGAGATCAATTAGAATTGAAATATTTCTAGAAAGTAGGGTTATATGCCAATTTTATATCCCTAAAGTCTTAGCTTCATTATAGATGTAATTAGGGTGTAATTAAGGTTTTAATTATTTCATTAAAATCTAAATTAGGCCTAAATTCTTGAGATTCCGTTAAAGGTTTTATTTTTTATAAATTATTCACTAAATTACCTTTCTAATGTGGGTTTATTTATAATTTTTGGTTAACTGGTTGATTTACTATGATTTAATTAAATTCAGGTTGTTTACTTGAATTATTTAATTCATTTAATTATCTAATTAAGTCAATTTAGGGATTATTAGGCTCAGAGAGGTTTAATCAAGTTTAATTAGTGTTCTAATGCTCATTAATATTTATTATGTTGATTTAAGATTATTTGATTAAAGTTTTCTAATTATTTCATTAAGGGTTAATTAATTTAGTTAATTAAAAGGTTAAGCATATGAAATTTCAATTTCTCTTGAATTCAAAGAATTAAATCCCCAAAAATTCACATAAAGTGTATTTTATACTTAATTTCATTTCTCCAAAGTTTCAAATTAATTGGATTATTAATTTGAGAGTAATTAGAATTTACTATTTTTCAATTAAACCCAAGGAAACAAATACCCAATAAAAACTAGGGATTTTAATTTCTATGGAATCCTCTCATCAAGATGAATCCATAGAGCTTTTATTTGTAATTTTCTAATTTATATTTGATTTTCAATGATTTTTAGAAGTTATCTGCATTTTTAAATTAATTAAATATTTTATTTAACTAATTTTAATGGGTTTTAACTGGGTCCTGTGCGGCATCCACGTGCCACATGGCATGTGTCTGCATGGTGCATCTTTGGGTGGCACATGGTGTCCGCGTGCCACACTGGCGTGTCAACGTAGTTCAAAATGTGAGATCTCCTACGGACTGTCCAATCGAATCCCGTGGTTCCTAAAGGGTGTAAATTAATTCGGTCCACCTAGATCTGGGTCATCCGATCCAAATATGTGGATCGGATGGTGGAGAGATCATCTCTTTCAATTCCTATGAGAGCCGAGGACCGTTGATAGTATTTTGCTAATATCTTCTGATATTGGTAACGAAATCACACGATTTCAAGTGCTACACGATCGTTGAAAGAAATCCTATGATTCTATAAGGTTGGATCATATTGAAGATTGCATTTCCTATTAAACTGACCACAACTAAATTTCCTAAGAAAAAGCTTAAGGTCAGCAATGACATACCTCGATTTGTTGGACGATTGGCCATGCAATTGATCCTGGAGCTTCAAATGCTTGAACCGAGCTTGCTTGCCAAGGGAATTAGGTTAATTCTTTACGGATTACTCCTTAGACCAACCCTTGAGTGCTTTTTTTTTGGCTTTGATGGTTTGTAGTGGTTAAGGACACTTGGGGGGAGGGGGAACTTTCGTTTAGCTTTGATTTTGATGTGTGAAGGTGTGTGTGTGCTCAATTTTCCTTGGCGAAGTCTCTCCTCTTATTTTCCCATGTGGCTGAGAGCCTTATCTTCTTCTTTTTCTCTTTTTTCCTCTTTCTTTCTCTACTCCTTGGTTGGCTAAGATCAGGGCAAACTCTTGGAGGTTTGCACCTTTGCCTTAATTGTCTTCTCTACCATTGAAGGCAACCATCCTCTTAAGAGGTGGCTTTTGTTTTCTTCCTCATGGAGTAGGTAAGGTTGCATGGGAAAAAAATCTTTATTTTATTTGTCTCTCTTTGAATTAAACTTGAAGGAAGCCATCTAAAAGTAATTCAATTTAACTTATTCTTTAAACCATAATGCAATTGATGGTCGCATTATGATTTGATTAAAGTATGAGTTGATTTTAAATTTAATTTCATTTTAACCCATTTAGCTTAAATGGGTTATGTATGATTCCAAATGAGTTCAAATGATCAATTTGATTCAAATGGAATGGGTTTGGATCCTTTCATTCATTTTAATTTGGTTTTAAGTTGATCAAATTGAATGTTTGGATTGATTTTACCCACACCAAATAGGTTAGAATAAACTCATAAAGATTTTCTAGGACACTAGGTGAGGTGCTTCTGACACATGTCGATGCTCTAATTATCATAGGAATCATTGACCATTTTCCTCACTTGAGGGAACTAACCTATTCGATTCTTACGGACTTACAACCTGCCTGGAGCATGCTGCCAGCTAACATTACCTAAGTGCATTCTAAAACTATGAGGCTAAATCATATGAATGCAAGATGGCTGGGTTGTTGTAATTTTTAGGAAGAAATCTATGAACCTAGACTTTCTCCCTAATCCCTAAGATCATGTAGGGTATGAAGATGCACCTAACTAATGCATATTTTTTAGATTTTTATAATTTTTGACTCAAGATTCATTTAGGTCATAGGAATAGAATTTATACCTAATGCATGCAATTCGAAAAAGGTTATGGGACAAATCAGAATAGAAGAAGGTGTACTTCCATCATAGGGTCTCAAAGGTCAAGCCCAGGTTCTTTAACAGGGATGGAAGTCCTTCATTAATCAAGAGTGAAATAATATGATTTATGCATGATGTTAAAATATCCTGTTAAGGGGTTGCTACATATTTTATCTTGCTTTAATGCCTAAGCTTTTATATGAAGATCATGAGTTGCATTTAATTTTATGTTTTGATTGATTTAATTTGGTAGAATATTTAGTGTATCCTATAAGCCTACGTCCAGACATTCATTACAGCATAAATATAGCACAAAAAGAAACCTAAAAAAAGTATGTTGTTTCTATTACACACCCAAAATAAATCAAACCAAATTAAATTATATAAGGAAAAGGTTTATGTAGCAGGTTACTACTGTACACCCCGAAAGAAGGAAAAAATGGGCAGCCGAGTTCTACCCTTATACAACCCAGCCTAGAACTACAAGTTTGGATCTATGGGTCTTCTTTCCAGGAAAGTCTCCTTCTTCAGGGACATCCATTGGGCTCCCACCTACACCAATTCCTGGTAGGGTCAACTCCTACTAATCCAAGACCTCGTAGATCCTAACCTAATTCTAAGCTCAAATTTACATTTAGAATTCAAAAATTAATTCTAAGAACTGCAAAACATATGTTAGGAAAAACACACAGCACACAAAATAGTTTATATTTCACAAACATATAGGCTTAGCATTAGTTTCTTGCCAAGCCCACCTGTCCTATAGACTATGTTAAGGGATTTTCAGCACCTGTAAACTAACAACAATTTTATGATTTATTTATTACATCGATCCCTTTAACATAATCCCCTACAAAAATAGTTTTAAATCTAGAAAGAACGTCATAACATCCAGTATAACAAGCAAACAAGCCTAGGAATCCAGTCTAAAGCAATACACTACACAGACATGTGAAGCACAACACAAATCACGGAGATTAAAAGAAAATCACAGAACGATCTAACCTAGATCTAGAGTCTGTGACCTAAGTAATCTAGTGTGTGTAGAAGTTGGGTTTGTGTGGTAAGTCTTTACTAAGCCTTTAAGTTTATGTTTGAAGTTTGAAGTTTAAATTGGTTTAATTTTTATCATTGATTGGTCTCGATTCAAATGGTTTAGTGATTTAATTTCCATTTTTATGTTCATTTTATTTGGTTAAAGTAATATTTAAGTTTTCAAGAATGAGAAATATAATGAATTTCACTTTTTGGTGAAACTCACTTTATTCCACATCCTAAATCCTAATGAGGTTTTCAAAAGTCTAACTAAGATCCCTAAGTATCTTAATTAATCCTTTTGATATTATTTATATTTGGATTAGTTTTATGTTATTTCATTTGTTTGAATTGCTTTATTTGATTTGATTAAATTATGATTTGTTTCATTTTGTATTAAGTTATATGGGTTTCTTTTGATTTGGCTTATGTTAATTTAAAGAGTTTAGATTAAAATTTGATTTCATTCAATTTAACTTAAGTTATTAAGTAATGGATTTGTAAGCTTAAGGTTTAAATTAATTAATATGAATTAATAATTTAGGTTTGTTTATGGATTATTCTTAATCAGATTTGATTAACCTAGGTTTTATATTCATTACTTAAATTTATTAGAGATGAGTTGTTTCATTAAATTTCATTGATTCAAAGGTTAAGGTTTAAGTTAATTAATAATTTTATTAACCTGAGATTTTATTTCATTAACCTAAGATTGAATTTGATCTCTTTAATTGACTTAGGATATTTAAAGAGGTTTTTGAATAATTTTCTCATGTTTGAGGGAGATTAGTTTGAATTATCACTTTATTTAATAGGTTAATTAATTTCCTTAGCCCAATATTTGATTAACAGTTACCTAAGGATTTGGAAATTCAAGAACTCTTAATCCAAAGATTAATTAGACTTAAAATATTTCCTACAAGTAGGGTTATATGCCAATTTTATATCCCTAAAGTTTCAACTTGATTAAAGATGTAATTAGAGTGTAATTAAGGTTTTAATTATTTAATTAAAACTAAAATTAGGCATAAATTAATGAGATTCATTTTAAGGTTTTATTTTTCATAAATTATTCTCTAAAATACCTTTTTAATGAGGGTTTATTTATAATTTTTGGTTGACTGGTTGATTTACTATGATTTAAATAAGTTCAAGTGGTTTAATTGAATTATTTAGTTCATTTAATTATCTAATTAAGTCAATTTAGGAATTATTAGGTTCATATAGGTTTAATTAAATTTAATTAGTATTATGATGCTCATTAATGTTTATTATGTTGATTCAAAGTTATTTGATTAAAGTTTCTAATTATTTCATTAAGGTTTAATTAATTTAGTTAATTAAAAGGTTAAGCATATGAAATTTCAATTTCCATTGAATTCAGAGAATTAAATCCCCAAAATATTCACCCAAGGTGTATTTCTTTGCTAATTTCATTTCCCCAAAGTTTCAAAATAGTTGGATTATTAATTTGAGAGTAATTAGGATTTAAAGTTTTTTATTAAACCTAAATTAAGGGGAAAATACCCAATAAAAATTGGGGATTTTAATTTCTATGGATTCCTCTCATAAAGATGAATCCATCGAGCTTTTATTTGTAGTTTTCTAATTTATATTTGATTTTTTAAGATTTTAGAAGTTTTCTGCATTTCTTAAATTAATTAAATCCATTATTTAACCAATTTTAATGGTTTTAAGTGGGAGGGGGGGTCCCGCACGGCATCCGCGTGCCGCGTGGCGTGCGTGGTTTGGTCTGTGTGGCGCCACCTAGTGCTACGTCAGCGTAGTTCAAAACGTGGATCTCTACGAGTCGTCAAGATGGATGGTCCAAATCAATCCATTCCCAAGGTGTCCGTCTGCTAAATCGGGTTTGATCCAACTACACATATCTGATGGCAAAGAGATCATCTCCTTCAATTCTTGCGGGAGTTGAGGACCGTTGATAGTATTTTTCTTATATATTTTGATATAGGTAACGAAATGACACGATTTCAAGTGTTACACAATCATTGAAAGGAATCTTATGATTCTATATGGTTGGATCGAATTGAGGATTGCATTTCCTATTAAACCGACCATAACCGAATTTTCTAAGAAAAAGATTAAGGTCAACAATGGCATACCTCGATTCGTTGGATGATTGGGCTTGCAATTGATCCTAGAACTTCAAATGCTTGAACCGAGCTTGCTTGCCAAAGGAATTAGGTTAATTCCTTAAGAATGGCTCCCTAGACCAACCCTTGAGTGCTCTGTTTAGCTTTGATGGTTTGTAGTGGTTAAGAACACTTAGGGGGAGGGGGAACTTTTGTTTTCTTCCTCATGGAGTATGTAAGGTTGCATGGGAAAAGAAATATTTTTTTATTTATTTGTCTATCTTTGAATTAAACCATGAAGGCATCCATCCAAAAGTAATTCAATTTAACTTATTCTTTAAACCATAATGCAATTGATTGCCAATTGCATTATGATTCGATTAAACTATGAGTTGATTTTAAATTTAATTTCATTTTAATCCATTTAGCTTAAATGGGTTAGGTATAATTCCAAATGAGTTCAAATGATCAATTTGATTCAAATGGAATGGGTTTGGATCCTTTCATTCATTAATTTTATTTTAAGTTGATCAAATTGAAAGTTTGGATTGATTTTACCCACACCAAATAGGTTAGAATAAACTCATAAAGATTTTCTAGGACACTAGGTGAGGTGTCGTAAGCATTGAATTAGAAGATTCCAATTTGAGAATACAAATTCCTAATTACTGATTTCAAATTGATGTTACCCTCATTTAAAAAAGAGGTCAATAATGAACATTGCTCTCCGGATGTTTGGTACATTGGTCCATGATTTTCTCGTAGTTTGATATCACATTTATACCCCTCTGTGTGAGAGGACAAGTACTAGCAAATTTCTTAGCAACACGCCCACTGCCTGTTGACTTCCCTCTTAGTGATGATCTCCCTGATGAACAAATCATGAACTTAGGAGATCGTCGATGGGAGATATATTTTGATGATGCAACTTCCTTTCATAAAGAGAAGCACCACGATCTACTCTTCCAGGAAAGACAGGGGTAGAAATAGTCCTCTTAACTCCAGACTATGATGTGATGAGATTCTCATACTATCTCTTTAATCCCTTGTTGACCTTCATATGTGTGCCATAAGTCAAAGTCAAGCCTGCAAATCAAATTCGACGGACTTCCGAGAGACTCAAATGCACAGGACGTCACGAAAAATAGTTGAAATGACCTCTGATCAATGAACGAACATCCCTCTCACATTAGGATATCAAAATTGATTAGAATATAAATATTACAAAATAAACAGTGATTGAGCGCTATCAATGTGTCAATGTGCATATATCAGGCTACAATGATGACCAAGCGACCTTCATGATTGATCATCTTTATTGCTTCAAAACATCAAAAATTATCAAATGAGACTATTCACGCTTAATTTGGATGAGCCTGTACAAATGTCAAATAATCAGCAGTGGCATCGCATAAATCGAGGCTGAAATGGACTCGATGTCTCTAAAAATAGTCGAAATGACCTCCGATCGATGAACGGACTTCTCCATCGCATTCAGAATATCGAAATTGGTCAGGATATAAATATTGTATAACTTAATGATCAACTGATCAAGTGCTTGAGTCATCAACATGCTTGTATGCATATCAAAGTCAGGAGGCCTCGACGCAAGCCAAATGACCCACGTTCATGAAATTGAATATGTTGTTAGTTTCAAAATGTTGAAATCTATCAAATGAGACTATTCGTGCTCAATTCAGATGAATTTATGCAAATGTCAAATGATTCGAAATGACAACGCATAAATTGAGGCTAAAACGCATTGGACGTCACCAAAATAAACTCAAATGAACTCCAATCAATGAACAGACTTTGCCATCACGTTTAGAATATCGAAATTGGTCAGGATATAACTATTACATAACTTAATGATCAATTAATCAAACGCTCGAGTCATCAATATGCTCGCATGCATATCAAAGTTAGGAGGCACCGACGTAAGTCAAACAATCTCTGTTCGCAAAATTGAACATGTCATTGGCTTCGAAATGCCAAAATCTATCAAATGAGACTATTCACGCTCAATTCAGATGAGTTTGTACAAATGTCGAATGATTTGAAATGACAACATATAAATTGAGGCTAAAATGCACGGGACGTCACCAAAATTTACTCAGATGACCTCCGATCGATGAATGAACTTTGTCATCATGTTCAAAATATCAAAATTGGTCAGAATATAAATATTGTATGACTTGATGATCAGCAGCAATATCAGTCACCTACACGAATATCGAGGTCAGGAGGCACTGACGAGGATCAAATGATCTCTGTTTGTGAAATTGATCATGCCATTGACTTTGAAACATCAAAAACTATCAAGTAAGATTGTTCATACTCAATTCATACAAGTCTACATGAAAATTATACGGTTGAAAGCGGCGACGTGCATTTTAAGCTGACATGGACTAAATTTGGCGTTGACTTGAACTAAATGGCCTTCGATCGTGAAACAAATTGAGCCATTGCATTCAGAATAATGGAATTACCTTAAATTGATATATATTGACTATGTTAGTTTACTGGCACAAAATTCAGATTAAAATTATTTAATCAACTTAAAATTTATTTAAAATCCCTAAATTATCCTCTCCCATGCTCAACTGTTCCCCCCTATTTTTGGTTTGGCCGGTTCTAAAAAAAAGAAAAGAAAAAATGGTTTCTCTCCCTCTCTCTTAATTTTCCAACTTCTTTTCTCCGGGCTTCTTCCACTCCCTCAACCACAAACTCTCCCTCCATTCCCATGTTCAGGTTCAAAATCCCTCTACACAGGTAATTTTCCCTCTGCCCTCTCAATTTCCACTATTCGCCCTTTAACCCCACGGCTAATCTGGTTCGTCACCCCACCTTGTGTCCGGCCCATCTACGTGGGCCAGTTCATCTGATCCCACTTCACTCTGTGTACCAGCTCTCGGTTGACAAAACTCAGGCTTCGCGTGCCCATCCCATCTCATCGACAGCCCAGCATCCTGGCGCGTCGCTCGGCGAACTCAGCGTGCGCACTAGCCCATCGGTAGGCCGGTCGCGTTCCTCTTTTCGCTCTGCGCCCCAACCCGCAACCGCTCCATTCGCACAACATTGCTGTCCTCCTTACTGGTCTGTTTGCTCCGTGTCGCATCCATAAATCACCTCTGCATGGCCCTCTCATGAGCCGCTCTGTGGTGCATCCATCCCACACCCTGCGCAGGTAAAACTACCACGCAGCCTCGCAAGCGACGCACTTGTCGACCCACATCGCGTCGTTGTTGTTCTCCACTTCCATGACACACCTTCCATTTTCAGCAGGGGGAAGACATCATCAAGAGGTGAATTCTTCTTTCGATTTCTGGCATCGCATTCATCGCATTACCTCCTCAAATTTGTCTCGCCATAATCAGAGAAGCAACACTGCCAAGAGGCGGGTTCTTCTCTTAGTTTTCAGCATACCCAACCTTGTTCACTTATCGAGCATTGCAGCGTGCCAAAAAATGAGTCAGAACATGTGAGATCTATGAATATATATATATATATACATGCTTGTATTTCTTTGCAGGTTTGAAGGCCTCGTCGTGCTCAAGAGGATGTGATGAGATAAAAAATTGGCTATGGTGTCGCAAGACACCGTTCTCTACACTCAAGAGGGCATACCAAGTAAACCAGCATCCGTTAGATGTCGCTCTCCCTAGACGAAATGCTGCCAAAATTTTGTCTAATTTCTAGATTTAGAAAAAAAAGAGAGGGATGAATATATATTATATTTGTCTTCTTTCAATTTTAAAGGTCTCGTTGTGCTCAAGAGGGCACGATGAGATATAAAAGTGGTGTCACAAGACATCACTCATTATGCTCAAGAGGGCATACCGAGTAAGCCAAAATACCCCCGATTCAGCCCCCTACACAGGGATGACGCCGGGAGGCTGCCAAAATTGTATCAAATCTTTTGATTAAAAAAATGGGAGAGTGAAATGAACTAATGTAAGAATGCTAAGTAAAGAAACTTGCAGCTAATTTTAAACTAAAAGCATCAAATAAGAAAAAAAAGGAGAATGGATATATATTGCATTTATCTTCTTTCAGGTTTAAAGGCCTCATCGTGCTCAAGAGGGCGTGATGAGATGAAAAACCCGGTTGTGGTGTTGCAAGACACACCGCTATCTCAAGAGGGTGTCTTGGGCCAAAATACCTCGATCACGACCCTACAGGGATGACGTCGGGAGGCTGCCGAAATTTAGACTAAAATTCAGGACTTTAACAAACTCAAATGGAAATTACCTAAATCTAAGTCAAACAAAAGAATATATGATAAATATAAAGATAAATGTTAAATAAAAAAAAAATAGGAGGGGAGCCTTTAAAGAGAATTTTAGAAATAATAGAACACTCATTTAAAATGTAAGTAAAATTTAGGGAGGCTACTATTAAACTCACAAACTCTAATTGTAATTCTCTATAGCTTAAATTGAAGCGAGAAAGTGAGTTCTCTTTTCTTGTAAATTTCTCAAAATTAAACAAGCTTTAATTGTAATTTGGGGAGACTAATACTAAACTCATAACAAACTTGCAATAAACTTAAAGTCTAAAGATGAATCCAAATTAGGTTTAATAACTCTTATACGAATATGGAGGTAATTACTGTGCTAGCTAATTGCATGAGTAGGGCTAAAGCAATAAACATTGAAATCGGCATAAATTATCAAAAGTGATGTAAATTGAACATAATCAAATTAGGAGAATTACAAAAACTAAATAAGTAAATTAAGTGCAAGTAATATTTTAAATTATAATCTAAATTAAAATGCCTTCTTCGCCATCGAATCTGCAACTCTTTGTACAAGCAGTTAGAAGGTGATACTAAATCAAAATCTATAAAAATTATAGGGCTTCCTTCGATCAAAAATTAAGGAATTTCATTCTAATTATTATTTCAAAAATCAACGAAATCACTAATTAGGCAAAATTAGCTAAGCTATAAACACATGCATGTGCTCAGACATAGAGATTTAAAGTGCAAATTTTAATATCTAAAAGGTTGTGCAGGCTAAGTTAGAATAAAAAAAATGAAAAATACAAAATTAATCTCAAAATTCAAACATAAAATTACCTAAAATTATTATACACCCACATGGGCCCCGACACTACGTTGAATGCTTAAATTTAAGTATCTGAGGATGTTGCGCGGGTTGCTTCCCTATTTAGTCTTAGGACTGGATCCGGGTTAACAAAACCTAAAAATCAATTATGAGAATTTCAACTTAATGAAATATCTGAGAAGCTAATTCTATGATGTGATAGTAGATCTAATCTTCTATTAAGAGCTAAACAGAGTTGACAGGATCTAAAGTTCTTAAATATATTCGAGTCAATCAATTAACTACCCCGATGATGGCTGTGTTGAATGGTGATTTCAACCAAAGGGGATAGTTCTATCAAAATGTGATTCTAATTTCAAATCAAATTAACTCAAATTGAGTGTCAATCTAAAAAAAACTGTTTAAATGAAACTCTATGAAAATACAAAATCAATCTCATAATTCAAACACAAAGTTACCTAAAATTACTATACACCCGCATGGGCCTCGACACTATGTTGAATGCTTAAATTCAAGTGTTTGAGGATGCCACGTGGGTTGCTTCCCGGTTAAGTCTTAGGACTAGGTCCGGGTTAACAAAACCTAAAAGCCTATAATAAGAGTTTCAAATTAGTGAAATATCTGAGAAATGGAGTCTGTCAGGTGATAGTAGATCTAATCCTTTGTTAACAATTAAATAGAGTTGACAGGATCTAAAGCTCTTAAACATATTCAAATTAATCAATTTTTCAAATCAAATTAAGTAACAATCTGAAACTGCTTAAATGAAGCTCTATCATTAAAAACTTAAATAAAACTCAATCCATCCACCTTCCACAATTGTTTGTTGGGAATGATAAATTAATAAAACTCTAGCTCACAAAAGAGCCAATATCAAATCAAGTGTTCTGCTATGTTCACTCTCAATCAATCTCACGCTAGTAAGGACATGGCACATATCCTCTGATAGCTTGGCTTGGCCAGTAGACTCCAGAGATGAAGCAATTATGACCAAAGTCCTCTGATCGTGTGGTTTGGCCAGTCATGCTCCATTATATTATAATCACGATCATAGCCCTGTATGCTCCCTAATGGATCTACCCTTTGAGTTATGAATAATAGGGTATACTTGATAGGGCAATTAACCCTCTGTCAACTAAGGTAGACTTAAGTCTATCTTCTTGGATAAACACCACCCCAGGTCTACAAGAATTTCTTGGATGACGTAACCCATGTGTTACTGATAAGGATCCTTCTGTCAGGTTGGGTTGACTACCTCCTCTAACTAAGTAGACTAGGGACCGCCACTGCCTTGAATGATAGAACCATGGGATCTAGATCGAGCACGTCATCATTCCCCTAACCATCCAGGTTAAGCTGAAATGATGAATTTCATAATCTATATTTCTGAAACTCCATTGCTGCTACTCTATGCTACACATTAAGCGATTTGATGACTAGCCTTAATCGTAAGTTCTCTCTCACTTATTGGGAGGGGTAATTAACTATAGGGGCTTGCGCCTATAGAAAACCTAGAACCATATCTAAAGTCCTCACTAAATGAGGATGAAATCTCTAGGTAGTGTCTTATATACTATTCCATCTGGCTTTTGAAAATTACGCCGACACTTCAAATTACTCTCTTCAATTCAATAATTTGTCGAGAGGACGGTGGTAAATTTTTGAAGCCTACATCCCTACACCAATAATGAAGCTGAGTATGAGGCTTTGATTGCCAGCTTAGAGATAGCCATTACAGTGTGTGTCAAGAGCATCAACGTCTACAGGGATTCTCAGTTGGTCATCAACCATATTGTTGGGTCTTACAAGGTTCTCAAACCTAAGCTTTTTCATTACCACGAGTATACCATGAAGGCTGGCCCAAATCACAGTCACCATCTATAAGGTTCCAGCGAGAGAATGCAGTGCGATCCCTTGGCCAAACTTGCCAGCATGTCTAGAAGATGAGTCCATTCTAATAAGTGTCCTAGACAAATAAGTCCCTATCCCTTGTGATGTTGAACTCATTAAGAGACTTTCTCTTGAAGGGGAGGTTGTCGTTGCCAATAAGGACAAGGAGTTGGATTGGAGGCAACCATTCATAGATTACTTGAACACCAAAAACTACCTCAAGAGAAGTCACAAGCCCATCAGGTGAAATAGAGAGCTCTCTCCTATGCTCTCGTGGATGGCACCTTGTACCGACATTATTTCGATCAAATGTGGTTATGCTATTTGGACAAACATGAAGCCCGTAGGATTGTGATTGAGGTACATTCAGGTCTATGTGGAGTGCATCAATCCAATCCAAAGATGAAAGCAAAGATTAAGAGACTATGATACTACTGGCCTTCGATGATTATAGATTGCATAGATGTATCTAGGAGATGTCATCAGTGTCAGGTACACGATGTGGTCCTACATCAACCACACAACATTCAACATCCTACATTGGCCTCATGGCCATTTGAGTGTTGGGGTACTAATATTGTGGGTCCTATTAATCCTCCTTCTTCGAAGGGTCATCGGTTCATTCACCGACTACTTTTCAAAGTGGGTGGAGGTAATCCCACTCAGAGAGGTCACAGCTCAGCATGCGCTTCAATTTTTGAGGAACCATATTATATAGGTTCGGGGTGCCTCGACAAATTATATCTGATAATGGTACTGCATTCCAAAGCACCAAGATCATTAGCTTTGCCAAAAGACATGGTATAGATTGGAGATACTCCACCATCTAGTACCCTAGTGCAAATGGCCTAGCAGAAGCATTCAACAAAACTCTAATCCAAATACTAAAGAAGATGCTTGATGACAACAAGCGATAGTGGCATGAGCAGTTGGTTGAAGCCTTGTAAGCATACCACACCACATACAACTCCAACTCAATCTACCCCATTCTCCTTAGTGTATGGGTCTAAAGACATTCTACCTTTAGAAATTCAACTCCCATCACTAAGGATAGCATTGGGTAGCAAGATCACTATTGTGCATAATGCAAAGTTGTGGTTAGAAGAACTCAAAGGTTTGGAATACAGACACCTATGGGTGTGCCAGAAGCTCGAGTTGTATAAGGACAAAATAATTCAACCTCATAATAATGGTCTACCCAAAGGCTTTTCAAGTAGGAGAACTTGTATTAGTTTTAAGGAGACAATTGTTGCCCGTCGAAAGATGATAGGCAAGTTTGATTCCACTTGGAAAGGCCCTTTTGTCATAGAGAAGGCCTACCAAGGAGGATCCTATCAGCTTAATGGGCTCTATTTGAAGAAATATTACTGATAAAATATGTTCAAAAATAATCATCAACAAAAGAACAAAATTTTATTCCAATTCATCAAAATATTCTCTTCTTTCGTAGTGTTGTTTGCTTGTCTTGTGAATCTGTCATGACGTGTTTAGGATAGGTATAAGAGAACCTACGAGGCATCCTATCCCTTCTTCAGAGCATAAATAAAAATCAAACACAATTCTTAGTTCTACTAGAATAGGTGTGAGAGAACCTAAGAGGCATCCTATTTCGATTAGCACAACTAAGTTAGGTGTAAGAGAACCCAAGTGTCATCCTTTCTTGGTGGAAATCCTAGTTGCCATCCATGGCACCATTCCATCAAATTCCCCAAGCGTGTTTAGGGTACATGTGAGATAACCCAAGAGGCATCCTATTCTCTTTAACACAAGCAAAAAAATAAGCATAATATTTCATCTTGGGCTACATTGATGTGGGAGCAAGCCCCCTGTGGTGCTCACTCATTAGCTGCTCTAGTTTGGGTTTACATGCTACCTCGCTAGTATGTCACCCTAATGGTCACTTGATTGGAAGAGGCATAGTTTGGGTTTACATGCTACCTTGCTAGTATGTCACCCTAATGTCTAGTATGTCAATCATTAATGAGCTTTAATCAACCTAAGCTATGAGTAGCTTGTTAAACATTTTATTCATTTTTAATCTTAAAATGAGGCATAGGATATTGACCTAATCTTGAAGGACTTGAGTTAATAACCATGTCCTAAAGATATATTAGACTTATGGGATATTACCCATATTGAGAAAGATATACAACATGAGATAAAAAAATCTAACCAAGATTGAGAGAATATGTGGTGGAATCATGCCCAAAAAAAATATCAAACTTATGAGGTGACAACTTTGTGAGGAGCAATCCTATGTTCTTTCAAATAGATAAAACCCAAGAGGGAAACCAAATAATCCTCTTTATGACATGAAATAGGCTTTAGGTACTAGATTGCATTGAAGGCACTTTAAGCATGAGAGAACTTGCAAGTCTCATGTAATTTCGGCTTCTTGCTCTACTATTAAAAATGCCTGAAATTGGGATATGTTATGTTGATATTGAAGAAATCTATGATCAATATAATCTTCTGATGAGAGGAAAGGTTCAAAGCCAAAAATGGATGTCAAAGGATTTGCTCGTCAATTAAAGAAAATACAAACACGTCGACTTAGAAAAGGATGCACAAAGAGAGATGGTCGAGAGTATTGTGGGCACAAAGGATCCTTTGTTTGAGAAGTGAAGAAGAGCCATGGGGATCTTGACTTTCTTAGGAAAGAATTACCAAAAAGAAATGTGGGAGCATTAAGTAGATACATGTCCCAAAAAAATGAAAAGAAATAACAAAGGCCTTACAACTTAGTCATTAAAGGGTAAATATCTATGTTAGATTTATGAAGTTTATAAAAGCATATGCCAAAACCAATATTCATAAGTCAGGTAAGATTATTATTTTATTCATTAGAAGAATGACTATTGAGAGACTTATAGCCTTGATCATGTGAGATCAAGTACCGTGACTACTAGTGTTACATCCTACCGGGTCAAGAATGGCATTAGGCATATCTTTGTGCATTTTAGAAAATAATGTCATTAGGTTTAAATGATGTCAAAAGATTAAAATAAGATTGGTCCCTACGGCTGAGATGCATATGCAAGATGTATATGCAACGATTTTCATTTTATAATATTCCCAATGTTAGCATCAACTGCATTAAGATCGATAGGGCCATAATGAAATGAATCAACTACGTTGATAAATCACATATCTATGCCCAAGGTGGCTAACCTAACATCAACTCACCATATTTGTGAAGACATTTATAAAGCATGTTCATTTAATTTCAAAAAAAAAAAAAGCTAACAACATGGTCGTGCACTCTTTTGTTATTCCAAATATTTGATTGATTTTGGTTGATGAAATTTTTGTGTTAAAAATTTAACCCTTTGAACTTATTCATTATCACAAATCACTGAGGTTATCATAACACATTTTATATAAGAGTGGAAGTATTTAGCCACTACGAATCACAATATAATATAGGAGGCATGATATGAAATATCAGATGATTTTTTTAATATAGATAAGGGCCATTTCATAACCCATTATTGTAATATTAGATATATATCTGTCAACTAAGTACTTATTAGATATCTAGAATACAATGTGAATCCTACATAGAAAATCTACATGGAGTGAGATAAGTAGTTATAAGACAAATGTGACACCTATATGGGGACATACAAGTTATTAGCTAACTAACCCACCCCAATGTGAGGCAACTGGTTGGGCTAGAGGCCATCAAGTTCCAACTAACAAGTCCAAAGAGACATTGGACCGCAAGTAGTCCAGTATGCGAGCATAAAAGAAATATGACAGTGGTCAATGAACATATATGTGTCAACGAATTGGCACCAAATATATGGCATGGTACTAATAGGATATGTGTTTATCTAGTATCATATATTTGGCAGATAAAGCCCAACCCCAACAAAGGGTACACTTTAAATGGGATGGTCAGCCTATTCTACCACTACATGAAGGAAAATGAAGAAAGAGCCATCGATGGAGAGCTCAGTATAGGCTTGAGAATAGTACAAAAAAGCACTCTAAGATGAAAGCATAAAAATAAACCAAGAGACTATAGTTATCGCACAAAATTAGATATATTCTTAGGATTGAAATCTTCAATTCCTATTTATATGTGATTGGGTAACCCTAAAGTATTAACTCAAAGATGTACAAGCATTTGGAAGGGACAAAGGATAGATTTAAATATCCTTTTCCCAAGGCATAATAAGCTAGAGCCATTGATGGGCAACTAATAATGGGCATTGGTCTGTTTAAGAAAACTTCTTAAACTATATTCCATGATAATAAATATTTCCAAAAGAGTAAATGAGCTATATACATTATCAATTTTACACTAAGATTTTACATATTTAGTGTTAAGAGTCCCGCCTACAATTATTTAGGAGCATTAAATTTCATATAATAGAGATTCATAAAAGTTGACTTCAAGCACCTCAAATAATAATTTCTTAGCTCTTGATCGACAAGGAGTAAGCACTTGGACATTTGGCCAATAGAGTAGATATGAGAGTGAAGTTTTGAAAAGGTTGAGAGATGACTTGCTCTTAATACAAGTCACTGAGAAAAAAAATTTGGCCAAAGATTAACTAGACTAAGCCATTAAGATAGCTAGCTAAGAATAGGGTCTTGTGATAAGGCACTACCATAATTTAAAATTAAGATAGTGCTAAACTTTGACATTTTAAATAATTATTTTTAACTAAATATTAATCATTACTAAAACATAAAATAATGTGGCTAAAACTTAAACTCTCTCTCTCTCTTTATATATATATATATATATATATATATATATATATATATATATATATATATATATATATATCTTTATATATATGTGTGTGTTCTCATAATTAATGGTGAGATCTTAAGTTTGAAGAATAGTAGATGCAAAAAATAAAATTGAGAGGAGACTAATTATCCTCCCATCAAGAAAAAAGTTCATCTTGGTTTCAATAACAAAATAATTTCACATAGCACAACTATTCCCCTCCTAATTGTCAGACATTGTGTGATGAAACTGAGTTTTAATTTAATTTTTTGATACACATTTTAGCACAAAAATACACACAACCTAACATAAATTAAAAATTCACATAATTTTCTTATTCTTCTAAAGCATATTTGTTTATCAATTAGTTGAACATCCCATCCATTAAAGCACACTGAAATAAGGATGAGAATATATCAATAAGCTCTTGGAACAAATAAATCAATATTATGTTATATGAAATAAGATCTTAGAACAAATAAACAAAGAGATATTGCAACTGAACTTGCCAAATATGTATCAATGTTTCATAAGAAAAAATAGTACTTGGAAAAAAGAGTTATCACAATTGAACTGACTCACCAAATCATTCACAGTTGAAGAGAACAACCATCCCATTGAAGAGGTGAGGCTAATAGTCGACCCATTCGACAATCCAAAACTACCGATAATGTTCGCGCATGGTCGCCGTGAGTTAGCTCTTGTGTATTGCTTTCCTTCATAAATCAGTTCTTTGGATTTAGGAAAAATCAGTTGTACATTGGTTCACGTATTGGATTGTCACATTACCCATAGGGAGGATTCTTGCAGCAACTCTCCCTAAGAAGGACATAAAGCTCCCATTCTCCAACTGGTCCTTCTCGCTCAACCTAGGACCATTTACAATGAAAGAGCATTGTCTTATAACAATATTTGAGGAATAGGTGCAGATGGCATTTATTCTCTCCATACTGTCACTGTTGTCAAGGGCTTTTACATAGAAAGATCAATCTCATGGCAGCCTTCCAATTAGCACATACATCACAGGTCAAACACATATCATTTGTATATTTTTTTAATGCAAAATGAGGTCTAAAGTGCATTTCCAGCAAGTTTATTTACACTTACTTTTGTTAAGTGAGGATTAACTTCTATTTATCTCTGAAATAACAGTTTGTTATGGTTGGGCCGGGTATTAAAATGTCAATGTTCAAGTCTCCCTCTTCAAGTACAAAATTAATTTATAAAATTGTTGGTAATAGATATATACATTCATAATAATATTATAGTAGAAAACATCTTACCATTTGGCTAGTAATCGCATCGAGAGAGAACAAAGAGAGAGCAATAACACGGTTTCAATTCTTCATCATCGTCTTCATTGCAAGCTTTGCATACTATGCCATCCCTGGCTTCATCTTCCCTATCTCGCCATCTCATTTTCTTGTTTAATATATAAGGATTATACATGATACAACAAATTGGTTCAGGACTGAACAGGCTTGGCATTGGCTCTTTTGGCCTTGACTGATCCATTGTTACTGGCTTCCTTGGCAGCCCATTAGCCACACCCTCCATGGCTATTTTTAACATAATGATAAGCTTCTTCTTAACAATTTATGTGCTTCTCCCAATTACTTATTGGACTAACACTTATGATGGCAAGCGGTTCCCTATGATCTCCTCCGATGTCTTTGATAGTTCTGGAAACATCTACAATATCTCTAGAATCATCAATGTCGAGCTCTAAATGTTCAAGAACAAGAGCACTACAGCAAGATTAACATTAGCATTATATTTTCTTTTGGTTATGGCCTGAGCTTTGCAACCTTAACAGCTTCCATCATGCATGTTGCTCTATATAATGGAAAGTATCAAAAAAAAAAAATGAAAGGCTAAAGCTATTTACATGAGTTAAGTCTCCATCTTGGCTATATTTTAAACTAAAACTGAATTATTATTTTTATTATTTATCAGAGATATTTGAAAGATGTGGAAAAATGCTAGAGAATATTCAACGGATAAGGTAGAGGATGTTCACACAAGATTGATGAAGAAAAATTATGAGCCAGTACTTCAATGATGGTTCCATATTCTCTTAGTATCTATATTTGGGCTATCCATTTTTACATGTTTGGGTTTCAATAGACAACTACAACTTCCATGGTGGGGGGTATTCTTTGCTTGTGCCATGGCTATTTCCTTCACATTACCTTTAGGAGTTATCTAGACAACTACAAATTAGGTATGTTTTTTGTAATTTCATTTTATATTGTTCTTTATAAAAATGCATTAAATAGCACAAAATATTTTTTCTAGGCAAAAGAAAATTTCAATTCAGTAGAATATCTTTGACATGAGTAAATGTTCCTAATGGAGCAAACATAACTAATTGTTCAAATGATCATATCGTAAAATAAAATGGCCAAAAGAAAAATCATTTCGAATTAGCATTATAATGAATTAATTAATATAAAATTTCTAATATTTGGAAATTGCAATACAGGGAGTGGGCTCTACGTCATCACAGAGTACATTATAGGTTTAATATTACCTGGAAAGCCTCTTTCAAATGTGACATTCAAAACTTATAGTAGTGTAAGCGTTGGCCACGCACTCACACTTCTTAGTGATCTTAACTTGGGACATTACATGAAGATACCTCCGAAGTCTATGTTCATTTTACAGGTAACTTCCTTAAGCTAAAAAATAAAAAATAAAAATAAAAAGAAGAAGAAGAAAGAAACCCCAAATTTCAATTCACCCATTAAAAAGATGTTATAGTTGGCATAAGTTTCTTAAAAAAAACATACTCCATCAATTTGATAAACCTATATAGTTTCTTAAAAAAAATTTCAAATAAAAATAAGAGCTTTAGGACTACTTTTGGCTTTATGTACTCATTTTTGCATATAAAGAAGTTTCACTTATTATTCTTAAATGTAATTTTACTGGTTAATGACTACGAAAGTTCCTCAAAGATTTTGAATGATTACAAACATGAATATGCACTAATCATAACCATATTACTTCAAGAATGAAACAAAGATAAAAATGATGAATCACAAGCATCCTTCAATGTGTAACAACAACAATTTCATTCTGTATTTAAGCATATCAGTACATGATATTACCAATTGAAATAGTTATATCTTCGAAACATTGACTTCTATATTTGTTTTAAAAATTCTTAGTTGGTAGGTACTATAATAGCAACATGTGTTTGCTTTGCAACAACATGGTTTCTTCTTAATACTATAAATAACATATGTGACACAAGTAAACTTCCCCCCGGAAGCCCATGGACTTGCCCTCTAGATAACATCTACTTCACTATCAACATCATTTGGGGGCTCGTAGGCCCTAAAAGAATATTTAGCAAACTTGGTCATTACTCAATTTTAAACTACTTCTTATTAATAGGCTTCTTGTTACCTATTCCCTTTTGGTTACTACAAAGCATTCCCTCAAAAAAAGTGGCTAAAAAATATTCATATTCCTTTACTAATTTTGGTGGAAATGCTATCCCACCAAAGACATACAAAGGAACTACACCATGTGGGGCACGGTTGGTATTTCCTTCAATTACTACATTTACAAAAGACACAAGAATTGGTGGGCAAGACACACCTATGTGATGTCAGAAGGTTTTGATGCTGGAGTAGCTTTCATGGGAGTATTGATCTTCTTTGCCATGCAATTTAAGAACATCAATGGCATAGATTGGTGGGGTGGAGTTGCAAATGATTATTGTCCACTTGCTAGCTGTCCTACAAGTCCTGAGATATTTGTTAAAGGATGCCAAAGCATTCAATAAGATGAAGTTCTCAAACTATTGAGACAAATGTAGCAAAAGCTCATCAACAAATTTAGCATTATTTATCTATCAATCTTTGTGCTATAAGTTGCCCTAATAAGTAATATATACCATGATATCACCCTTTACCCTTCAAAAAGAAATGTTCAAATTCATCCAAAATAAAAAATAAAATTGTATTAGTGATATTATGTTAACTTGAGCACTCAATGAAAAAATTTCACATAGTTAACTTGATTCATTACTTTTGTTAATTTTGAACTAGCCATAATCATCAAAGACGAGATATAAATGATGAGGCACCATAAAAGGGAACCAAATAGAAAACTACAATTCAATGCATCAATATAAAATGATAACAAGAGAAACAACTTTTGTGAAGATGCAAGAAAATGATTATATTTTTCTTTGAAGTATATAAACTGCATTGTGTAAATATAAGAAAACAAAACACTTCTAAATGTAATGCTCAAAATTTTATAAATATTCATTCATATGAAATAAACTAAAAAAAATAAAGAAATGTTACATTGGCTTTGGTTGAGCAAACAATTTTTTTTTTATTAAGAAAAAAAGAATAAACAAGATATAAAGTAAAATTTTAAGTAGGAAGAAGAAAGAGCACTTGTGAATAAATTTCACTAGAGATATAACTAGAATTTACAATTGAATGTGTAGGCTTAAAAATAAATTAACAAGATAAGTTACCCACCAATAATTTAAAACTTAAATTGTTCAACTCAGCCAAAATTGGAAACTTAAACAACTAATAAAATTCCTCAAAAGTAATGTATAATAAAGCACACATCCTGGAGAGATTCTACATTGGATAGACAAATGTTTCAAAAGTAGATAGTTGGGGCACAAAATGAGGAATTATCCTATAGCTAAGTAAGAAGGAAAGCATGTACTAGGTATGACATTGAGTTACTATTGAAGAAATCAAATAAGAGTAGGATAATTCAAAGTTGTCTTTACTAGCACAAGCACAAGTGATATAACAAGAAGCAAAGGATTTGATTGATGTGATTTTAGGTATAGTTCATGTAGTGAGGATAATAAAAAGATTCATTTTTAGAAAAAGAAGAAGTGATGAAATTTTGTAGTATTCAATAGGAAGAATTATCATTCTAGTTATTTGATGTTATTAGTTTAGACAAAAAAAATTTGAATACATGTCAAGTTAATTTGGAGTTTATGCTTGTAGCAAAAATTTGAAATTACGCAATTGAGTATGGAGCCATTTTTTGTCCGTGAGCTAAGGCGTAAGTCTTGGAATCAACAAATTGTGCAAAAGAAGAAGTATTATATACACATCAAAGTACAAAGCAAGATGTAACCCTAACCTATTAACATAATAAAATGCAACATAATAACAACCTAATATAGTAGGAAGTAACAAATTGTACAAAATATCAAGTAATATATTAATATATTGCCATCAAATCATGAAAAAGAAGTGTTATACTAATATCAAAGTAACATAAGATATAAAAAAATGACATAACAATTCAAAATAAGCTTAAAATAACAAGCTTTTCTCTCCCACTTCAATTATCCAATATCAAGTAAGAACATCACAAGTAAAGATGGTGATGGCACTGAAATTCATGAGAGAGCACGAGAATAGAGGTACTGATAATGTCTATCTTGAGATCAAAAGGTGTTATTTTGATAACATAAAGTTATATTTGATTTTTTTAACCAAGATGTAAAGTATACGCTCACATAAATTGAGGTAAGGTGGGCTTTAACAAGCTCACATAACACCAATATTTAATTGCAATTTTCAAAAAGGCATGATGGTGAAAGGTGGGGTTTTCATTATGCAATTTTAAACATGGTTTGAAAAATAAATCTGTATATTATTTTCTAAGATTTCCAAATTAATAATATAGAGATTAAAATGGATAGATGGTTCCATTCATCCATGTGGCATGATAAGTAGCAAGTTCAAGTAACTTGGCTAATGCCATTTGTTGCTTCAACACACAAAAGGTTTTCAAAGTTCTAAGTGCATGTGTACTACTTGATCTATGACAAACTTCAACATCCATAATCTCATATTAGAAGCAAATGATGAATAGATGAAGAGACTCACCAACCAACATTATCCTAAAGAGTTTAAGATTTTTTAGTAACATTTAAGCATTAGCAAACTAAATGACAAATGATGCAAGAACAAAGGCTACTATCCCAAGAGAAAGGCACAAGAACCATAAATGATACCTCTTAAGGTAGTGAATAAAAAAGAAAATTCACTTTGATGACAAAATAATTAATTCAAAATTGGAATATGCAATTATATATTTCTTCTATAAGAATAAGAAAATATTTTGAACATCAATAATGATTAAGCTAACAAACCTTTATTGTGACTCGATCTTAACTTAAAGAAATCCTTCCTTCTATAAAAGACAAACTAAAAAAGAATTCATCAACAAATTAAGGAGCACATAAGTCTATCAAAATATTGTTCATAATAGCTCGTGTTTCATTCAATAATGATTAACACAAAACAAATATTTTAGATATAATTAATAAATGAGCTAACATAAGAATTCTTTGTCATCATTTGGCTTATTTAGAAATAAAAATATTATATATATGTATGTATATATTTTTGTGTGTGTGTGTGTGTTTTTGTGTGTTTTTTTTATTTTCATGCAAAGAATGACCTAAGTTCAAATATTTCTAGATTTTTTAGATATTGCATAAATAGCTTTTAAATAATTCAAAAAATCTCTAAATTTAGCCATTTGAAATAAAATTTTAGAATATAAACATAACAAATTTTTGTGTAAATTTTAAAAGAATAAGAAAATATAACAAAATCTTTCATTATAAACAAGAATAGTATATGACAATTATTTTTTATATGACATATAAAAAAAACACACATAATAAAAAAAAAAAATATTTATAATCATAATATAATTAATATAAGATGGTGTGAAATTTTATGATTAATTCAACATTTATTGGTTTTACTTTGTATTTCAAGTAATTCCTCAACATTAGATATAAGATATGAATATTCATGTTAAAACAAAATATTTTAAATGAATAGTAAGAACATATTATACTATTTTTAACAGTAATGATTAAGAAAAAATTTTAAAGCTTAATGCTTTAATTGATACATCATGTATATTTTTTAACAAGTTACTAAGAAACAAGTTGATTAAAGTCTTTATTTCAATAAACTAACTATTCATTAAAAAGCTCTATAATCTAATTTAAACCGAGCTCATGAACAAACTCGAATTTAGCTCGAGCTCGATAATGATAAACAAGCTCAAATCGAGCTCTCTCAATAATGATAAACAAACAACACGCACATATTATTAATTTTACTTAATTTAAAATAAAAATAAAGACATTTAAACATAAACAATCAAATAAAACTAACTAAATTGCACATGCAAATAGTAGAAAAAGGAGGCCATTAAAGAAATAAAAAAGCAATACAAAACAATAGTAGTCATATCAACTCAATATATATATATATATATATATATATATATATATATATATATATATATATATATATATATATATATATATATATATATATATAACCAAATGAGAATCAATAAGAAACTATAGAACAAAGAGAAAAAAAAAAATCATTCATTGCTCATATATAATAAAAAAATCTAAATATATATGTGCATGGCTAATTGAATATGAACAAAGCTCTTATGTCTTAAATACACAAATATGACTAATTAATTCTATGCTTAAAATTTATAAATATTACTAAATTTTAAATTTATATTAAATATTTACATAAAATAAATTATATTTGTTTAAGATAAATAAGGAGTTTTAAGATAATATCTAATATCAAAATAGAAGGATAAAATTATTTTTTATCTATCTATCATTTGCTTAAATAAATTATAAAAGAAAAGATAAACATAAATTTTTTTTTTTTTTCAATATATCTTAAAAATCTTTTATATCATTTTGTATTATCTATAAATTTAAGTCTAATAATTAATAAAATATTAAAAGAATATTTAAATAAATTAAATATTTATTAATTTTTTATAAATTATTACAAATGATTTTTTAAAAGATAATATTAAATATAAAGATTATATTGAAATACTTTGTATTTTATTATATCTATTAATTAAAAATTATTAAAAAAAAAAATAAATTAAAAAAAATATTTTTATTTATATAAATTATTTAATCTTATTTGTTTCTTAGTCAATTAATATTAAATTTAACAAAAAAATAATTTATTTTTAATTTTTGAAATATTGATTATAATTTTATATAAATTATATTTTAATTTTATTAATTAAATTTGATAATATATATTATAAGAAACAAGATTAAAACAAATTAATATTGTATTATAGATAAAACATTGATATTTATAAATAATAAATATTAATTATAAATGATCATAATAAAAAAATATTTAATTCAATTTTTATATAAAAGAATTTTATTCAATTTAATTTATCTGAATACAAAATTACTCATTGTATTCTTTCTTCAACTATTTAATTAGAAAATATATTAAACTTTAATAGAGAAAAGTCAAATGCAAATATAGAAAACCTTATTGTTTTAAATAAGAAAAACTCAAGAAAGATGCAAAGTAATCCTCTTATGGCAAATAAGAAATATATATATATATATATATATATATATATATATATATATATATATATATATATATATATGAAAAGAAATCAACTCTTGAAACAAAGATTTACAACAAATCATTTGCAGTTGAAGAGAACAACCATCCCATTGAGGAAGTGAGGCTAATTGTGATCCAATGACAATCCAAAACTCATTAACATTTCATGGCTGCTTGGAGTGAGCTCTTGTGCATTACTCTCCTTCATAAATCTTCTTGGGTTGAAAAAATCTATTATTTGTCAGTTCAGTTTGTGTTCAAATTGTCACACCGCCCATAGGGAGGTTACTTAACAACTCTACCAAGAAAGACATAAAGTTCCCATTCAGGTCCTTCTGTCAACCGGATCATTTATGTGAAAGAACATTGTCTTATAACCATCTTAGTACATGCACAAGGCATTTATTCTCTTCATATTGTCATAGTAGTCAAGGCTTTCTACCATAGAAAGATCAACCTTATAGCAGCTTTCCTATTAGCACAAACATCACAGGTAAACAACATGTCATTTGTGCATTTTGTCATAAAAAAGAAAGCTAGTGTGCATAAATATCAAGTTAGTTAATCTTACCTTTGTTAATTTAAGATTAACTTCATTTTGACTTTTAAAGAAATTACGCTATGGTTGTGGTATTTTGAAAAAAAATACTTGGTTGAATCTCCATATATGTGGTGGCTAGGAAACCTTGTTCAAGTCTCCCTCTTCAAGTACTAAATTAATTTATAACATTATCAATAATAAATTTTTACATTCATAATTAATATTATAGTAGAGATGATCTTACCATTTGCTTACTAATTTTGGCAGAGCATTGCATTAGAAATAAAATAGAATGAGGGGAGCAATAACACGGTTTCAATTCTTCATCATTGTCTTCATAACAAGCTTTGCATACTATGCCATCCGGCTTCATCTTCCCAGCCATCTCTCCATCTCATTTCTCTGTTTAGTATATAAGAAGTCTACAACAATACAACAAATTGGTTCAGGACTAAATGGGCTTGGCATTGGATCTTTTGGCCTTGACTGGTCCACTGTTGCTGGCTTCCTTGGAAGCCCATTAGCCACACCCGCAGTAGCTATCTTTAACATAATGATAAGCTTCTTCTTAAAAATTTATATTCTTCTCCCAATTACTTATTGGACCAACACTTATGATGCCAAACGATTTCCTATGATCTCCTCTAACGTCTTTGATCATTTTGGAAACATCTACAACATCTCAAGGATCATCAATGCTAACATTCACTCTAAATGTTCAAGAACAAGAGAATTACAACAAGATAAACACTAGTATTATATTATCTTTTGTTTATGGCATGAGCTTTGCAACCTTAACAGCCGCTATTATGCATGTTGCTCTACATAATGGAAAGTATGGAAAAAATTAAAAGACTAAAGCTATTTACATGAATTATATTTATATTTATATTTTAATTTAAACTAAAATTGAATTATTTTCTATTATTTATCAAGGATATTTGGAAGATGTTGAAAATGACAAAATAATATTCAATGGATAAGATAGATGATGTTCATACAAGATTGATGATGAGAAATTATGAACCAGTGCCTCAATAGTGGTTCCATGTTCTTTTAATTTTTATAGTTGGGCTTTCCATTTTTACATGCATGGATTTTAACAAGAAACTACAACTACCATGGTGGGGGTATTTTTTACTTGTGCAATGGCTTTTTTCTTTCACATTACCTTTGGGAATTATCCAAGCAACAACTAATCAGGTCTATTGTTCTATAACTCCATCTTATATTATTCTTTATTAAAAATTTGAATACACAAAATAATTTTTAGGTGAAAGAAAATTTATCCAAATTTGTAGAATACCTTCAACATAAATGAAGCTAATATAGTAAATATAATTACTTGGCCAAATGGCATATCCTAATTAAATGTCCATTTTTTAAAAGTAGCACTATAATTATTTAATTATTATAAATTTTATAATATTTTAAAGACATAATACAGGGAGTAGGGCTTTATGTCATTACAGAGTACATTATAGGTTTAATATTGCCTAGAAAGCCTCTTGCAAATCAAGACTTATAAGGTAAGTGTTCGCACTCAAACTTCTTAGTGATCTAAACTTGATACATGAAGATACCACAAGTCCATGTTTATAGTACAGTAACTTCCTCAAGCAAATAGAAGAAATTCTAAATTTCATTTTGCACATTAAAATATGTCATAATTAGAGTATGAAAATCCTAAACATAAATAAATTACCATGATCATGTATTATACAACATACTCCATCAATCTCAAAAGCATATATAATTTCCTGAAAAATATTTCATTATTAGTTTATTAAAAAATTCATATGAAAATAAGACCTTTAGGACCATTTCCATTTTTGGCATGACATGGACCTTTTTGCGCTTAAAAAAAGTTCAAATTACAATTCTTAAGTGTAATTTCTCTTCTTAGTGAACATGACAATTCCTCGCAGACTTTTTGTAATTCCAAGCATGATTACAAACTTATGATAACCATATTAAATGATGATTCACAATATTTTGTCAATATTTAACAACCACAATTCCATCATTTATTTAAGTATACTAACACATGATATCACCAAATTGAGATAGTTATATCATCAATTTACTAACTTATATATTTGTCTTTAAAATTTTTAGTTGACAAGTACCATAATAGCAACATCGTTCACTTTGCAACAACATGGTTTCTTCTTAGTAAAGAATATACGATACAAGTAAACTTCCTCCGGAAGCCCATGGACTTGCCCTAGATAACATCCACTTCACTATCAACATCATTTGGGGGTTTGTGGGACCTAAAAGAATATTTGGCAAACTTGGTCATGACTCATTCATGAACTACTTCTTCCTAATAGGCTTCTTGTTACCCATTCCCTTTTGCGCTTGCTAAAGCATTCCCTATGAGAAGAAGTGGCTAAAATATTAATATTCCCCTTCTAATCTCTAGTGCAAATGGCATCCCACCAGCATACACAGTGAACTATATCCTGTGGGGCATAGTTAGTATTTTCTTCAATTATTACATTTATAAGAGGCAAAAGAATTGGTGGGCAAGACACACCTACGTGATGTCAGCAACTTTAGATGTAGGAGTAACTTTCATGGGAGTACTAATCTTTTTTGCAATGCAATTAAAGAATATCAATGGTATAGATTGGTGGGGTAGAGTTGGAAATGATTATTGTCCACTTGCTAGTTGTCCTACAAGTCAAGTGGTTGTTAAAGGATGCACTATCTAAATCCCATCATCATATTTAGAGTATACATCCATCAAACCTTGTGCTTTAAGTTCATCTAATAAGTAATACATACCATTATATCACCCTTTATCTTTTGAATAGAAGAAATGCTCAAATTCATCCAAAATAAAATAATAAATTATATTGGCGATGTTTATGTTTAGTTGTGCAATGCAAAAAAAAATACTTTTCATAGTCAACTTGATTCATTACAGTTTGTTTGATTATGAACTAGCTATAATTATCAATTATGTGAGATAGAAATGATGAGAATGCATGAAAACAAGCAAATGAAAAACTATAATTTGGTGACTAAATACAAAATGGTAACAAGAGAAACAATTGATGTGAAGACACCTAAAAATGATCATTTTTTCTCAAGTAGCTAAACTGAATTTTGTAACCATAAGAAAATAAAACACTTCTAAATTCAATGTCAAAAAAATGCAAATAATATATACGATGATAAAAAAACATAACCATCATACATTGGCTTGTATGGAGTAGATAATTTTTTGACTAAAAGAAAAGAAAATAAGAAAAATAAAGTAATACTTTAAGTAAGAATAAAACATAGAACTTGCAAACAAATTTCACTAGAGACATATCCACAATTTACACTTAAATGTGTACGACTGAAAAAAAAAATCAGCAAGATAAGTTAACCGCCACCAATTTGAAACTTAACTTTAGTTTCAAAATTGGAAACTTCAACAACTTCATAAAATCCCCAAATGTGATGTATAATAAAGTATATCTTGAGAAATTCTACATGAGAATGATAAGTGTTTCAAATATGGATATTTACAGCACAAAGTGATGAATTATCTAGTTGCTTCATAAAAAGAGGTATCATATGCTAGATATGACAGTGGAGTTAGTCGATGAAGAAATAAAATAAAAGTAGAACAATCTAAAGCTCTCTTTATCAATGCAAGCATGAGAAATATAGTAGGAAGCAAAGGTTTCAATTGATGTGATTTTAAGCATAGATCCTATAGTAGGTCATGTTGATTATACCAATTATATTTGATCCATTATTGAGAAGATACATCAGTATGTATTAGTTTTTCAATTTGTTACCCATTTGTAATGTTATGATGTTAGTTTTTATGTGCCTATGATGTTGAATTGAAAGAAACCAAATTTGATTTTAAGTATATTTCAATTAGTTAAATTTGATGTGATTTTAGAGATGGATTTCTTGTTTAAGTGTCAAGCTAGCATAGACTATCATAATAAGAGGGCTACATTTATTTTAAAAGGATAATAAAAATATTCCTTTTTAGAAGAATAATAGGTCAAATTATGTGATGTTGGATAGAAAGAATTACTATTCTAGTGATTTGTTGTTAGCATAGATAAAAAAATTAGATTAAACTCTTGTGAATATAGAGTTCATACTTATGGTGAATAAATTTTTTATTATTTCTAGAGATTTCAAAGATGTTGAAATTGGGATGACATGATTCTATTCTTCCACGTTGATATGACTATTAACAAGTTCAAGCAACTTAGCTAATGTCTTTAATTTCTTCATGCTAAGTGCATAGAGAAATAGTCCTTCAAAAATTTAAAAGTGTTGCTTGAGTTAAGGCAAACTTCAAATCGAACATCTAGCATCTATTGTCAAAATTGAATGATGAATAGATGAAGGGACTCACCAATTTCAACTTTATTCTAAGAAGAGCTTAAGATTTCTTCAACAACCTAGTACCATCAACCTGGATGATAAATGCTGGTTAAACTCTAAGAAGCTAGAAATGATCCTAAGATTAAGGCACAAGAATCATTACAGTGATACCTATTAAAGAGACTGAATAAAATATGACAATTCACTTTGTCACTAATTGTGAGGAGGGAAATGGTGATTCAAAACTAGTCATGTCCGCTAGATCTATTTTTCCTTTGTAAGAATCGACAAATACACTTTGAACTCTAATGAAGGATGAGCCTTCACAATCTTTGTTGTAACCAAAATCTTATTAAATTTAGAAATCCTTGCATAAAGGTAGCACTCTCAATTGTAGAAGTCATCTTCTAATTAAAGAGCACATACTAAGTGGAAGCATAAAAAATTCTTTCATTCATAAATAAGAACATCATATGATTTGATATGTATGAAATGTGAAAAAATAAGCATAAAAACAAAACAAAAAAGAAAAAAAAGGGGTGACTTGTAACTTAATGATGGAGGCAAAGATCAAGAATTCATACAAAAAATAAAAAAAAATCACAAAAACATTATGAGATGATGGCAAAAACAAATAGGTGAAATAATTTGTTGAGATTATTAACATGCAATGGAAAATTTATAAAGAATGATTAGAAGTGAACATCTAAGCATGGGGAGATAAATAAAGCATAACTCATAACATCACCAATAACACAAAACTCAACATGATTCATGGTTTAAAATATCCTAAATACATTAAAATCACTCAAATTATAAAAAAAAGTACCAATAACTTCACTATAATAGGCATCACATTATAAAAAGAACTTACATGTGTAAAATAATGGGACCTAAGAAAGAGAAATCTAGCTTTTAAGAAAATGACGGAGACATCAATGGCTCTAATCAAACTAGTTTGCATCAAAAGTCCCTCAATTTAAAAAATTGACTCAATCATATGAAGGCCCTAGCATTGAAAAACCAAATTAAAACATGATTGTTATAACGCTTTCAAAATCATCCATGAGTCCAAATGAGATGATAATTATCTCCATCAAATAAGGTATTACTAAAAAACATCATTAGTAATAAAGATGAACTCGTCATCAAAGATTTGCTTTGGCATATGATTGTAGGTTGAGAGTCAATAACAATATAGAAGTAAGATCTAATATATAAGATAAATAGAGGCGAATCGCAAGATAGATGAGGCAAAGTGTCAAATGTCAACTTTTCGTAGTGTTTATTCACCTACATTAAATATTAAAAAATATTAACATTGAAGAGAAGATCTAACTCATACGCATCATTGCTTATTTTTTAAATAATATTACAAAGTTTTATGTTCATATAGTTAACTTCTTGAGAGTTCTAGATGGAACCTCTTGGAATAAATTCTAATTAAAATTTTATCTCCTTTCTTAATTTCAATAAACATTCTATATAAATAACCAATCAATATTTATTTTTCATAATTTTAGAAAGCTTTATTTCATTTTGTTATGAAGAATATACATGCTTTGGTTGAATAAAAATGCAAACTTACTTTGCGCTATATGATATAGCTAGAACACACAGCCCTATATGTTTATATGGATTGCATCTAATATGAACATGATTCATGTCAATTCACTTATTCATAGAGCTATTATATGTGACTTGATTACAAAAAAAACTATATCCCAACTAGAGAAAACATCAATTCACTGTCTCAATCTTGCAGTCTATCTAAGGTTTACGGGTGATAGACCATAAAGAATAGGATTTTAGTACATATCTTAATCAATAGATTCTTCCAAAATAGCTCATAAACTATAATCCTCGATCAAAGATTGTGCCTTTGATAAACAACAATTTCACACAACTTTTCTAAAAAATAAAGAGTATATATGAGATGTGTTGAAAGTTTTACAATAAGGAATAAAGTATGTCACATTCAAAAGGTTTTTTGTCCCTATAGGTCCTTGTGCTCTTAGTCCATCATTGTGAAGAAACTTTTGCCACTATTTTCAAGCTAAGGAAGAAAAACACAACATCAATCACCTAATTGAACCCAAGGCTAGATTATTTTGACATTAAGAGTTTAGAAGTGACTAGAGCTGATTTTGAAGTGAGTTTATAAATGATTTTTTTATTTATTTTACATAAACACTCATTAAGAATGCAATTCTAGTGTTTTTTGAGATACCTAAATTTCATTTTCACTCATCTTCATATATACTCCATATTAAAGTATTATTAAAATAATAATAACATAGTAATACATAATCCCTATAATGTAATGTAATTCAATTAGTTTTACATGCAAAAACTAAAACAAAGGTTGACTTTAGAAACATTATGTGGGCTCCAAAAATTTTCCACCGACCTCTCAATTAAGAGAGTTTTAATTAAGTGTCGGTGAAATTTTCAGAAGGCAGATGGAATAGTAGATGAGACACTATTGACCTCACTTTTGGAGTGAGTTCTCAATATTCTCATCATAGACTTAGGAGTCTTCTAGACACTAGGACTTCCTTAATCGTAAGACACTTCCAGTGATTAAGTGAACACTTAACCTAAACCTAGAGACTTACCAGGCAAATAATTAAAGCCCGTGATCAAATCCAAACTTGAAATCTTTCCTAAGTCCTTTGAATCAGTTTCATGAACTTAGCCAAAACTCCATCTAAATCAATCCAAAATCAATTGATTTTCTCATAATCAATTTATATCTTCAATTATCTCCCTAAATATAAATCAAATCTACATTCAACTAATCAAAATTAAATCAAACTAAATCAAACTAAATCAAATTAAATCAAAACCTTTTCTAAGTCCTTTGAATCAATTTCATGAACTTATCCAAAATCCCATCTAAATCAAAACAAATTCAATTAATTTACTCACAAATCAATCATTCGATCAATCACCATTCTAAATATAAATGAAATCTACAATCATCAAGCCAAGTCAAAATCAATCCAAGTCAAACCCAACTTAGCCCATTTGACTTGAAATATTCAAATGAACCAAAACTCATTTGAACCCAAACCAATTGCAATTGGATTTATATATCAATCCCAAATCCATATATAAACTTAACTAAATCAAACTCAACCCAAAATCAAGCCAACTAAACCCAATTGGCTCACTTAACCCAAAGTAACTAATTTGACCTACATGAACCAAAATCCAATTCAATCCAAATCAAAGTGAATTAAGCCAATACAAATTTCATAACATGATTGTTGATCATCCTGGGTTGATCAATTATCATAAATTGAGTCAAACCAAGTCAACCTACCCTTTGACCAAATCAACCCTTTGACTCAAATGAGCCAAAATCAAATCTAAGCCAAATTGAATAAAACCAATGACACCAACACACTCCAAATGATCATATGAACTTGACCCAACCCTTGGTTTGACTCAATTTGACCAAGTGGTCAACCTAACTCGGTTTGACCAAATTAGATCTAAATGGGTCAAATTGAGTCAAATTGAATCTAATGAACTCTAAATGATATGAAATTCAGCCCAACTCACTTTTGGCTCATTTCAAATCTGCCCAAATCAAATCTAATGCTAAATGATCATTCTACCCTTGGGTCAAGGGTATCACATGAGACAAATCACCTATATAAGTGTTCATTTTCATTCCTTGGCCACCTGACACCCTCCCATTGGTCCATATAGGCTCCAAGAACACTACCCAACCTAACCTAAGAGGTGGTTGGGTTGGCCTTGACTCATCGGGGGGGAGGGTGATGAATTCATCTCACTTCCTCCATTAGAACATTTGAAACCTATAGGGCACCCACTAATCCATCTTAGCAACCACCTCCTAAGCCTTGGCCAACCAAACCAAGCCACCTAAGATGATTTCCTGCCATTCCCAACCACCCTATGTCATAGGACATCCACTATGAGCCAAAAAATCACCATTATCGTTGATTTTCGGCCACCACCAAGCACAAGAGAGAGAGAGGCTTCCAAGAAATAATTTTACCATTACACACACTCTAGGAGCTCTTCCAAGCAACAAGAAACTCATTCCCCACTTCTATTGGGATATAAAAACACCAAATCGAGCAAATTTTGGCAAAGAGGTGGCAGACATTGGTGGATACAATATTCCAAGTGAAGGCAAGGGTGTAGGTTCACCCCAAGGCTTCATCTTGCATCTAGGAGCATGCTCGAATCAACATAACTGTCGAAAATCATCTCTAGTGAAATAATTTTTAAATCTTGTAGTCGGCCATAGGATCTCTTATTTATGATTATTCTTGCATGATTTTAGAAATTTCCTTTAGATATCTCTTGCATTCTTCATTTTATACAATCCTAATGCGAAAATAAAAGTTTTCTATCTAGAATCGATGTGAAATCTAGCAACCCCATTTCACCAGTTTCTCAATTTCTATCGGTTTGACACTGTTCATCGTGGCACTATTCATCATTCAACAACCTAAAGAAATTATAATTGGCCCACATGTGTGGGAGAATTATAAGATTACTTAATTAAATTTCTTAACTTAATTTATTATTAATCATGAGCTAATTACATTAGACCCATTTTATTTTTTAAGATCATTGCAAATTTATTTTCCATTCATTTGCATATAATGTTGGCTCATAATTATTTGGATAACTAGATTAAGGTATGTGGTGTTTATTTTTGAGATGTATGGGAGACACCACGTAGATATGAGAGGGAGCTTATTGAAGTGATCGGGTATGACATTGCGGTATGATGTAATATCTCGAGAGATAGAGATATCACCCTTCAATGGACCTAATCACTTAATAAACACTCCTAAGACATTATGAGTCTTTGAATATACCAAAAATTTTTCCCCTAGTTTATATGGATGAATAAAGCAAGGTTTATAATAAACCGGGTTCTAAAGTTCCCTATGGGGATAAGCCCCCAGTTAATTACATCCTTAGGAAAGTGAATGTCTTACTAATACTCTAAAGTAGACAATTATTGTCTCCAAAGATTTCAAGGTTAAGACTATCAATAAATTTGCTATATTGAAAGTCAAATGGGAAAGATTAAGGAGAATACTTATTTTTGGAAGCCAAAGGAAAAGGGGAATGCCCCTCACACTAGGAAGGCCTAGTGAGCATTCCAATATATCCTATGATTGAGCTTTATAATTTTGAAAGTGAGGTGAATTATTTTTGTTAGAGTTATAATTATTTTTATTAGATTACTAGGGCTTATAATCCACCAACACAAGGTTATAGAAATGCCTAAGAGGTGGGGATTTATGCTTGTAGCCCGAAAGAAATAATTACCTGATTCTAAATCTAAAGAGCTTTGGCATAATCCAAATCATGACCTAAATGTAAGCGAAGATGGGTATATGGTTTACCTCCATAAGAGAGAGTAAATCACCCGACTGCTGGACTTATAACTGCCTAGAGTGGCAGCCAGCTAACTCTTCCTACGCTTTAAAACTATGTAGGCAAGTCATATGATTTTGTAAGATAGTTGGGTTATTATTATTTAGAAAGAGACTAAAGTCCTTAAACCCACCCCCTAAGAGACTAGAGCATGAGTGGCAGTAATGACTTAATCTATAAATGCAAATCTTTTCAAATTTTATTTGATTTTGACACTTCATTTTGACAAGGTCATGGGATTTTCATATGTGTAAATGCATGATGAAAATGTATTATGGGCTAAATCAACAGGAAAGAGGTGTTTTCCACCACAGAGGAGACCCTCAAAGGTCAAGTCTTCTATTATTGTGCAAATTTGGAAACCCTCTCTTAGCAAGAGTGAAACAATTTGCATGCATGATATGAGACATACAACATTTAGTTAAGAGGTTGCTAATTCTTTTAATTATCTTGATTAAATGGCTAGGCTTTGTGTGAGGTTATGAATCATTTAAACCTTTAGTTATAAATTATAAATGGGTAAAAGATTTATTTTCCCTAAGAGCCTAATCGATCCAAGCCACACATTAAAGCATCAAACATATAAGAAATTAATAAAAGCATGTTGTTTCTAATGTGCAATTTTAAACATAACATCAATCAATTTTAAAACTAGTGCAAAAGAATAAAAGGTCAGTGCAGTCGGGTACCACCATACAACCTGAAAAAAAAGGTAGGCGAGCTCTACCCTTATACAACCTAGAATTACAAAAGAATAATTATAATTTATAAATGAATGAATGCTATTGGGGAGTGGGGAGGGGGGTCTTCATTCTTCATGCTTTATGTCTTCATTTTCATATCTCCATTTAATTTGATTTACTCCACTTCAAAGGCATCACATGGCCACCTTGGACAAAGCCTTCTAGCCAATGTTCATCCTTATCCCACAACAATCCTAATTTCTAATACAAAATTACATTAAAAATAGGAAAAGTAAATCTAATTACACCTACAAAATAAGTGTTAGCTAAACATACATACAACCCAAGCAGTTATATTTGGAATTTGGACTTAGCACCTTACACATAGGTAACCAAGCTCACATATCCTAACTTGGATTATGCTTAGGGGATTAAGCACCTACAATGAGAGCATTTACATTTATTTTTAAGCACCCCTTAAGCACAATCTCCTGTAGAAAAAAATATGATTAGGCTAATCACGCCTAACATCTAGTCTACGAAACATACACGCTAGCATCCAGTCTAAAATAATACATCACAAAATATAACATACATCATACCATGCACCGCCTTAACATAAAGCTAAAAGTAGTATCTTAATTCTAATGTGTGGGTATTAAGGCTTGTGTGGTATGCCCTAACTAGGAATTAAGGCTATGATTTTCTAAATGTGAAAGAAGTTTAATCATAAGAGGTTGATTTCACTTTAAGTGGTTTAATTAATTTGAGAATTTTTTAGTTAGTATTTTCTTTTATTTCAATTGACTTATACTTAGCAACTAAGTGTTATAAAGAGAAGAAAAAGAGAGGATTACTCTCTTTCATCCCTACCGTAAGTCATTTCTAAAGCATGTTAATTAACTTAGTTCACTTTGGTCAATGGCTTATTACATATTTTAAATTAATCCTCAGTTCAAGCCCCTTTTAAATAATCCTATTCAATATGAAAGGCATCATAAGATTAATTTGATTAAATCATTTCTTTCCATCACATATAACATGCATATGATTAAATCCTAAGTATACCTACACATACAATATGTTTTAGCAAACTTAAATGATGGATGTGAGTATGTACATTTAAAGTTTATATTTTTCATTTGATTGAATTATTTTATCATTTAAATTTAAACCTCTATCTAAATTCTTATACAAAAATACATAGGAAGAGAATTAAATAGGCACGTGTTATTGTTAATCAGGGAAGTGAGGTAATCAAATGACCTCCTTAGGGCTAACTAAAGCTTCGTATTCCTAGGATGTCCAGACTATATACCATTACATTCAACCCTATGTAAAATTGCACACCTGAACATAAGAAAGAGAGCTCCAAATCACATGATGAATTAATTCAATCACTTGAATAATTACAAATGCATGTATTCTTGATAAAAGAAAAGGAGTTTTAATTCCATAATCAAATACACACACACACATGTATGAGAGACATAAGCTAATACATGCCATTGTTAACTAGGGAAGCGAGTTAATAAAATGACCTCCTTCGGGCTACTTAAAGCCTCGTATTCCCAAGATGTCTAGACTAAATATTTACTTTACTCAAATACATACGGATGTATACATAAATAAAAGAATTAAAACCATGCAAAGGTTGTATTTTTATTTGATTAGAATATTTATGCATGTGGATTAAAGTTCTTATTCAAATTCTAATGTAGAAATACATGTAAATGAAATCAAATAAGTACTTAACGATGTTAACTAGGGAAGTGAGGTAATCAAATGACCTCCTTGGGGCTAACTAAAGCCTCGTATTCCCAAGATGTCTGGACTATATACCTATTAACATTCAAATGCATGTAAAGCTACACATGAATCAAAGAAAAGAAAGCTTCAATTCATAAACTTAGAGTATAATCACATACATCTCCTATGTATTTATAACTAGCATTCATAGCATATGTAATCATTCACTTATAATTTTGGGAAAAATACATTTGGATTTAATAGTGATAATAGCCACACATATATCAAATTAAATCAACATATGCAAGCTTGACATAAAGAAAACCATTTAATTTAATTAATTTTGTAAAAGATGAATCCATGAATCAAATGACATACAACATTTAATATGATTGGAGAGGAATAAATAAACATAAATATGATTTCATTCAATCTAATTAATTTCTAAGGACAACATCAAATAAAATCATTTAAAACAAACCAAAGCTTTTTTATGTCACTTTTAATTTGATGCTCAATTTGATTTAAGGAAAGAGACAAAGAGAGAAACAAGTTTTCTAATGCTAATCTCATCCCATGTTTGTAGGAGGATAATTTCATTTAATGAGAAGTAATAGGTTGATTTTTTTATTAATTAAGGCTATGAATTAAGTCAATTAATTAACCCCTTACTTATGGCCTTAAAGTAATTATCAAATAATATGAGCCAATATGATATGCAAATGAATTGAAAGTAAATTAGCAAAGGTCCTATAAAATGAAAGGAATGAATTATCAAGAATACCAATCTCCATGAATTAATTACTTTTATGAATTTTAATTAAATAGGAAAATTCATTAATCAATTAATCTCTTTATTGAAACCAAAAATCTACCCTAATTAATTAGCTTTATGTGTTTTTAAAATCTCAACACCACAATTAACAAGTTCTATTTAACCCTAATCCTGAGACTTAGAAGAGTGAAGGAATCATTTTAGAAAAACAATAGAACACCAATCCTCACTTCCCTTCCTTCAAGTCAAATTTCAAAATCAAATCAACTCCAAGATCAAACCAAATTCAAACTCAATTCAATTCCAACTTAATTGATTTTTATCAAATCCACTTCAAACTCAAATCAATTCTAACTTAATTGATTTTCTCAAATCTTAAATCAATTCCAATGGATTTTCTCAAATCATGAATCAATTCCAAATGATTGAAACCCATGATTGAATTCTAAATTCAAAAATCCTTCCTAAGCCACTTTGATTTCATCTTATGGACTTAGCTCAAATCAAATCCAAATCAAATTCAAGAGATTTTCTCAAAACCCATTTATATTTTCATTTATATTCACAAATATATATGAAATATAAATTCAATTATCCAAAACTAAATTCAAAACTCAAATCCAAATCTAATCAAAATCCAATCTACACCTTTCAAGTCAAATTCTTGAACTTGCTCAAATCAAGCCAAACCCTTGATTTTTCTTCATGATTCAATCAAACCTTCAATCATGAAACCAAATATAAACACAAACTTTAATCATCAAAACTAAATTCAAAACTCAATCCAAATTCAACCAAAATTCAACCTAAGCCTTTCAAGTCAAATTCTTGAACTTACTCAAATAAAACTCAAATCAATTCAAACCTCTTGAATTTTCTTCATGATTCAATCAATCCTTCAATCATGAAATCAAATATAAACATAAACTTCAATCATCAACCAAAAACTAAATTCAAAAATCAAACCCAAATCAAACTCATGTTCACCCTTTGAACTTGAAATTTTCAAATGAATCAAAACCCATTTGGCTTCAAATCACTTGCAAATGGATTTATATTTCAATCATAAGTCTATTCGAGTTCAATCAAACTTGAATCAAGCCTTGATCAAGTTAATTGATCCATTTAGGCTCACTTGACCCAAAGTGACCTAAAGTACCCTTTTGAGCCAAATTCTAATCCTACCCAAATTAGATTGAACTGAGCTCATCTAAGCCTCACATTGTGAGCAACAATGATCATAAGATGATGAACCACTCAAATTAGGCCAAACCAAGTCAAACTTAGGGTTGACCAACTCAAAGCATAACCAAAATAAACCTAAACTATTCAAAATCCATCATAGGCCAAACTGATTGAAACCATTGATCTAGGCCCATTATAAATCACTTTTTGAACTTAACCAGGTCATCATTTAAGCCTGACCTAGCCCATTTGGCCACTTGACTCAATTTGATCTAAAAAGTTAAAATGTGTCAAATCTTGATCTAAGCTAAATTGATTGAAACTAGTGGGCAATTCATTCCAAATCACTTGTTGAACTTGAACAAAGCCTCAATTGGCCAACTAGACCCAACCTAGCCCAATTGACCATGAACCCAACTTGACCTAAATGGTCAAATCAAGCCAAAATCAAACCAAACTAAAATTGATTGAAACCAAAGCTTGCAAAATATTTCAGAAGACCAACCAAACCTAAACTAACCCATGACCTAACCCAATTAGGTCAAATAGGTCAAATTGGTCAACTTGACCCATTTGACCTAAATGAAATCAAATGAACCAAAACCAAATATAAATCAAATTGAACCAAACCAATGATACCAAAATATTTTAAATGGTCATATGAACTTGACCCAACCCTTGGTTTGACCCAGTTTGACCAATTGGTCAACTTGACCCAAGTTGACCAATTTTGATCTAAATGGGTTAACATGAGCCAAATGATATCAAATCAACTCCAAATTCTTTGAAATTTGGATCAACCTAATTTCAAAATATTCCAAATCTGTCTAAATTGAAAAAAAAAGTCCAAATGACCATTTTACCCCTAGGTCAAGGGAAAACCCACCAATTCCACTTGGAATTTGGTCATATCCTTTTCATGGCCACTTGACACCCTCTTAGTGGACCAAGTGGACAATAATGAGTGTGGTGCACATGACCCAATGGGAAATTCTCCACATGGGATCACTCCTCCACTCAAATGAGCACATGAAAACTTCACCACTCCACTCCTTTGGCCAAACCGAATCACATGGAATCCAAAATGACCTAACCAACTCAATCAATCTGATCAATTTGGTCAAAACTGTAAGGAGAACCTCGATCATCCGATCCTTCTAAGGGGAGATATACTCCTCTAATTTCACTTGCATTCCATTCACTCACACTCGATTGAGCCTTAAGAACCTGGATCAAGCATTCCCAAGCTTCTCCAAGCCTCCTAAAGCTCTTTGCATTTCTCCATTTTCTAAGTTTATCAAAAATGAAAATAGGGGAGGTAGCAAGAAAATTTCAAGTTACTGAATACCCAACTTTAGTCCAATTCCTCTTGCAAGCACCCTCAAAGGACCCAATCGAGTTCATCCAAAGCTTCTTCGAAGCTTCCAAGGCACGGGAGGAGGGAACTAGACTAAAGATGCAATCTTAGGAGGAGGAGTTTGGCCAATTGCAAGATCGATTCAACCTCAAACCTTCAAACTTCCAATACTATTTCATCTCCACCAGAAGCTACCGATGGGAGTGCTGATAGCCTCTGATGAGGTACTAGTCAAAATCAAGCTTGCATTGAATTTTTTTTGGTCCTTTTTGAAGGGAATTATAATCCCAAGTGATTTCCACCATTAGATCTTCATCTCCTTGTATGTTGATGGTGTCGGTTCAATCTTAGCTCAATCCAAGCTCAATCGAGCTCAGATCAAGCCATGGGGGACAGATAGTAACCATCTCCAGCAGGAGAGCGCAGGGACGAATCGTGGACCATCCATCCTTATGTTTTGGATGGATGATCCTGATTAATCCACATTAAATCATATGATTTATTTTATTAGAACCATGGGTTTAATCCTGACCGTCCGATCTTTGATTAGATGATCCAGGGAGAAACTGCGTAGCGCCACCAATTAACGTAGCATAGGATGTGACAACTTAAGTGATGAGTCCCGTCGCGCCATGTGGAAAGCACCCACCGCGTTAGTGGTCCACGTGGCACTGACAGGATTAGTTATATAATTCAGGATTATTTAATTATCCTTAATCACTCAAACTACCAAAATACCCAACTAATTGTAAAAAAATCAATAAAATACAAACTCAAATGCATTTTGAAGATAATTCAAAGGGGAATAATCCAAAATTAAGTTTAATTGATTTTGAACATTAAATTTTCTATAATTTAGGTTTTATTGGAAATATAATTATGTTAATTACTCCCTGATTACTTCAGTAATGAATTCCAAACTTCCTAGGGTTGATTAATGGGATGACCCTTGCCTCCAATGATTTTCTTCGAATTTAGTGTTGGCTTAATTAGGTTAATTGTTTGATTCACTCCTAATTACTCTCTAATTTATTAAATGATTAATTAACTTATTAAATAGTGATAAATTCATTAATTAAGTTTGTTAATTACCTTAGAATAGTGAATGGACTTAGGGAATGATATTAGGAGTTCTTTCCCAAATATTTTCCCCTAAGTTTATTTTATTTGAATAAAAATCTAATTAAGGTGAAAATTAATTAAATAGTTTAATCACTTTATTAAATGGATTAATTAATCATAATTTTAAAATCAATCTGAATTTAATCAATTTCTTCTTGGGTAGATACTTAGGTGTTCAATAACCTAAGTAGCTTAAGAAAATCATATAACCCATATGTTTGGGAAGGGTTTTGAAGTACTTAAATTAAACCCATTTGCTTAATTAATCATTAATTATGAGCCAAATGCATTAGGCCCATTTTTTTCTTAGGTGTATTGCTGATTTAAATTCCTTGTTATTTTATGTCATACATTGGCTCATAATTTTTTGGTTAAATATGTTAAAGTGGTGTAGGTAAGGGGTAATTAATGGACTTAATGTATACCTTAACCTAAACAAAATATAAAATCAATCTAATGGTTCTAAAAACAAACTAATCAACTCACACATGGGGGGAATGGGTTAGGACCAGCAAACTCTTTCCACATTTCCTAAATTAAAATCCAAACAAAAACAAAACAAAAATCTCTTTCAACCAACTTTGACTCACTTTAAATAATCTTATTCCATAGGATTTTCTTTAGAAATTAATTAAGGTGAATGGAATTACATGCTTACATAACTTTATTTATTTTTCCTAGCATGCTAAATGTGTATGTCATATGAAAAACATGCATTCATGTCTTTTAAAAAATCAAATTAAAATGAAATATTTCATTTATGTAAAATTTCATGTTTAAAAGTAAGAATATGATTATTATCACTACTAAATCCAAAATTATTTTCAAAACTTATAAATCAAACATTACAAATGAAAGGCTTTACTTATAATTACTTATGAGCTTACATGTGAGTATAATATAAGATGTACATAATGTCTTTCCTTCTCTTCTCTTTAACATAGTTTTGAATAGGATTTGCAAAGTATATAGTTCATTTTAAAAGAACACAACACTTGCTTAAATCCATTCCTATTCATTCTTATGTTATCATTTAGGAGGGATATTCACACTTGCACATATAAATTGCATAACCAAAATCAAACAAACAAACATAAACTTTCTGCATGACTCTTTTTCCATTCATTTTTTTTTGTACATGCACACGTATTTAAGAAAAGTGATATATTAGTCTGGACATCCGGGATTGTGAGGCTTTAATTAGCCCCAAGTAGGTCTTGTATCTTACACCCAAGGGTAGAAAATAATGGTGTTATACTCACTTTTGTCTTTCATATATGTAAATGTGCATATGAATAGTCGATAAAAGAACCCCTCTTTTCTACTTAACAAAATCATGCATATATGAAACATTCCAAATTTCATTGAGCAACATCTCCTAGAATTCATCAAGAAGGTGTGTTAATATTTCTATTTGCATGTATAGATATGCTTAGGATTCATCCATATGTATGTTACACATGTTGGAAAGAAATAAAGTGTTGTGTATTTTGTGATAATAATTCACATTACTAAATCTTAAAATGCCTTTCTTCTTGAATAAGTTTGTTTAGGAAAAATCTAAACATAGGATTAATTAAAACACATAATAAAACATTCGCTAAATAAAAATCAATAATGAATCTACTCTAGAAATTACTTAAGGTAAGGAGGAAAGAGAAGTCCTCTTCTCTTTTCCTCTCTTTATAACACATAGTAATTAATTGTAGGTTCATTCAAACCGAATCAAATCATGAAATAAGAGTTAACCAAATCAACTAAACCACTTAAATTAAACCAACCTTTAAGTTGAACTCTTCATACTTAGAAAACTCTAACCTTAAAGCCTAGCTAAGACATACCCACAAGCCTTCAATGGCACACACATTAGCTAAGTCACCATTTCTAGTCCTATGTGTTGAATTTGATGCATGATTTTATTTTGTTATGTAGTATTTTATTTGCATGTGTGTATGTAAAAATGATAGGATGATCTTAGTCTAATCATTATCTTCATCAGGGGATTATGCTTAAGGGATGCTGTAATAAAAATATATATACTTTTATTGTGCATGTTGCTTATACCCCTAAGCATAATCCAAAATAAGCTAGGCAGACTTGGTTACCCATGTGTGTGCTAAGTCCAATTTATTCTTATACATGCTTGGGGTTGTGTGATTTATTTAGCTAATCTCTATTTTACAAATTTTAGTTAGATTTACTCATTTTGCAATTAATTTGGAATTATTGTTATGGGGATTAGGATGAACATTGGTCATAAGACTATGTCTTATGTATGTGAAGCCTTTGGAGAAACCACATTCCAACCAACCAAGAAGAAAGAAGAAAGAAGAATGAAGAATGAAGAATGAAGAAATGAAGAAATGAAGAATGAAGACCCCATAGCATGACTTCTTCTTGATTGTAATTAATTCATTTATAATTTAGGTTGTATAGGTAGAGCTCATACCCAATTTGTTTTCTTGTATGGAGCACCATAAATGACATCTTATTCTTTTGCGCTAGCTTTATAAATTATTTGATTTTTGTTTAGCTTATGCATTAAGATGAAATATTTTTTTAGTTTCTTCCTTGCTTTGATGTATGCCTAGATTATGATTAGGCTCTTAGGAAAATAAATTTTCTATCCAACTAATCAATTCAAATTAAAAATAAATAACTCATAACCTCTCTTAAAGCCTAGGTTATAAAATAAGATAAAAGATTTAGCAATCCCATAACTGGATGTTGTATGCTTTCACATTATGCATAAAAAAGTATCTTATTTCACTCTTGTTATGGAAGGCTTCCACCTTTACCAAAGAACTCACTTGACTTTGAGAGAATGAAAACACACCTCCTTTCTCACTGATTTTGGCCCATAATCTAATTTCTCATGCATTAGGCATATGAATCCTAAAGCCCGTGTCTAATTGATTATCCAAAAATGAAAATAAAACATAACAAAAATTTGCATTAGATTTAAGTCATTAATCATGCCCTACATGATCTATTTTTAGAGTGTGTTTTAAAGACTTAGTCTCTTTCTAAATAAACAATAGCTTAGCTATCTTGCAAAAGCATATGACTTACCTACATGTATTTAAAATCATAGGAGGAGTTAGTTGGAAGCCACCCAGGTTGTATGTCCAAAAACATGTGATTTATCCTCTTATGGAGGTAAACCAAATACCCATTTTGCTTTAGGTTTAGGTCATGCCTAGACAAGCTCCTAGATTTAGGTTTAGAGGTTGCTACTTTATTGTTCAGGCTATGAGCATAAATCCTCATCTCTTAGGCATTTCTATGATCTTGTGTCATGGAATTGTAAGTCTTATATTTCTAATAAAAATTCAACTCAAACAAATAATTCCATCAATTTCAAAATATAAAACCCAATCAGGATAGTTTGAGATGCTTACTAGCTTCCTAGTATCATAAGCATCCCCTACATATCTTCCTTTGGCTTGATAATAATCCTCCTCTTGATCAATCTCACTTGATCTTCTAAAAATGAACCAATTGATTGATAGTCCTATCTTCAAATCTTTGGAGACAATGATCATTTACCTAATCGAGAGTATTCTTAAGGAATCTTATTCTTTATGATGCAATTAACTATGAGGCTTGCCCTAGAGAACTTAACAACCCATTTAAAATAAACTTTACTTTTCCATGTAAAGAGAGGAAGAATCTGGTACATTATGATGTCTCATAGTTCTTGGGAGTCCTTATTAAAGTGGTTAGTCCATTTGTAGGATGGTGACTTCTATCTCAGATAGTACATCATTCCTCATCAATTGATCTCCTAATAAGAACATGGATCGCTGGTGTCCAACACAAGATGTATTTGAAATATATTTTTGGTTCTTCATCTATTTATTTTCTCTCTCTCTCAAAAGATTACAAGAATAAAAAAATTTTCACCACAAATTTTTTCTAGCCAAGGGATGGTTCTTCTCCATCTTTGGTAAATGAGGTCTCCCAAAGATTGATAGTGAGTTTGTATTTTATATGAATTCAAGAATATCTTTCTTTCCATTGGCACTTAGTTTATTTCATCATTAAGCTTTAGCCAACATCCTTTAGTCTTAGATCTCACTCTATGTGGGTTTTAAAATCAGGTTCCCAATAGAAAATAAAAATTTAATAAAAAGAAATAACTAAAGACTTCCTTCTTACCATTTTTATGGCAAGGAAAGGTTCATTCCAAAAATAAAGAAAAATAAATCCTTTACAAAAATATCAATTTCCAAAAAGCACTTTTTCAAAATGCACATAATAAAATATTTGCCCAAAATTTTTTTATAAATCACCCCATCTAATAATCTTCATGATTGTTATTTATAGGATCATTTCAAAATAAAATCCAAAATCATATTTTCAAAAAGTACAAATGAACATCTTCATTCAATTTATTGAATGAAGATTTCATTTTCAGAACAAAATAAACAATCATCTTTTCCAAAAAGTATCAACAAATCTCTTTCCAAAAATAAAATCAATAATCATATATTTTTTTTTAAAAAAAGCACAAATGAACATCTTCATTCAATTTATTGAATGAAGATTTCATTTTTAAAACAAAATGAACAATCATCTTTTCTAAAAATAAAATCAACAATCTCTTTCCAAAAAATTTAAAAAAAGCAACAATCATTTTTTTCCAAAGCAAAATGAACATCTTCATTCAATTTGTTAAATGAAGATTTCATTTGAAGAAATAAAGCAACAATCATATTTTCAAAAAAAAAAGCACAAATGATTATCTTCATTCAATTTGTTGAATGAATATTTCATTTCAAGAAAATAAAAGCAACAATCATATTTTCCAAAAAAGTACAAATGAACATCTTCATTGAATTTGTTGAATGAAGATTTCATTTCAAGAAAATAAAAGCAACAATCATATTTTCAAAAAGCACAAATGAACATCTTCATTCAATTTATTGAATGAATATTACATTTTCAAAACAAAATCAACAATAACATTTTCAAAAAAATCAAATGAACAAACACCTTTTCAAAAATAAAATTAACAAACATCTTTTCAAAAATCAAAATTATCAATCATCTTTTAAAAATTGAAACAACACTTGGATGTTTTATTTAGCATACCCAAATTTGTTAAATGAAGATACTCTCTTCCAAAAAATAGAATCAAAATAAAAAAAATAAAAAAACAACATTTGGACCTTTTATTTAGCATACCCAAATTTGCTAAGTGAAGATCCTCTTTTTCAAAAATGGAAAAAAAAAACATTTGGATCTTTCATTTAGCATACCCAAATTTGCAAAGTGAAGATCCTCTTTTTCAAAATTAAAATAAAATTAAAAATTAAAATATTTGAATCTTTCATTTAGCATACCCAAATTTGCTAAATGAAGATCCTCTTTCAAAATCAAACCAAATCAAAAATCAAAAAAAATAGCATTTAGATTTCCTTAGCATATCTAAATTTGCTAATTTTTTTTCAAAATTCATCAAAACAAAACAACATTTGGATATTTCAAGATACCCAAAATTTGCTAAATGAAGATCCTCTTTTTCAAAAATCAAAATCAAAATCAAAATTTATCAAAAACAAAACACATTTGAATTTCCTTAGCATACCTAAATTTATTAAGAATCCTCATTTCAAAAATAAACAAAAATGAAACACATGTGGATTTTCTTAGCATAACTAAATTTGTTAAGAATCCTATTTTCAAAAATCAACAAAAACAAAGCACATTTGGATTTCCTTAGCATTTCTAAATTTGTTAAGAATCCTATTTTCAAAAATCAACAAAAACAAAATGCATTTGGAGCATACCTAAATTTGTTGAGAATCATATTTTCAAAAATCTTCAAAAATAAGCATACCAAAATTTGCTAAATGAGGATTCTATTTTCAAATTCACACATAATTCACAAACAAGCAAACAAAAGAAGAAATTATTATCAAATACCTCACCTAGCATACCCAAATTTGCTAATGAGTAAATTCCAATCACAAACAAAATCAAATTTTACATACTCAAATTTGTTAAATAAAAGATCCCTAAACAATCAAAATTCAAATTCAAATATGAACCTATAGAAGTATCAAACTCCAAAAATCTTTGAACCCATTTTCAACATACAAATTTGTTGAAAGTGGATTCTACATTCAAAATCTTTGAATCAATTCAAGAAAAAAAACTCTCTTCTAAATTCATTTGAGCCCCACTTAACACTTTCAAGTTGTTGAGTGTTTGTTCAAATTCTAAATCAAAATTCAAAATCAACTAAAGAATGATTCTAACTTGTTTACATTATAGAATTTTAGTCCCAATCAATTTCAAAGTTTTTCAATGGCGATTAAGTATGTCTTTAAATTTTCTTTTGGGATGGACTTGGCCTTATTTTATAGTCTTACTTTACCCACTCATCCACTTTGGTCAAAACTTTGACTAGATCACATGTGAGGGGACCACCCTCACGATGAGAGCATGTGGTTTTATCATCGTGTTACCATCTCAGAGATCCTCACAAGAGGAAGGCTATGGTAGTTCAATAAGTAGTGTGGTGCCTAGTTGTTCTATCGCCCCAGTCACCACTCATTGGCACCCTCCAAGGGGAAGTCCAAATTGTCTCTCGCTTTGAGATTTGGTCTAGTTCTCATACAAATTGACCTACCATGACTCAACACTGAAACAAGAACTTCATGATCAAGCAATATCATACCAAGCCGGAGTTTGAGGTGCATCACCAGAGGAGTTTCAGATGGTTTCGGTCATAGAAAATAAGTTTTACTCTCTTGAATTGACAGAGAGCGTAGAGGATTTTAATCATAGTATAGTTTCAAGCTCCTATGAGAGGAAGATCCTAACTTAGATCAATTTTATCATTTTTATGATTGGCTCAATTTGATTTATGTACATTCCCGAGTGTGACATATTAGGTAGGAGAGGCCCAAGGAGGCTCATGCATCAGTGCATATTACTAGCCGGAAGCGGTGGAGGTGTAGCAGGCAGTCAACAGCCTTAACCCTTGTGGACTTTCTAGATCGATGTGCTACTCACGCTAATCATACCGACATCATCCTACTAATGGGTACTACCTACCATAGAAGAGGAGCTCCTACCCATAAAGAGTCGGTGGTGTCTCCACCACACCGCTCCACTCTGATACATGTTCTATCATCTACTGTTCCAATGCAGACCATGAAGGCCGCATCGGGGGAGAAGAGAATCCCATTGGTGATTTGGCTACAGCCAAGAGATCCCATCCCATCTACACCACTGACTATGGTGAGGTCGATCTTATTTTCCCATGTGGCTAAGAGCCTTATCTTCTTCTTTTTCTCTTTTTTTTTCCCTCTTTCTTTCTCTACTCCTTGGTTGGCTAAGATCAGGGAAAACTCTTGGAGGTTTGCACCTTTGCCTTAATTGTCTTCTCTACCATTGAAGGCAACCATCCTCTTAAGAGGTGGCTTTTGTTTCCTCATGGAGTAGGTAAGGTTGCATGGGAAAAAAATCTTTATTTTATTTGTCTCTCTTTGAATTAAACTTGAAGGAAGCCATCCAAAAGTAATTCAATTTAACTTATTCTTTAAACCATAATGCAATTGATGGTCAATTGCATTATGATTTGATTAAATTATGAGTTGATTTTAAATTTAATTTCATTTTAACCCATTTAGCTTAAATGGGTTATGTATGATTCCAAATGAGTTCAAATGGAATGGGTTTGGATCCTTTCATTCATTTTAATTTGGTTTTAAGTTGATCAAATTGAATGTTTGGATTGATTTTACCCACACCAAATATGTTAGAATAAACTCATAAAGATTTTTTAGGACACTAAGTGAGGTGCTTCTGACACATGTCAGATGCTCGACCTAGTTCTATCCTTGGGAATCATTAACCATTTTCCTCACTTGAGGGAACTAACCTATCACTGATTCTTCTGGACTTACAACCTGCCTGGAGCATGCTGCCAGCTAACATTACCTAAGTGCATTCTAAAACTATGAGGCTAAATCATATGAATGCAAGATGGCTGGTTTGTTATAATTTTTAGGAAAGAAATCTATAAACCTAGACTTACTCCCTAATCCCTAAGATCATGTAGGGTATGAAGATGCACCTAACTAATACATATTTTTTAGATTTTTATAATTTTTGACTCAAGATTCATTTAGGTCATAGGAATAGAATTTATACCTAATGCATGCAATTCAAAAAAGGTTATGGGACAAATCAGAATAGAAGAAGGTGCACTTCCATCATAGGGTCTCAAAGGTCAAGCCCAGGTTCTTTAACAGAGATGGAAGTCCTTCATTAATCAAGAGTGAAATAATATGATTTATGCATGATGTTAAAATATCCTATTAAGGGGTTGCTACATATTTTATCTTGCTTTAATGCCTAAGCTTTTATATGAAGATCATGAGTTGCATTTAATTTTATGTTTCGATTGATTTAATTTGGTAGAATATTTAGTGTATCCTATAAGCCTACGTCCAGACATTCATTACAGCACAAATATAGCACAAAAAGAAACCTAAAAAAAGCATGTTGTTTCTATTACACACCCAAAATAAATCAAACCAAATTAAATTATATAAGGAAATGGTTTATGTAGCCAGTTACTACTGTACACCCCAGAAGAAGGAAAAAATGGGCAGCCGAGTTCTGCCCTTATACAACCCAGCCTAGAACTACAAGTTTGGATCTATGGGTCTTCTTTCCAGGAAAGTCTTCTTCTTCAGGGACATCCATTGGGCTCCACAGGGGACCACTGCACCAATTCCTGGTAGGGTCAACTCCTACTAATCCAAGACCTCGTAGATCCTAACCTAATTCTAAGCTCAAATTTACATTTAGAATTCAAAAATAAATTCTAAGAACGGCAAAACATATGTTTGGAAAAACACACAACACACAAAATAGTTTATATTTCACAAACATATAGGCTTAGCATTAGCTAAGCCACTGCCCCTATAGACTATGTTAAGGGATTTTCAGCACCTGTAAGCTAACAACAATTTTATAATTTATTTATTACATCGATCCCTTTAACATAATCCCCTGTAGAAAATAGTGTTAAATCTAGAAAGAACATCCGATAACAAGCAAACAAGCCTAGGAATCCGCCTAAAGTAATACACTACGGACATGTGAAGCACAACACATATCACAGGAGATTAAAAGAAAACCACGAATGATCTAACCTAGATCTAGAGTGACCAAGTAATCTAGTGTGTGAGAAGTTGGGTTTGTGTGGTAAGTCTTTACTAAGCCTTTAAGTTTATGTTTGAAGTTTGAAGTTTAAATTGGTTTAATTTTATCATTGATTGGTTTCGATTCAAATGGTTTAGTGATTTAATTTCCATTTTTATGTTCATTTTATTTGGTTAAAGTAATATTTAAGTTTTCAAGAATGAGAAATATAATGAATTTCACTTTTTGGTGAAACTCACTTTATTCCACATCCTAAATCCTAATGAGGTTTTCAAAAGTCTAACTAAGATCCCTAAGTATCTTAATTAATCCTTTTGATATTATTTATATTTGGATTAGTTTTATGTTATTTGATTTGTTTGAATTGCTTTATTTGATTTAATTTGTTTGATTTGATTAAATTATGATTTTTTTTATTTTGAATTAAGTTATATGGGTTTCATTTGATTTGGCTTATGTTAATTTAAAGAGTTTAGATTAAAATTTGATTTCATTCAATTTAACTTAAGTTATTAAGTAATGGATTTGTAAGCTTAAGGTTTAAATTCATTAATATGAATTAATAATTTAGATTTGTTTATGGATTATTATTAATCTGATTTGATTAACCTAAGTTTTATATTCATTATTTAAATTTATTAGAGATGAGTGGTTTCATTAAATTTCATTGATTCAAAGGTTAAGGTTTAAGTTAATTAATAGTTTTATTAACTTGAGATTTTATTTCATTAACCTAAGATTGAATTTGATCTCTTTAATTGACTTAGGATATTTAGAGAGGTTTCAATAATTTTTTTCTAATGTTTGATGGAATTAGTTTGAATTATCACTTTATTTAATAGGTTAATTAATTTCCTTAGCCCAATATTTGATTAACAGTGACCTAAGGATTTGGAAATTCAAGAACTCTAATCCAAAGATTAGACTTGAAATATTTCTTCCAAGTAGGGTTATATGCCAATTTTATATCCCTAAAGTTTCAACTTGATTAGAGATGTAATTATAGTGTAATTAAGGTTTTAATTATTTAATTAAAACCTAATTAGGCATAAATTAATGAGATTCAGTTTAAGGTTTTATTTTTCATAAATTATTCTCTAAAATACCTTTTCAATGAGGGTTTATTTATAATTTTTGGTTGACTGGTTGATTTACTATGATTTAAATAAGTTCAAGTGGTTTAATTGAATTATTTAATTCATTTAATTATCTAATTAAGTCAATTTAGGAATTATTAGGTTCATATAGGTTTAATTAAGTTTAATTAGTATTTTGATGCTCATTAATGTTTATTATGTTGATTCAAAGTTATTTGATTAAATTTTCTAATTATTTCATTAAGGTTTAATTAATTTAGTTAATTAAAGGTTAAGCATATGAAATTTCAATTTCCTTGAATTGAATTAAATCCCCAAAAATTCACCCAAGGTGTATTTCATTGCTAATTTCATTTCCCCAAAGTTTCAAATTAGTTGGATTATTAATTTGAGAGTAATTAGGATTTAAGGTTTTTCAATTAAACCCAAATTAAGGGGAAAATACCCAATAAAAATTGGGGATTTTAATTTCTATGGATTCCTCTCATCAAGATGAATCCATCGAGCTTTTATTTGTAGTTTTCTGATTTATATTTGATTTTCTAAGATTTTAGAAGTTTTTTGCATTTCTTAAATTAATTAAATCCATTATTTAACCAATTTTAATGGTTTTAAGTGGGAGGGGGTCCAGCGGCATCCCGTGCGCGGCATGGTTTGTGCGTGTGGCCACCTAGTGCTATTGTAGTTCAAAATGTGGGATCTCTACGATCGGTCCAGATCAATCTCGATTCCCAAAGGGTGTGTCGCTTCACGGGCCATCATCCAAATACACATATCTGATGGCAAAGAGATCATCTCCTTCAATTCTTGCGGGAGTCGAGGACCGTTGATAGTATTTTTCTTATATATTTTGATATAGGTAACGAAATGACATGATTTCAAGTGTTACACGATCATTGAAAGGAATCTTATGATTCTATATGGTTGGATCGAATTGAGGATTGCATTTCCTATTAAACCATAACCAAATTTCCTAAGAAAAGCTTAAGGTCAACAATGGCATACCTCGATTCGTTGGATGATTGGCCTTGCAATTGATCCTAGAACTTCAAATGCTTGAACCGAGCTTGCTTGCCAAAGGAATTAGGTTAATTCCTTAAGAATGGCTCCCTAGACCAACCCTTGAGTGCTTTTTTTAGCTTTGATGGTTTGTAGTGGTTAAGAACACTTAGGGGGAGGGGGAACTTTTGTTTTCTTCCTCATGGAGTAGGTAAGGTTGCATGGGAAAAGAAATATTTTTTATTTATTTGTCTCTCTTTGAATTAAACCATGAAGGCAGCCATCCAAAAGTAATTCAATTTAACTTATTCTTTAAACCATAATGCAATTGATTGTCAATTGCATTATGAATCGATTAAACTATGAGTTGATTTTAAATTTAATTTCATTTTAATCCATTTAGCTTAAATGGGTTAGGTATAATTCCAAATGAGTTCAAATGATCAATTTGATTCAAATGGAATGGGTTTGGATCCTTTCATTCATTAATTTTATTTTAAGTTGATCAAATTGAAAGTTTGGATTGATTTTACCCACACCAAATAGGTTAGAATAAACTCATAAAGATTTTCTAGGACACTAGGTGAGGTGTCCTAAGCATTGAATTAGAAGATTCCAATTTGAGAATATGAATTCCTAATTATTGATTTCAAATTGATGTTAACCTCATTCAAAAAAGAGGTCAATAATGACCATTGCTCTCCGGACATTTGGCACGTTGGTCCATGATTTTCTCGTAGTTTGATATCACATTCGCACCCCTCTGTGCAGTGAGAGGACAAGCACTAGCAAATTTCTTAGCAACACGCCCACTACCTACTGACTTCCCTCTTAGTGATGATCTCCCTGATGAACAAATCATGAACTTAGGAGAGATCGAAAATCGTCGATGGGAGATATATTTTGATGATGCAACTTCCTTTCATAAAGGAGAAGCACCACGATCTACTCTTCCAGGAAAGGCAGGGGTAGAAATAGTCCTCTTAACTCCAGACTATGATGTGATGAGATTCTCATACTATCTCTCCAATCCCTTGTTGACCTTCATATGCGTGCCATAAGTCAAAGTCAAGCCTACAAATCAAATTCGACGGACTTCGGAGGTGACAGTGCATAAATTGAAGCACAAATGCACTGGACGTCACAGAAAATGGTCGAAATGACCTCCGATCGATGAACGGACATCCACATTTAGAACATCAAAATTGATTAGAATATAAATATTACAAAATCTAACGAGCAATTGATTAAGCGCTCGAGCTATCAATATGTCTATGCGTATATCGGAGTCAGGAAGCTGCAATGATGACCAAACGACCTCCGTTCATGAAATTGATCATGCTGTTAGCTTCAAAATATCAAAAATTATCAAATGAGACTATTCACGCTTAATTTGGATGAGCCTGTGCAAATGTCAAATAATCGCGTGGCATCGCGCCTCGGTGAAATGGACTCGATGTCTCTGGTCAAATGATGACCTCCGATCGATGAACGGACTTCTCCATCGCATTCAGAATGTTGAAATTGGTCAGGATATAAATATTGTATAACTTAATGATCAACTGATCAAGTGCTTGAGTCGTCAACATGCTTGTATGCATATCAAAGTCGGACGGCCAAGCCAAACACCCCATTCATGAATATGTTAGTTTCAAAATGTTGAAATCTATCAAATGAGACTATTCATGCTCAATTTAGATGAATTTATGCAAATGTCAAATGATTTGAAATGACAATGCATAAATTGAGGCTAAAATGCATTGGACGTCACCAAAATAAACTCAAATGAACTCCGATCAATGAACGGACTTTGCCATCACGTTTAGAATATCGAAATTGGTCAGGATATAACTATTACATAACTTAATGATCAACTAATCAAATGCTCGAGTCATCAACATGCTCGCATGCATATCAAAGTTAGGAGGCATCGACGTAAGTCAAATGACCTCTACTCGCAAAATTGATCATGTAATTGGCTTCAAAATGTCAAAATCTATCAAATGAGACTATTCACGCTCAATTCAGATGAGTCTGTGCAAATGTCGAATGATTTGAAATGACAACACGTAAATTGAGGCTAAAATGCGTCACCAAAATTAACTCAAATGACCTCCGATCGATGAATGAGCTTTGTCATCATGTTCAAAATGTCAAAATTAGTCAGAATATAAATATTGTATGACTTGATGATCAACTGACCAAGCGCTCGAGTCATCAATGCACCTACATGAATATCGAGGTCAGGAGGCGAGGATCAAATGATCTCCATTTGTGAAATTGATCATGCCATTGGCTTTGAAACATCAAAAACTATCAAGTAAGATTGTTCATACTCAATTCAAACAAGTCTGCATGAAAATTACGCGGTTGAAAGCGATGACGTGCATTTTGAGCTGACATGGACTCAATTTGGCGTTGACTTGAACCAAATAATGATCGTAAAAGCAATTATATATTTATATATATATATATATATATATATATATATATATATATATATGACTATGTTTGTTTACTAGCATAAAATTCATATTAAAATTATTTAATCAACTTAAAATTTATTTAAAATCCTAAATTATCCTCTCCTCAATGTTCCCCTATTTTTGGTTTGGTTTCTAAAAAAAAAAAAAAAAGAAAAATGGTTCCTCTCCCTCTCTCTTAATTTTCCAACTTCTTTTCTCTGGGCTTCTTCCACTCCCTCAACAAACTCTCTCCCTCCATTCCCACGTTCATGTTCAAAATCCCTCTACTCAGGTAATTTTCCCTCTGCCCTCTCAATTTCCACTTGCGCTGCTTGCCCTATCCGTTTGGTCCCCCTCCTTGTGCTTGATCCCCAGATGCCATTCTTCACGATCCACTTCCCGCACTCAGCTCCCTATGTCCTTTTGAATCTCAGCCCATCCATCTCTGTGATGGCCCAGCTCCAGCGTCGCTCGCCCGCACTCCGGCGTTCGCTGCGAGGTCCGTGTTGACCGCTCCTCTCCATCGCCTCTCCAGCAGACCGGCTCCGTTCGCGTAACATTGCGTCCTCCTCCCACCCCGCTTCTGGTCTTTCCTCGCGCGTCCATAAATCTCCGCATTTTCCTCGCAAGCCGCGCATCTGTGCGCATCGTCCATACCCGTACTACTGCAGCCTCCATGGCGACCCGCTTGTTGTCGACATGCGTTGTTCTTGTTGCTCCTTCCACGACCAGAATGATTTTTGCTTTCAACGGGAAGAACATCATCAAGAGGTGAATTCTTCTTTCAATTTTGGCATCGCGCCATCATCCAATTTTTTACTTCAAAACCGGGAAGAACATCTCAAGAGAATTCTTCTTTCATTTATGGCATCATTCATCATTACCTCCTCAAATTCATCTGCCATAATGTCGGACTTCGCCAAGAGGGTTCTTCTCTTAGTTTTTTACATACCCCTTGTTCACTTAGAGCATTGCGTGCCAAAAAATGAGTCGAGAACATGCTAATATATATATATATATATATATATATATATATATATATATATATATATATATATATATATATATATATATATATATATATATATATATATTCCTTGGGTTTGAAGGCCTCGTGCTCAAGAGGATGCAATGAGATGAAATTGGCTATGGTGTCGCAAGACACTCAAGAGGGCATACCAAGTAAACCAGCATCCGTTAGATGTCGCTCTCCCTAGACGAAATGCTGCCAAAATTTTGTCTAATTTCTAGATTTAGAAAAAAAGGAGGGATGAATATATATTATATTTGTCTTCTTTCAATTTTAAAGGCCTCGTTGTGCTCAAGAGGGCACGACGAGATAAAAAATCGGCTGTGGTGTCATAAGACATCAGTCATTATGCTCAAGAGGCTTGAGCCAAAATACCCCGACCCCACGGATGATGAGGAGGCCAAAATTGTATCAAATCTTTTGATTAGAAAAAAGGGGAGATTGAAATGAACTAACTTAAGAATGCTAAGTAAGAAAACCTGCAGCTAATTTTAAACTAAAAGAATCAAATAAGAAAAAAAAGGGAGATGAATATATATTGTATTTGTCTTCTTTCAGGTTTAAATGCCTCGTCGTGCTCAACAGAGCGTGATGAGATGAAAACCCGATTGTGGTGTCGCAAGACACCTCGCTATCTCAAGAGGCGTCGAGTAAGCCAAAATACCCCGATCTGACCTCTCAGGATGACGTCGAGGAGGGCCAAATTTAGACTAAAATTCAGGACTTAAACAAACTCAAATGGAAATTACCTAAATTTAAGTCAAACAAAAGAATATATGATAAATATGAAGATAAATGTTAAATCAAAAAGAAATAGGAGGGGAGCCTTTAAAGAGAATTTTGGAAATAATAGAACACTCATTTAAAATGTAAGTAAAATTTAGGGAGGCTACTATTAAACTCACAAACTCTAATTGTAATTCTCTATAGCTTAAATTGAAGCGGTAAAGTGAGTTCTCTTTTCTTGTAAATTCCTCAAAATTAAACAAGCTTTAATTGGAATTTGGGGAGACTAATACTAAACTCATAACAAACTTGTAATAAACTTAAAGTCTAAAGATGAATCCAAATTAGGTTTAATAACTCTTATGAATATGGAGGTAGTAATTCGTCTTGGTGAAGAGTAGGGCTAAAGCAATAAACACTGAAATCGGCATAACTTATCAAAAGTGATGTAAATTGAACATAATCAAATTGGGAGAATTACAAAAACTAAATAAGTAAATTAAGTGTAAGTAATATTTTAAACTACAATCTAAATCAAAATGCCTTCTTCGCCATCGAACTCTTTATACAAGCAGATAGAAGGTGATACTAAATCAAAATCTACAAAAATTATAGGGCTTCTTGATCAAAAATTAAGGAATTTCATTCTAATTATTATTTCAAAATCAACGAAATCACTAATTAGGCAAAATTAGCTAAGCTATAAACACATGCATGTGCTCAGACATAGAGATTTAATGTCTAAAAGGTTGTGCAGGCTAAATTAGAATAAAAAAATGAAAAATACAAAATTAATCTCAAAATTCAAACATAAAATTACCTAAAATTACTATGCACCCACTGCATTGAATGCTTAAATTCAAGTGTCTGAGGATGTTGCGTGGGTTGCTTCCCAGTTTAGTCTTAGGACTGGATCCGGGTTAACAAAACCTAAAAATCAATTATGAGAATTTCAACTTAATGAAATATCTGAGAAGCTAATTCTATGATGTGATAGTAGATCTAATCCTCATTAAGAGCTAAAAAAGTTGATAGATCTAAAGTTCTCAAATATATTTGAGTCAATCAATTACTAATGATGCGTGTTGAATGGTGATTTCAACCAAAGGGGATACTTCTATCAAAATGTGATTCTAATTTCAAATCAAATTAACCAAATTGAGTGTCAATCTAAAAAAAACTGTTTAAATGAAACTCTATGAAAATACAAAATCAATCTCATAATTCAAACAAAAAGTTACCTAAAATTACTATACACCCACATGGGCCCCGACACTATGTTGAATGCTTAAATTCAAGTGTCTGAGGATACTGCGTGGGTTGCTTCCCAGTTTAGTCTTAGTACTAGGTTTGGGTTAACAAAACCTAAAAACCTATAATAAGAGTTTCAAATTAGTGAAATATAGAAATTGATTACGTGATTGTTAGTAATCTAATCCTTTGTTAGCGTTAAGAGTTGGAGATCTAAAGCTCTTAAACATATTCAAATTAATCAATTTTTCAAATCAAATTAAGTAACAATCAGCTTAAATGAAGCTCTATCATTAAAAACTTAAATCAAACTCAATCCATCCACCTTCCACAACTGTTTATCGGGGATGATAAATTAATAAAACTCTAGCTCACAAAAGAGCCAATATCAAATCAAGTGTTCTTCTATATTCACTCTCAATCAATCTCATGCTAGTAAGGATGTGGCACATGTCCTCTGATTGCTTGGCTTGGCCAGTAGACTCCGGAGATGAAGCAATTTTGACCAAAGTCCTCTGATCATGTGGTTTGGCAGCTCCATTATATTACGATCATCATCATGCTCTAATGGATCTACCCTTTGAGTTGTGAATCATAGGGTATATGATAGGATTAACCTCTGTAGGTAGACTTAAGTCTATCTCCTTGGATAAACACCACCCCAGTGAGGATTTCTTGGATGTAACCCATGTGTTCTTAAGGATCCTTACGTTTGGGTCGACTACCTCCTCTAACTAAGTAGACTAGGGACTGCCACTACCTTGAATGATGGAACCATGGGATCTAGATCGAGCACGTCATCATTCCCCTAACCATCCGGGTTAAGCTGAAATGATGAATTTCATAATCTAAATTCTGAAACTCCATATGCTGCTACTATATACTACACATTAAGTGATTTGATGACAAGCCTTAATCATAAGTTCTCTCTCACTTATTGGGAGGGGTAATTAACTATAGGGGCTTGCGCCTATAGAAAACCTAGAATCATATCTAAAGTCCTCACTAAATGAGGATGAAATCTCTAGGTAGTGTCTTATATACTATTCCATCTGGCTTCTAAAAATTACACCGACACTTCAAATTACTCTCTTCAATTCAATAATTTGTCGAGGACGGTGGCAAATTTTGAAGCCACATCCCTACACCAACAACAAGGAGTATGAGGCTTTGATTGCTCGCTTAGAGATAGCCATTACTGTGTCAAGAGCATCAATGTCTACGGGGATTCTCAGTTGGTCATCAACCATATTGTTGGGTCCTACAAGGTTCTCAAACCTAAGCTTTTTCCATTACCACGAGTATACCATGAAGCTGTTGGCCCAAATCCCTGAAGTCACCATCTACAAGGTTCCCTGAGCAGAGAATGCAATAGCAGATCCCTTGGCCAAACTTGCCAACGAATTGGCATGTCTAGAAGATGAGTCCATTCTAATAAGTGTCCAAGACAAATAAGTCCTATCCCTTATTGATGTTGAACTCATTAAGAGACTTTCTCTTGAAGGGGAGGTTGTGGTTGCCAATAAGGACAAGGAGCTGGATTGGAGGCAACCATTCATAGATTACTTGAACAAAAACTACCTCAAGAGAAGTCAAGCCCATCAGTGAAATAGAGAGCTCTCTCCTATGCTCTTGTGGATGGCACCTTGTACCGATGTTATTTTGATCAAATGTGGTTATGCTATTTGGACAAACATGAAGCCCATAGGATCGTGATTGAGGTACATTCAGGTCTATGTGGAGCGCATCAATCCAGTCCAAAGATGAAAGCAAAGATCAAGAGACTATGATACTACTGGCCTTCGATGATTATAGATTGCATAGATGTATCTAGAGATGTCATTAATCGGTACGATGTGGTCCTACATCAACCACAAAACATCCTATATTGGCCTCATGGCCATTTGAGTGTTGGGTTACTAATATTGTGGGTCCTATCAATCCTCCTTCTTCGAAGGGTCATCGGTTCATTCATCGACTAATTTTCCAAGTGGGTGGAGGTAATCCCACTTAGAGAAGTCACAGCTCAGCATGTGCTTCAATTTTTGAGGAACCATATCGTATATAGGTTCGGGTGCCTCGACAAATTATATCCGATAATGGTACTGCATTCAAAAGCACCAAGATCAATAGCTTCGCCAAAAGACATGGTATAGATTGGAGATACTCCACCATCCCAGTACCAACAAAACTCTCATCCAAATATGCTTGATGATAAAACTCTCATCCAAATATACTCTGAACTCAACTCAATCTACCCCATTCTCCTTAATGTATGGGTCTAAAGGTATTCTACCTTTAGAAATTCAACTCCCATCACTAAGGATAGCATTGGGTAGCAAGATCACTATCGAGCATAATGCAAAGTTGTGGTTAGAAGAACTCAAAGGTTTGGAAGACAGAACCTATGGGTGTGCCAAAACCTCGAGTTGTACAAGGCCAAAATGATTCAACCTCATAATAAGGCTCTAAGGCTTTTCAAGTGAGAACTTGTATTAGTTCTAAGGAGACAATTGTTGCCCGAAGATGAGAGGCAAGTTTGATTCCACTTGGAAAGGCCCTTTTGTCATAGAAGGCCTACCAAGGAGGATCCTATCACTTAATGGGCTCTTTGAAGAAATATTACGATAAAATATGTTCAAAAATAATCATCAACAAAAGAACAAAATTTTATTCCAATTCATCAAAATATTCTCTTCTTCAGTGTTGTTTGCTTGTCTTGTGAATCATCATGGCGTGTTTAGGATAGGTATAAGAGAACCAAGAGGCATCCTATCCCTTCTTTAACACAAACAAAAATCAAACACAATTCTTAGTTCTATTTGAGAGAACCAGGCATCTGGAAGAGAACCCAAGTGCCATCCTTTCTTGGTGGAAATCCTAGTTGCCATCCGTGGCACCATTCCATCAAATTCCCCAAGCGTGTTTAGGGTACATGTGAGATAACCCAAGAGGCATCCTATTCCCTTTAACACAAGCACAAAAATAAGCATAAATCTTTTATCTCAGGCTACTTTGATGTGGGAGCAAGCCCCCTGTGGCGCTCACTCATTAGCTGCTCTAAGTTGGGTTTACATGCTACCTTGCTAGTATGTCACCCCAATGGTCACTTGTTTGGAAGATGTGAGTCCTCGTGCTTTCTTCCTAACTAGATCATTGCAAACCAATGAGCACCTTGTTAGTCTAGTAGACTTCACTGCCCAGCCAGTAAGCTTCCTCATGTTGATTTTGTTTAAGAAGATGTGAGTCCTCATGCTTTCTTCTTCAACTAATCACCATGTACTGACTAGGTCGAGTATATTTGAGGTCTAGGATAAGTCCTCCAAAGGCTCTTTCCCCCAGTGGCATTCACTCAATAGTCGCCCTAGGTCGGATAGCACCTGTCGAGCCAAAGACAATCCTAGCAATCAGTTTCGCTATAGAAGATGTGAGTCCTCGCACTTTCTTCCTAACCTGATTGTTGCAAACCAACGGCACCTTAGGTTAGTTGATGTTCGCTATGCTGACAGTGACTCACCCGGTGGATACACCACTCTTGGCAGATGTGAGTCCCCACACTTTCTCCTTGAGTTGGCCACCGAATACCTATGCATATTATCTTCTCCAGGGTTTTGGATCGAGCCCTTAGCGACCCCTCTCCCTGTGGGCATTCTACTTGGATCACATCCATTGTGACCCCATTTAGACACTACTCGGGTTACTTTTGGATTGGACAGTCCCCTTTCCTAGTAGCCACCCTTGTGGTTGGAGAATTTATTCAGCGGATGCAGATTCTCCCTTGGTTCAGTAAATCTGAGATAGGTCTAGGCTAATATAAGCTCCTTCTTAGTGTGAGCCCTCACAAACTAACAGAGTCCACGATAAACAAATTAAACAAATAAATAAAATATTTGCTTGTGGATTAGGAATTCAAGCTCCAAAAGGGCCTCTTTTCCCAAGCATGCATCCTATCTTTAGGGCAGTGTCAGCATAACTCCCAACAGAATTTCTTGACTATCTGAGTTGAGATAAGTCCTCAGGTCGGCACTATCTCGTAGTGCCCTTAGGTCAAGTTCAATTTATTTTGCCACAAGCAGTTTACCCTGGCAGTCATTTCACCTTGGAAGATGTAAGCCTACTACACATTCTTTCTAGCATGATAGTCACAAACCAACGGGCAGCCCTAGGTTAGGTTTGATTTATTGCCCAAAGCAATCGATCACCCCAATGGTCTCTTATAGTGGAAGATGTGAGTCCCCGTGCTTTCTTCCCCTGAATTGACCACTACAAACCGAAAGGCACTCCTTTGGTTGGATAGTTCTCCCCTCGATCGAGAAGTTACTCCCTTTGGTTCAGTAAATCTAAGATAGGTCTAGGCTGATATAAGCTCCTTCTCAGTGTGATCCATCATAAACCAACAAAATCCATCAAAAATAATTAAAAAATGAAATTAATCTTAACTATCTTTGAGCTAATTTAAGTCCCCAGTAGCATTCACTCAATAGTCAGCCCTAGGTCGGGTTTGATTTGTTGTGCAAGCAATTGATTACCCCAGTGATTCCTTATTTTGGAAGATGTGAATCCTCATGCTCTCTTCTTAACTTGACCATTGCAAACCGAAAGTGGTTGGTAGACAACACCCTTTGGATTAGTAATCTATGTTATACCAAGGCTCTTGGCCCCTACTCAGTGCAGTCCATCGCAAACCAACAAAATCTATCAAAAATAATTAAAAAATTAAAATTAATCTTGACTATCTTTAAGCTAATTTAAGTCCCACAGTGGCAGTCACTCAATAGTCAAACAGTAGGGTTTGATTTATTGTGCAACCGATCACCCAAGAGTTCCTTATTTTGGAAGATGTGAGTCCCCTTTCTTCTTAAACTTGACCATTGCAAACTAAAAGGCACCCCTTTGGATAGTCCTATGTGGTTGGTAGACTACTCCCTTTGGATTGGTAAATCTGTATTAGACCAAGGCCTCCATGGCCCCTACTCAGTGTAGTCCATCGCATACTGATGGGGTCCATCAAACAATAATTAAAAATTAAATTAATCTCAACTATCTTTGAGCTGATTTAAGTCCCCAATGGCATTCACTCAATAGTCAGCCTTAGGTAGGGTTCAATCCATTGCCTCGCCAATGGATCACCCCAACAACTTATCCCTACTTTGGGGAATGTAAGTCTACTATGCTTTCTTCCTAAGCATTCGCATAATGAAAGGTCACCCCGTTGGATATAGTCTTGTGTGGTTGGTAAACTACCCCTTTAGATTGGTAAATCTATATTAGACCAAGGCCCATGGCCCTACTCGGTAATCCATCGAAACCGATGGGATCCATCAAAATTATTAAAAAATAAAATTAATATTTGACTATCTTGGAGATTTAAGTCCCCATTCATTTCAATAGTCTAGGTTAGATTCAATCCTTGCCAATGGATCACCCGATCCCTAATTTGGAGGTAAGTCTACTATGCTTTCTTCCTAGTACAATCGTTGCACACCGAAAGGCAATCCCTTTGGTTGGCTATTCCTACTATGTGTTTGGTAGACTACCCCTTTATATTGGTAAATCTGAGTTAGACCAAGGCCCATGGCCCCTACTCAGTGCGATCTATCGCAAACCAACTAGGTCCATCTCAAAATCCAAAAAATTAAAAATCTAAAATAAACAAAACAAATCCAATCAATCTCCCCAGTGGAGTCAAATCAAACCACTAAACAATCAAACTAACCAAACAACTAAACAATCAAATCAATCAATTGATATGTTTCTCCTCAGTAAGATGCAAATCTTTTTAATTCCCCAGCGGATCTCGAATTCCAATCCCTCAGCAGATTTCACAACCTCTCCCCCCTAGTGGATAACTTGAACTTGCTCCCCTAGTGGAGAGTTCACTTTTTCATCCCTAGTGGAGATCCAAAATAACTAAACAATCAAATAAATCAAATCAATTTCTCCCTAGTGAGACTCAAACCAAATCAAACCTCTCATCCCTTATGGATGACTTGAACTTTTTTCCCTAGTGGAAGGTTCACATACTCTATCTTCAGTGCATTCCTCCTTCACTCTCTTATGTCTTTGACATGAGTAGAGTCACATTGCACTAAGCCCTTGATTCCTTTTACACCTTGGGTTAGAAGTAGATCATTTCTAGTGCTTGTGATGGATTCGATTGTTGATCATTTCGGTCAACACCAACATGCGTGTGCCTTGTCACACCATGCTTATTAGTGCCCTTTGTTGACCTCTTTTTTAGAATGAGCTCTCAACTTTTCCATCTTAGACATAGAATTCTCTTAGACACTAAGAGTTCCTTAGTCTTAAGACACTTCTAGTGATTAGGTGAACACTCAACCTAACCCTAGAGACTTAGAGCATAGCCATGAATAGGAGGTCATGCCTTAGGGGTTTTAGGAAAACTTGCCTACCCGTAGATTGAACCAAATCCTCACTTCCCTTCCTTCAAGTCAAATTTCAAAAATCAAATCAACTCCAAAATCAAATCAACTCCAAGATCAAAACCAAATTCAAACTCAAATCAATTCCAACTTAATTGATTTTCTCAAATCCACTTCAAACTCAAATCAACTTCAAACTCAAATCAATTCTAACTTAATTGATTTTCTCAAACCTTAAATCAATTCCAACAAATTTTCTCAAATCATGAATAAATTCCAAATAATTGAAACCCATGATTGAATTCCAAATTCAAAAATCCTTCCTAAGTCACTTTGATTTCATCTTATGGACTTAGCTCAAATCAAATCAAATTCAAGAGATTTTCTCATAACCCATTTATATTCTCATTTATATTCACAAATATAAATGAAATATAAATTCAAATATCCAAAACTAAATTCAAAAACTTAAATCCAAATCTAATCAAAATCCAATCTGCACCTTTCAAGTCAAATATTTGAACTTGCTCAAATCAAACTCAAATCAAGCCAAACCCTTGATTTTTCTTCATGATTCAATCAAACCTTCAATCATGAAATCAAATATAAACACAAACTTCAATCATCAAAGCAAAACTAAATTCAAAACTCAAATCCAAATTCAACCAATAATCAACCTAAGCCTTTCAAGTCAAATTTGTGAACTTACTTAAATCAAACTCAAATCAATTCAAACCCTTGGATTTTCTTCATGATTCAATCAATCCTTCAATCATGAAACCAAATATAAACACAAATGTCAATCATCAAACCAAAACTAAGTTCAAAAATCAAACCCAAATCAAACTGTTCACCCTTTGAACTTGAAATTGAAAATGAATCAAAACCCATTTGACTTCAAATCACTTACAAATAGATTTATATTTCAATCATAAGTCTATATGTGAGTTCAATCAAACTTGAATCAAGCCTTGATCAAGTCCATTGACTTACTTAGGCTCACTTGACCCAAAGTGAGCTAAAGTACCTTTTTGAGCTAAATTATAATCCAACCCAAATTGGATTGAACTAAGACCATCTAAGCCTCAAATTGTGAGCAACAATCATCATTAGATGATCAATCACTCAAATTGGAACAAACCAAGTCAAACCTAAGGGTTGATCAGGTCAACACTTAGCCAAAATGAAACCTAAACTAGCCAAAATCCACCATAGGCCTAATTTATTGAAACCATTGATCTAAACCCATTCTAAATCAATGTTTGAACTTGACCAATTCATCATTTGAGCCTAACCTAGCCCAATTGGTCACTTGACCCAAGTTGACCTAATTTGACCTAAAAAGTTAAAATGTGTTAAATCTTGTTCTATGTCAAATTGATTAAAACCAATGGGTCAAGTTCATTCCAAATCACTTGTTGAACTTGACCAAAGCCTCAATTGGCTAACTAGACCCAACCTAGCCCAATTTACCATGAACCCAACTTGACCCAAAAGGTCAAATCAAGCCAAAATCAAACCAAACCAAAATTGCTTGAAACCAAAGCTTGCAAAACATTTCAAAAGACCAACCAAACCTAAACCAACCCATGACCTAACCCAATTGGGTCAAATGGGTCAAATTAGTCAACTTGGCCCATTTGACCTAAATGAAATCAAATGAACCAAAACCAAATATAAATCAAATTGAACCAAACCAATGATATCAAAATATTTCAAATGGTCATATGAACTTGACCCAACCCTTGGTTTGACCCAATTTGACCAATTGGTCAACTTGACCCAAGTTGACCCATTTTGACCTAAATGGATCAACATGAGCCAAATGATATTAAATCAACTCTAAATTCCATAAAATTTGGACCAACCTAATTTCAAACTATTCCAAATTTTTCTAAATTAAAAACAAAGCCAAATGATCATTTTACCCTTAGGTCAAGGGGTGACCTATGGCCAATTCCACTTAGAATTTGGTCATATCCATTTCATGGCCACTTGGCACCCTCTTAGTGGACCAAGTGGACACTAATGAGTGTGGTACACATAACCCAATGGGTTTGGGTCCAAACCACAAGGCCAAAACCACCAATAGGAAATTCTCTACATGGGATCACTCCTCCACTCAAATGAGCACATGAAAATTTGACCACTCCACTCCTCTGGCCAAATTGAATCACATGGCATCCAAAATGACATAACCAACTCAATCAATTTGATCAATTTGATCGAAATAGCAAGAAGAAGCTTGGCCATCCGATCCTTCTAGGGGGAGATATACTCACCCTAATTTCACTTGAATTCCATTCATTCAACTCAATCGAACCTAGAGCAAGCATTCCCAAGCTTCTCCAAGCATCCTAAAGCTCTTTGCATTTCTCCATTTTCTCAGTTTATCAAAAGAAAATAGGGGAGGTAGAAAATTCTAACTTACTCTACCCAACTTATCAATTCCTCTTGCAAGCACCCTCGGGACCCAATCGAGTTCATCCAAAGCTTCTTCCAAGCTTCCAAGTCATGGAAGAGGGAGCTAGACCAAAGCCCAAGCCGGGAGGAGTTTGGCCAATTGGAAGATCTATTCAACCTAAAACCTTCAAACCTCCAACAGAGAGCTTCATCTCCACTTATACCTTGATGGTTGGGAGCATCAACAAGGTACTATTCAAAACTGAGCTTGCATTGAATTATCTTTGATCCTTTTTGAAGGGAATTGTAATCCCAAGTGATTTCCATCATTAGATCTTCATCTCCTTGTATGTTGATGGTGGGTTCAATCTTAGAACAATCTAAGCTCAATCAAGCTCGGATTAAGCCATGGGGGATGGACGGTCCCATCTCTAGCGACATAGGGAGGAATCATGGACCATCCATCCTGCATGTTTTGGATGGATGGTCCTGATTAATCCATGCTAGACCATCTGATTTATCCTATTAGAACCACGGTTTAATCCTGACCATATGATTTTTGATCGAATGGTTGGGTAAATCGGTAGCCGTCGATTACCGACATAGGATGTGACAACTTAAGTGACGAATCCATCATGCCACATGGAAAGTGCATGCCGTGTCAGCGGTCCACGTGGCATCGATGGGATTAGTTATATAATTAGGGTTATTTAATTATCTTTAATCACTCAAACTTCAAAAATACACAACTAATTATAAAAAATCAAAAAAATACAAACTCAAATGCATTTTTGAAGATAATTCAAAGGGAAATAATTCAAAATTAAGTTTAATTGATTTTGAACATTAAATTTTCTATAATTTGGGTTTTATTGAAAATATAATTATGTTAATTACTCCCTAATTACTTTAACAATTAATTCCAAACTTCCTAGGGTTGATTAATGGGATGACTCCTACCTCCCATGGTTTTCTTGGAATTTAGTCTTGGCTTAATTAGGGTAATTGCTTGATTCACTACTAATTACTCTCTTAATTAATTAAATGATTAATTAACCTATTAAATAGTGATAAATTAATCAATTATGTTTGTTAATTACCTTAGAATAGTGAATGGACTTAGGGAATGAGATTAGGAGTTCTTTCCTAAATATTTTCCCCTAAGTTTATTTCATTTGGATAAAAATCTAATTAAGGTGCAAATTAATTAAATAGTTTAATCACTTTATTAAATGGCTTAATTAATCAATATTTTAAAATCAAATCAATCTGAATTTAATCAATTCCATCTTGGGTACATACTTAGGTGTTCAATAACCTAAGTAGCTTAAGAAAATCATATCTAACCCATATGTGTGGGAAGGGTTATGAAAGTACTTAAATTAAACACTTTAGCTTAATTAATCATTAATTATGAGCCAAATGCATTAGGCCCCTATCTTTCTTAAGTGCATTGCTGATTTAAATTCCTTGTGGTTTTATGTCATACATTGGCTCATAATTATTTGGTTAAATATGTTAAAGTGGTGTAGGAGTAATTAATGGACTTAATGTACACCTTAATTTAAACAAAATATAAAATCAATCTAATGGTTCTAAAAACAAACTAAATCAACTCTCACATAGGGGAATGGGTTAGGACCAACAAACTCATTTCACATTTCCTAAATTAAAATCCAAATAAAAATAAAACAAAAATCTCTTTAAACCAACTTTGATTCACTTTAAATAATCTTATTCCATAGGATTGTCTTTAGAAATTAATTAAGGTGAATGTACTTACATACTTTCATCACTTTATTTCTTTCCTAGCAAGCTCATTGTGTATGTCATAAAAATCATGCATTCATGTCTTCTGAAAAATTAAATTAAAATAAAATGTTTCCTTTATGTCAAATTGCATGTTTTGGCTAAAGTAAGAATATGAATGGCTATTATCACTACTAAATCCAAAATTATTTTCAAAACTTATAAATCAAATATTACAAATGAAAGGTATACTACGTATAATTACTTATGAGCTTGCATGTGAGTATTATATAAGATGTGCATTATGTGACTTTACTTCTCTTCTCTTTTAACATAGTTTTGAATAGAATTTGCAAAGTGTATAGTTCATTTAAAAAGAACACAACACTTGCTTAAATTCATTCCTATGTTATCATTTAAGTGGGATATTCACACTTGCACATATAAATTGCATAACAATAATCAAACAAACAAACAAAAACTTATTGCATGACTCTTTTTCCATTCATTTCTTTTTTATACATGCACATGTATTTAAGAAAAGTGGTATATTAGTCTGGACATCCCGGGGTTATGAGGCTTTAATTAGCCCCAAGTAAGTCTTGTACCTTACACCCCTGGTGTAGAAAATAATAGCGACATACTCACTTATGTCTTTCATACATGTAATGTGCATATGAATATTGGATAAAAGAACCCCTCTTTTCTACTTAACAAAATCATGCATACATGAAACATTCAAAATTTCATTTAGCAACATCTCTTAGCATTCAACATGAAGGTGTGTTAATATTCCCATTTGAATGTATAGATATGCTTAGGATTCATCCATGTGCATGTTACATATGTTGGAAAGAAATAAAGTGTTGTGTGTTTTGTGATAATACGTTCATTTTACTTAATCTTAAAATACCTTTATTCTTCAATAGATTTTTTTAGGAAAAATATAAACTTAGGATTAATTAAAACACATAATAAAACATTCACTAAATAAAAATCAATAATGAAACTACTTTAGAAATTACTTAAGGTAAGGAGGAAAGAGAAGTCCTCTTCTCTTTTCCTCTCTTTACAACACTTAGTAACTAATTATAGGTTCATTCAAACCAAATCAAATCATGAAATAAGACTTAACCAAATCAACTAAACCACTTAAATGAAACCATCCTCTATGTCAAACTCTTCATACTTAGAAAACTATAACCTTAAAGCCTAGCTAAGACATACCACACAAGCCTTCAATGGCACACACATTAGGCTAAGTCACCATTTCTAGTCCTATGTTAGGGAAGTGCATGGTTTGATGCGAGATTATATTTTGTGATGTAATGTTTTAGTTTACATGTTAGGGTGTATGTGCGTAGACTGAATGGTAGGATGATCTTAGTCTAATCATTGTCTTCTTCAAGGGATTGCGCTTAAGGGTTGGTGTAAAAAAAAAATAAACTTTTTTCTATGCTTATACCCCTAAGCATAATCCAAAATAGGCCAGCTGGACTTGGTTACCTATGTGTGGGGTGCTAAGTCCAATTTATTTATATACATGCTTGGGATTGTGTGGTTTGTTTAGCTAATATCTATTTTACAGGTTTTAGTTAAATTTACTTTTCCCATTTTCATGTAATTTTGTAATTAGAATTTAGAATGATTATTATGGTGGATTAGGATGAACATTGGTCATAAGACTATGTCTTATGTACCATGTGAAGCCTTTGGAGTACATTCCAACCAAAAGAAGAAAGAAAGAAGAAGAAGAAGAAAAGAAAGAAGAAAGAAGAAAGAAGAATGAAGAATGAAGAAATGAAGAATGAAGAGCCCCCATAACATGAATTCCTTCTTGATTGTAATTAATTCATTTGTAATCAGGGTTGTATAAGGGTAGAGCTTCTGCCAATTTCTTTGGGTTTGTGTGGTGGAGCCCGACCATAAATGACCTCTTATTCTTTTGTGCTAGCTTTATAAATTATTTGATGTTTGTTTAGCTTGTGCATTAAGATGACATGTTTTCCTAGTTTCTTCCTTACTTTGATGTATGACCTGGATGACAATTAAGCTCTTAGAAAAATAAATTTTTTATCTAACTAGTCAATTCAAATTAAAAAAAAATAACTCATAACCTCACCTAAAGCCTAGGTTATAAAACAAGATAAGAGATTTAGCAATCCCTTAGCTGGATGTTGTATGTTTTCACATCATACATAAAAAATCTTATTTCACTCTTGTTATGGAGGGCTTCCACCTTTGCCCGAGAACTCGACTTGGCCTTTGAGAGCCATGGTGGAAACACACCTCCTTTCTCGTTGATTTTGGCTCATAATCTAATTTCTCATGCATTAGGCATATGAATCCTAAAGCCTGTGTCTAATTGATTGTCCAAAAATGAAAATAAAATATAACAAAAAATTTCATTAGATTTAAGTCATTAATCATGCCCTACATGATCTAGTCTCTTAGGGAGTGTGTTTAAGGACTCTTTTTAAATAAACAATAGCTTAGCTATCTTGCATATGACTTGCATACATGTATTTAAAATCATAGGAGGAGTTAGTTGGTGGCCACCCCCAGGCAGTTGTAAGTCCAAACAATTGGGTGGTTTATCCTCTCTTGTGGAGGTAAACCAAATACCCATTTTTGCCTTAGGTTTAGGTTGTGCCTTGGCCCTCGTCAAAGCTCCCTAGATTTAGGTTCATAGGTTGCTACTTCTATGTGCAGGCTATGAGCATAAATCCTCACCTCTTGGGCATTTCTATGATCTTCTGTAATTGAATTGTAAGTCCTAGATTTCTAATAAAACTTTAACTCAAATAAATAATTCTCCTCAATTTTAAAAATATAAAGCCCAATCATAGGATAGTTTGGGATGCTTATTAGGCTTCCTAGTATCATAAGCATCCCCTACTTATCTTCCTTTGGCTTTGATAATAACTCCCTCCTCTTGATCAAACCCACTTGATCTTCTAAAAATGAACCAATTGATTGATAGTTCTATCTTCAAAATCTTTAGAGATAATAATTTCTTAATCGAGAGTATTCTTAAGGAATCTCATTCCTTAAGATGTAATTAACTTTGGGGCTTGCCCCTGCAGGGAACTTAATGAACCTGATTTAAAATAAATCATGTTTTACTTTTCCATGTAAAGTAGGGGAAGAATCTCTGGTACATTCTGAAGGTCCATAGTCCTTAGGAGTCCTTATTAAGGTGGTTAAGTCCATTTGTAGGATGGTGACTTTTGTCTCCCAAGATAGTACATCATTCCTCAATGTTGTACCCGATCACCCTAATAAGAATATCTGTAGATCTATATGGTGTCCAATAGAAGAAGTGTTTAAAATATATTTTTAGTTCTTCATTTATTTCTTTTCTCTCTCAAAAAGATTAGATGAAGAATCAAAAATTTTCACCATAGCAAGTTACTGTTCATATGGTTAATTACCACTTAATTAAGGTAAGAAGGTAATTATAGCTTAATCAATCAATTCCCCTAATTAACAAATCTAAGAAAAATAGATGAGGCATAGGTCATCCCCCTAAACAACCTCAAATCATTTGAGATTAATTGGATAATTAATTAGAGAGTAATTAGGGTAATTAACTTTTTAATTAAACCTTAATTAAGCTTAATTTATTGTTCAAAATCAATTATGAATAATTTTAATTGACACCTCTCTAAAATACCTTTAAAATGAGCATTTATTTGTATTTTTTATTTTCTACAATTTGTTATGAATTATGGAAGTTTTAGCCTTAAAAATGGAATAAATAACCTTAATTAAGCCTAATCCCATTGGTGCCATGTGGCGCACTGATGCGGCGTGCTTTCCACATGGCACCACGGGATTGGCTATTGAAGTAGTCACATCTACGGCTGACTCAGATGGCAGAGGGATGCAGTTTCTCATGAGCTATCTAATCTAAGATCAGACAGCCATGATCAAACTTACAATTAAAGAAGGATTAATCGATTGATCTAGCATGATCTAATCATGGTTGTCCATTTCGATCACATGGAATGGACAGTGCATGATCTATTAGCTCTCAAACCATGAAAGATAGAGCCCGTCTACCATAGATCGTTCGATCTGAGCTCACTCGAGCTCAAATTCACTCCAACACAACCCCACACCTTCGCGAGTGATCCACGCGAAGATCCAATGGCTACGATCGGCTCACATGCAAATTTTCTTCATAAATCTTTAACACATTTTCCTAAAGCTTGGTTTTCATGGAATTATCTCACCAGAGCTAAGACCGGTGGTTCACACACTTGAGGAAGCTTCGTCTAGTTGGGACGAAGCCGTGTTGAGCAGCAATTGGATTAACTCCAAGTGGTTTGCTTAGAAGGCCAAGAATGGTGCTTCAGAGCTTCATCTTTGACTGAAGTCTATCCTCTAGTGTATTTGGAGCTCAGGAAATGACTTGGGTGGCTTCGACGGGGTGTGTGGAAGGTGTATGTAGGAGGAATTTGGTTTTGGTTCAGAGATGAGAGAGTTTCAATCGGGAAAAGGGTGTCTTATTTTGGCTTCGCTCAGGGAGGAAGAAATCCAAGAGAGGAGGCCTTGGGGAAGCTCTGGGAGTGCTAGGGAGTTTCAAAAATGCCTTAGGAGCTCTTTCGAAATGAATGGATGTCTTTCTCATGAGAATTGAGGAGTATATCCCTCAATCATGTGTGATGGATGGATGGGATTACTTCCCAAATTTTGGTTGGTCACATTGCAGCACCTAGGGGTCGTAATTAAGTCCATGTAGCATGAGTGGGAATGCTTGGGAGGTGGCTCAAGATAGGATGTGGGCTGATGGCTCTTTCATTGTCGATAGGCTTCTCAGTTTGTAAGGGAGGTGAGTTAACTCACCTCCCTTTGGTCCATGGCAGACCTAGACAACTTAAGATGGACTAGGTGGCTAGGTTAGACCTCAAAGTGGGTGAGTGTGGGCTGGCAAGGGAAAAGGAGGAGTGGACTTTGCCCATTTTGGCAAAATCACACATGGGGAGGCATATCCAAGAGAGATTTGCCTTGGGTTTGGCTCCAATTGGGTTTTGGATCATTTTGGTCTGACCTAGGATGGGTTTGGATCGAGTTAGGTCAAGCTCCAAGCTCCCATGGGTTGGTTTCAAGGGTTTTGGCTCAATTTGGTCAAATGGGTCAATTTGGGTCATGTTGGGTTAGGTTGACCAATTGGTCAAATTGGATCAAACCAAGGCTTGGGTTAGTTTCAAATGATGATTTGAAGTGTTTTGGTTCAAGTGATTTCAATCAATTTGGCCTAAGTTTGATTTTGGCTCATTTGGATTCATATAGGTCAAATGGGTCAAGTTGACCAATTTGGCTTAGGTTAGGTGTTGGTTCAAGTTCAATTTGTTAATTTAAAATGATTGTAGGCTTTAGTTTGAATCAATTTAGATTTAATTTGAATTTAGGCCAATTTGACCCTTTAGGTCAATTTGGGCTAAGTTGGTCAATTGGATTCAAATATGGCTTTGGTCAAGTTCAATAGTCAATTTAGAATGAACTTGAGCCATTAGTTGCAATCAATTTGGGTTGGATAATGATTTGACCCATTTTGGCTTTTTAGGCCAATTTGGGTCAACTTGGGTCAAATGGCCAATTGGGTTTGGTTTGGCTCAATTGATGGTCAAGTCATGTTCAATCATTGATTATGAGTTGATGAGAACTAGTGGTTTCAATTGATTTGGTGTATGGTGAGTTTTGGCCAATTTGGGTTTTATATGGGCTAAGGGTTGACTTGGTTTGGCCCAATTTAAAGCAATTGATCATCCTAGAGTGATCAATGATTATGGTATGAGGTTTGGATGGGCTTGGTTCAATCTAATTTGGGTTGGATTAGAACTTAGTTCATATGAGTTCTTTAGGCCATTTTAGGTCAAGTGGACCCAGATGGGTTAATTGACTAAGTTTTGGCTTGACTAAGGTTTATATATGAGCTTAGGATTGAAATATAAATCAAACTGCAATCAATTTGGGATATGATTTGAAATTTTTAGGTCAGAAGGGCTAAGTTGGGTTTGACTTGGGTTGATTTCAATTTGGCTTGATAATTATAGATTTCATTTAAATGTGGTTAGATGATTGAAGGAATGATTGATTCAAGAGAAAATCCATTGGTTTTGACATGATTTAGATGGGTTTTGGCCAAGTTCAAGGAATTGTCTTAAAGGGTTGAAATTGGGTTTTGATTTGATTTTGGATTTGGTTTTGTCTATTTGAGTTTATATTTCATTTATATTTGTGAATATAAATGAATATATAAATGACTTATGATAAAATCTCTTATGTTTGGAGTGATTTGAAAGCAAATTTAACTAAGATCATGGAGGTATGACAAAAATAGTTTAGAAAAAAATTGATTTAGTTTGATTTAGTTTTGATCAATGGAATGTGGGTTTCATTTATATTTGTGAATATAAATGAATATATAATTAATTTATGAGAAAACCAATTTAGTTTGGGTTGATTTGAATGGGATTTGGCTAAGCTCATGGAGGTAGGTCCATATGGGTTAAGATTTGATTGGATTTGGATTTAGTATGATTTTATTTTTGTTTGAATTTATATTTCATTTATATTTATGAATATAAATGAAGATATGATTGATTCATGAGGAGATTAATCAAGTTTGAATTGGGTGGTGGATAAGTCCATGGAATTCAATCATAAGGCTTAAGGAGGGTTTGGGAGTTTAAATTTGATTTTGGGTTTCAATCATTTGGAATTGAGTTTGGACTTGATTTGTGAAATGATTGAGGGATTGAATTGATCTTGGAGAAAATCAATTGAATTTGGATTGATTTGAATTTGGCTAAAGTTAAGGCCATGGAGTTCAATCATAAGGCTTATGGAAGAGTTTTGATTTTGGATTTGATTATGGGTTTCAATCATTTCGTTTGGAATTTGGATTTGGATTTGGTATTTGAATTTGAGGTTTGGTTTCGAGAAGGTGAACATAGGTTGGGTCTAAGGCACATGATGGGCAAGTCTCCCTAAATCCTTAAGGCATAACCTACCCTTATGGCTAACCCTTTTAACTCTAGGCTTAGGTTAAGTGTTCACCTAATCAGTAGAAGTGTCTTAAGACTAAGGAACTCTTAGTGTCTATAAGAGTCCTAGATCTATGATGAGGAGGTTGAGAACTCACTCAAAAAATGAGGTCAATAAGATAACATAAGTAAGGGTTAATTAATAGATTTAATGCATATTATAACCTAATTAACTCATAAAATCAACTTAATTACATTTTACTAAACCAAAATTAATTCAGAAACATGAGAATGGGTTAGGATAAGCAAACTCCTCTTCACATTTCTTAAATCAAATCAAACATGAATTCACAAATGACATTAAAGAAGCTTTGGTTTATCTTAAATGATTTTATTTGATATGATTGTCCTTAGGAATTAATTTGATTGAATGAAATCATGTGTTTATGTTTATTTATTCCTTTCCAATCATGCTAAATTTTGTATGCCATTTGAAATCATACATTCATCTTTTCAAAATTAATTAAATCAAATCATTTTTTTATGTCAAGCATGTGTTGATTTGATTTAATATTATGTTATTAAATCTAAATGTATTTTCAAAAAGCTTATAAATGAGTAATAATATATGAAGTGATAGTAGTTATGATTGCATATAAGTTTGCATATGCTTATAGCTTAAGTATGTGAAATAGAGCTTTCTTTTCTTTAATCTATATGTAGTTTCACATGTATTTGAATGTTAATAAGTATATAGTCTAGATATCCCGGGAATACGAGGCTTTAGTTAGCAAGGAGGTCATTTGATTACCTCACTTCCCTAGTTTAACAATGACACATACTTATTTGATTTCATTTAAATGTATTCCTACATTGAATTGGGATGAAATTTTATTTCACATACATAAATGTTCTAATCAAATAAAAAATAATTTTTGCATGATTTTCTTTCTCTTATTTACATATACATTCATGTGTAGTGGATATAAAAGTATATAGTCTGGATCCCAGGAATATGAGGCTTTAACTAGCCCCAAGAAGGTCATTTGATTACCTCACTTACATCTACATTATCATTCTCTTTACATATGTATGTAGGCTATGAAAATTCCTCTTAGTAAATATGCATTTATAATGGAAAGAATGATTGAATATAATCATGATTTTATTTCAATTAGATTAACCTTAAGAATTTCAATGAATATATTTATTTAGTGAACATAAACTTAGATTAATCTAAAATGTATAATAAGAAAATCACTAAAGGAATAAATCAAATTAGCATGCTTTAGAAAGTGTCTTAAGATAATAAAAATAATCTTCTTTCATCTCTTTATATACTTAGATGATTAAATCATATGAAATCAAATAACACAAATTAAATTTTCAAATCAATTAAAACTTGAAGGAAATGTTCTTTATGGTTAATCTCTTTCACACAACTAATTTAATAGCAAGACATACCACATAAGTAAAACACACATTAGCATTAAATTATACTTTAGCTTTATGTTAGAGGTGCTTGGTATGATGTATGTTTTATTTTTTTAAATCACTGATATTAAATTATGTCTACTAGACTAGATGATAGTTGTGATTCTTTAATCATTTTTCTAGGATGCTTAAGCCACTTAAAAATAAATATAAATGCTCTCTTTGTAGGTTGCTTAAACTAAGCATAATTCAAGTTAGGATATACTTTATATGAAGTGCTAAATCATGTAGCTGCTGTATGTATGTTTAACTAACCTCTATTTTATAGGTAGTTATTATACTTTTTTTATTCTTAATATAATTTTATAATTGAATTAAGATTGTGTTATTGGGATTAAGATGAGCTGGTAGAAGCTTTATCTTTGAGGCCTATGATGCAAGCAAACACCCTAATCAAGAAAAGGAAGAAAGAAGATATAAAGAAATGAAGGAAAGAAGTTCCCAGTATTTTATAAATTGTAATTTTATTTTATATTTGTTGTATAAGGGTGAGCTGATATCCATCTTTTCTTTTAGGTTGTATGGTACCCTCGCTTATCTATTCTTAGTTATAAAATTATTTGATGTTTTGTTTAGCTTATGTAATAAAAATAGCATGTTCTTCCTAGTTTCATTTTTATTGATGCTTTAATGTGTGTCCTGGATGCGATTAGGCTCTTAGGATAAAAATAAATCTTTTACCCAACTACAACTTATAACTAAAATTTTCTATAACTCATAACCTCACCATAATATCCTAGGCATTAAAATAGATAATTTAAAGATTTAACAACCCCTTAATTGAATGTTTGAATATTTCATAACATGCATATTATCATAATAGGATATTTCTATTCTTACGATAGGGAATGCTTGACCTGTGAGGGCATCCCTTGTGGAAAACACCTATTTCTCACTGATTTAGCCAACAATCTAATTTCATCATGCATATAGGCATCAAAAATCCAAAAGCTTTTATCAAAATGAAGTCTCAAAAATTAAATAATATTTGAAAAGTTTTTTATTTACAGATTAAGTCATTACACATATCACTCATGCTCTAGTCTCTTAGGGAGTGGGTTTAAGGACTTTAGTCTCTTTCTAAATTAATAATAGCCTAATTATCTTGCAAATTCATAAGACTTGCCAATATGGATTTAAAGCATAGAAAGAGTTAGTTGGCGGCCACTCCAAGCGATTACAAGTCCAGTAGTTGGGTGGTTTATCTTCTCTAGTGGAGGTAAATGTTATGCACATCTGCGCTTAGATTTAGGTCATGCTTTAGCTTTTCCTAAACCTCCCTAGATTTAGGATCCAAGGTAGTTATTTCCTTCTGGCTACAAGCATAAATTTCACCTCTTAGGCTTTTCCACAGCCTTGTGTTGATGGATATTAAGCCATAAAAATCTAATAAAATTTCAACTAAAACAAAATAATTCTCTTAACTTTCAAATATATAAAGCCCATTTATATGATAGATTGGAATGCTCACTACACCTCCTAGTATCATGGGGCATTTTCTACTTATTCCCTTTGGCTTCCAAAATAAGTCTTCTCCTTGAGCTTTCCCACTTGATTTTCCAATATAGCCAATTTATTGATAGTCTATCTTTGAAATCTTTGGAGTACATAAGAGTATTCTTAAGAAATTTCTTCGGATGTAATTTAACTCAAATTAAAATAACTTACTTTTCCATGTAAAGTAGGAAAAAAAATCTCTATTACATTCGAAGGCCCATCATGCCTTAGGAGTTCTTATTAGGTGATTAGGTCCATTATAGTGTGGTGATTTCTATCTTTTGAGATAGTGCATCATTCCTTAATATCAATCACTTCAATAAGTACCCCCTAAGATCTACGTGGTGTCCTACATCTCAAAAATAAACACCACAGGCACTACCTAGAGATTTTGCCCTTTTTTGTGAGGACTTTAGATCTAATTTTAGGTTTCCTATAGGCGCAAGCACCTATAGTAGTTAATTACCTCTCCCAATGCTAAGAGAGAACTTTCTATTAAGGCTAGTCATTAGATCACAAAATGCATAGCGTATAGTAGCAGCATATGGAGTTTTGAAATTTTGAATTATAAAATTCATCATTTTAACTTAAAGTAGATGGTTGGGGGAATGATGACGCATCCGATCAAGATCCCATGATTATCATCTCTGCTCATGGTCCCTAGTCTACTTAAGGAATGACAACCTTTGAATGATCATTGTCAGTAGCCATGGGTTGCATCATCTAAGAGAACCTTTGTGGTGTTTATTTTTGGATTCATTTGTGTATGTATATGTGAGAGGATACCACGCATATCTGATGATGTACTTATTGAGGTGATCAGGTATGACATCAAGGAATAGTATACTATCTCGAAAGATAGAAATCACTACACTACAATGGACCTAATATCCAAATAAGGACTCTTAAGGCATGATGGCTCTTCGAATATACCAGAGATTTTCTCCTACTTTATATGAGAAAGTAAAGCATGGTTTATTTAAATTGGGTTTGTTAAGTTCCCTATGGAGGCAAGCCTCCATAGTTAATTACAACTTAAGAATACTCTCGATTGCAGTAGATGATTATTATCTCCAAAGAATTCAAAGAAAGGACTATAAATAAATTAGTTATGTTTTAGAAGATCAAGTGGGATGGATCAAAAGGGAAGAGTTATTATCGAAATCAAAGAAGATGAGTAGAGAGTGCTCATGATACTAGGAAACCTAGTGAGCACTCCAATATATCCTATGATTGGGCATTATATATTTGAAATTCAGGAGATTTATTTATTTGATTTGAATTTTTATTAGAAATCTAGGACTTATAATTCCATAATACAAGATTGTAGAAATGTCTAAAAAGTAAGGATTTATGCTTGTAACTCACAAAAGTAAACAACAACATCAGATCCTAAATCTAAAGAGCTTTGGTGAAGGCCAAAACATGAAATAAATCTAAGGCGAAAGTGGGTTTATAGTTTACCTTCACAATAGAGAGTAATTCACCTGACTGGTGGACTTATTACCCCTAGAGTGGCAGCTAGCTAACTCCTTCTACACTTTAAATTCATGTAGGCAAGTCATATTATTTTGCAAGATGGCTAGGCTATTATTATTTAGGAAAGAAACTAAGTCCTTAAACCCACTCCCTAAGAGATTAGAGCATGACGGGTATGAATAATGACTTAAATCTAATGCAAATTTTTTTATCAAATTTCATTTAATTTAGGACTCTTTATTTTAACACAGGCTATGGAATTTTGTATGTCTAAATGCATGAGAAGTTGATTATGGGCCAAATCAAAAGGGAAAGAGGTGTTCTTCCATCATAGGCTCTCAAAGGTTAATCCCATTTTATCTGGCAAAGATAGAAGCCCTCTTTTAACAAGAGAGAAACAAGATGGTTATGCATGATATTAAACATACAACATCCAGCTAAGGGGTTGCTAAATATTTTATTATCTTGATTTAATGCCTAAGCTTTTCATGTGAGTTATTTTAAAAGTTTAGTTATGGGTTATTAATGAGATAAAAAATTTATTTTTATTCTAAGAGCCTAATCACATCCGGGCCATACAAAATTACCAATCATAAAAAAACTATGAAAAGGCATATTTTTTCTAATGCACAAGCTAAACAAATTATCAAACAATTTTATAAAGCTACTGCGAAAGAATAAAAGGCTGATGTGGTATAACCTAAAAAAAAATGTGGGTAGCTCTACCCTTATACAACCGATTATAATAATTACAATTACAAATAATGAATGTTATGGGGGTCTTCATTTTTCATTCTTCTTTTTTCATTTCTTCATCTTCCATTTCTCCATTTGATTTGCTCCATTTCTTTCTTATTTTTGGCTTGATTTGGATGTGCTTGCTCTAAAGGCATCACATGGAACATAAGACTTAGTCTTATAACCAATGCCCATCCTAATCGCCCATAACACTCATCCTAATCCTAATGCAAAATTACATTAAAAGAAGGAAAGTAAATCTGGCTACACTTGCAAAATAAATGTTAGTTAAACACACCATACAACCCAAATAGTTATATGGATAATTTGTACTTTGCACCCCACACATAGGTAACCAAGACCACTTGTCCTAACTTGGGTTATGCTTAGGGGATAAGCAACTTGCACAGCAAAAAAAGCATTTATATTCTTTTTTAGCGCTTAAGCACAGGCCCCTGCATAAAATATGATTAGGTTAATAACGGTCTAACATCCAGACTACGCACATACACCCTAACATCCAATCTATAACAATACATCACAAAATAAGCATACACCAAACCATACACCGCCCTAACATAGAGCTAAAAATGGTGACTTAGTCTGTGTGAATTAAAGCTTGTGTGATATGTCCTAACTAGGATTTAGAGTTATAATTTTCTAAATGTGAGGATTTAATTTATAAAGGGTTGATTTCTCTTTAAGTGATTTAATTGAATTGAAGATTTTACTTAGTGTTTTCTTGTGTTTCATATGGCCTATACTTAACAACTAAGTGTTATAGAGAGAAGAAAGAGAGGGGACATCTCTTTCATCCCTAACCTAAGTCACTTCTAAAATAAGAAAGACATCTTAAGATTAATTAGAATGGATTACTATCACATAACACATATTCATTTATTTCTTTTCATCATGTATATCATTCATATGAGTAAATCTAAGCATACCTATACTTGCAATTTATATTTTTAGCATACTTGAATGATGAATGCAAAGAAGTGTATTTGGAATTTAAATATTTCATTTGATTGAATTATGAATGCATTCCTTTTTAATATAAAAGAAGGATTTTTTATCCATTAGCTAGATCACATTCACATGTATAAAAGTTTTAAGTGAGTACATCTCCATTGTTCACTAGAGGGTACAAGACTACTTAGGGACTTAAAGCCTCGCTTGACCCAGGTGTCCGGTAATATACCACTTTTCCTAAATACATGTAGATGTATTAGCAACTATAAGGATAGAAAAACCAATGCAAAAGTTATATTTAATTTATTTGATTAATGATTCTTATTCATTGGTCACATCACACATACATATGTATAAGAGTTTTAAGTGAGTACGATGCCATTGTTCTACACAGAGTGGGTATAAGACCTGCTAAATTTAAACTCTCACCTCAGGTGTCCTAACATACCACTTTTCTCAGATACATATGAATGTACAAAAAGAACCACAAGGATAAGAAGTCATGCAAGGAGTCATATTTGATTTGGTTATGTGATTTATATATGTGACATGAAATTCTTCCTAAGTCTTAACATAGAAATGCATAGAGGATTTAGGCAAATATTGTGTTCTTTTCAAATGAACTATACATTTGTAAATCCTATATGAATCTATGTAAGATAAGGAAATAGAACTTCATATTGCATATCTTATATTATCAACACATGCAAACTTATAGCTATTTGTAATTAACATCATTCCATTTATAATAAGTGATTTATAGGCTTTTGAAAATAACATTTGATTTAATAGTAATAATAGGTACACCTATTTGATTTAAATCAACACATGCAATTAGACATAAAAGAAACCATTTCATTTAGCTAATTTTAAAAGAAATGAATGCATGATTACACATGGGGAGCAACATTTAACATAATTGGAAATAAATAAAGGAACATAAGCATATGATCTCATTCATTCCAATTAATTCTTAAGGATAATTATACTAAATAAAGCCACTTAAAATAAACCAAAGTTCTTTAATGTTATTTCATCTTTATGTTTGATTTGAGTTAAGGAAATGAAAGAGGTTTGCTGGTCCTTATCCCATTGCTGCCCCATGTGTGAGTTAAATTGATTTAATAAAAAAAAGTAATTAGGTTGATTTTAAGGTTTAATTTAGTTTGGGTATGAATTAAGCCAATTAATTAACCCTCACCTACATCACCTTAGGTTAATTAACTAATTAATAATGAGCCAATATGATATGCAACCACATGGAAAGTAAATTTGCAATGCTCTAAGAAATGAAGGGGGGAGGGGGCTAATACAATTGGCTCATGATTAATAGTTAATTAAGCTTGAGGGATCTCACTTAACTATTTTTATGATTTTCTCACACATATGAGCTAACCATAATTTCATTATCTCCCCTTTTGGGTTATTGAACACCCAAAGAGCTATCCAAGATTAAATTAGAGAAATAGATTCAATTGAATTAATTAAGTTCATTAATTAACTAATTAAACCTTAATTAACCCTTAATCAAAATGAGATGGACTTAGAGAAAGAGACAAGAAGGGAGCTTAAGTCTCAATCCATATCCTTTCTTAGTTGATTAAAGATCGTATGATTTGGATTTTGATTAATCTTGTTAATTAATTAATTGGGGTGTTAATTAATTTATTTAGAGGGATTAAAGAAGACTTAAAGAAAAGATTAGAAGAGGGAGTCTTAATCCATTTCCCTAGACTTCATCATCATTAACAGAGGTTAATAAGCTAAATTGATTGATTAATTTACTGTTCATTTGCTTAATTATCACTAATTACATTAAGAAAGTGATTAAGGCTTAATCCATTAGTTTCCTAATTAAGCAATCAATGAAATCCCAAAAAAAATAGGGAAGGCAGAGATCATCCCCCTGAACATGCACATAAAGTTTGAGATTAATTGGAAGATTAATTAGGGAGTAATCAAGTTAATTAAATTTCCAAATTAAACTTTAATTAAGCCAAATCCACTATTCAAAATCAATTAATAATAATATTCCTAAATTCTACTCTGAAATATCTTTAAAATGAGCCTAAGTTTGTACTTTTTAGATTTTTTGAGAATTAATCATGAATTTAGGAAGTTTCAAGATTAAAAACCAATTAATTAACCCTAATTAGAGCCATAATCCCGTCGAGCCATGTGGCGGCTGATGCGGCACTCTTTCCACGTGGCGTGGGATTCATTATTTAAGTTGTCACATCCAAGTGCTAACTCAGATGATGGCGCACATGATAACTCTGTGGATCGTCCGATCTAAGATCAGATGACCACCATTAAACCGCGATTTCAAGGGATTAATCAGAGGCTCTAAGCTTGATTTGATCAGGATCATCCATCCCGATCATGCGGGATGGACGATCCATGATCTATCTCCTCCGAACGTGGCCACTGTCCATCGAATGTTGCTCGATCCAAGCTCACCCAAGCTCGGGGAAGCACAACAATCAAATCCAACGGTGAAAAATGCATGACATTGAAATTTCTTTCACAAAAGACCAAACTATTTTCATTCAAGGATCGATTTCAATGGCACACCTCATCGGAGCTTAAGATCGGACAGTTCCAACGATTGAGGAAGCTTCGTTTGGTAGAAACAAAGTTTTGTTGAGCCGCATGAGCTTTGATTTGGTGTAGTTTGCTCGAAAGACCAAAGCACTTGACATATGTGATCGGGCATGATCGAACTCTACCCCCCGGCCATCACGAAGCTTGGGAAAGGATTTGTTCCCGCTCATTTAGCTCCAAGGAAGGTTTGTGTAGAGTTAATTGTACTTTGGTGAAGATTTGAGCAAATGGGAATCGAAGGTGGCCTCCCCTATTTCAGTTTTGCGTAAAATTGAAAATGGGGATTTTGGGGAGCTTGGGAAGGCTTGGAAATTGTTCTGGGAACTTCTCCTTGGCTGTTAGGGTTGAATTGAGTGTGAGTGTGTGAGTTTGAGTGAGAATGAGGGGGTATACCCCCTCATTCTTTGGATCAGATGATTGTGGCTGATTTGGATTCTTCTTTATCAATTGGCTACATTAGAGGTTAATGGAGGTCCTTAGCTGTATGATGTGGCTTGATTTGGTTGGGTGAGGGTGTGGAGGTGGCTGCCAAGGGAGTAGTGGGTGTCTTATGGATGTTTGGAAAGCTCTAATGGGGGTGGGGAGGTGATTTCACCTCCCCATGGATCATGGTCAACCCAACCACATTTGGGTCAGGTCAGCCATGGTCTTAGGTGCCTAAAAGGACCTATGAATAGGTGTCAAGTGGCTAGGGGAGATAATGACTCAATGAGCATGTGTTTTATCTCATGAGATGCCCTAAACCTAAGGAAAAATGGTCATTTGGTTATATGGGTCCGATTTGGGGATTTGGGATGGGTCAAAAGTGGGTTAGCCCAAATTTCAAGTGGTTTGGAGTTTATTTGATTTGATTTGACATATTTAGGTCAAATTGGGTTAGGTTGGTCAAGTTGACCAATTGGTCAAATTGGGTCAAATTGGGTTAAACCAAGGGTTGGGTCAAGTTCACATGACCAATTGGAGTGTATTGGTGTCATTGGTTTGATTCAATTTGCTTTGTATTTGAGTATGACTCATTTGGGTTCATATAGATCAAATGGGTCAAGTTGATCAATTTCACCAATTTGACTAATTTGACCAAATTATGTTAGGTTAGGTGTTGAGTCAAGTTCAATTGGCAAATTGAAGATGATTGTAGGCTTTGGTTTAGTTTAATTTAGAATTAATTTGAATTTTGGCTAATTTGACCCTTTAGGTCAACTTAGGCTAAGTTAGGTCAAGTTGATCGATTGGTCAAATTAGGCTCAATCATGGTTTTGGCCAAGTTCAATAAGTGATTTGGAATGAACTGAGCCATTTGTTACAATCAATTTGGCTTGGGTTATGATTTGACCTATTTTGGCTTTTTAGGCCAATTTTGGTCAAATGGCCAATTAGGCTTAGTTTGGCTCAATTGGGGATTTAGTCATGTTCAATCATTGATTATGAGTTAATTTTAATCAATTTGGGCTATAGTGGATTTTGGCTAGTTTGGGTTTAATTTGGGCTAAGTGTTGACTTGGTCAACAGGCTAGGTTGACTTGGTTTGACCCAATTCAAGATAATTGATTAACCTATGATGATTGTTGATCATGTTTTGAGATTTGGATGGGCTTAGTTCAATCCGATTTGGATTGAATTGGAACTTCGCTCAAAAAGGTCTTTCAGGCCACTTTGGGTCAAGTGAACCTAAATGGGTTAATTGGCTTGGTCATGGCTTGATTTGAGTTTAGTTATATTGATAAATGGGTTTGAGATTGAAATATAAATCCAATTGCAAGTGATTTGGATCCATAAAGATTTTGGTTCATATGACAATTTCAAGTAAAAAAGGGCTAACTTGGTTTGATTTGGGTTAGCTTGGATTTGATTTGATAATTGTAATTTGTGTTCATATTTGGGATAATGATTGAATCATGAAGAAATCCATGAGTTTTGATTTAGTTTGGATAGGATTTGACCAAGTTCAATGGCTTGGCTTAAAAGGGTATAAATTAGATTTTGGTTTTATTTTGGATTTAGCTTTGGCTAGTTGAATTTATACTCCATTTATATTTGAAAATATAAATGAAGATATAAATGATTCATGAGAAAAATCACTTAGATTTGGAGTGATTTGGATTTGGTTATGGCTAAGTCCATAAGATGAAATCAAAGGGCTTAGGAAAGATTTTAGAATTTGAATTCAATCATGGGTTTCAATCATTTGATTTGGAATTGATTTATGATTTGGATTTAAATTTTTAATTTGAATTTGAGGTTTGGTTTGAAAGAAGGAAGCAAGGATTTAGTTTGGGCTATAGGGTCGGCAAGTCTTCCTAAATCCCTAAGACACAACCTATCCCTATGTCTAACTCTTCTAAGTCTCTAGAGTTAGGTTAAATATTCACCTAATCACTAGAAGTGTCTTAAGACTAAGAAGCTCTTAGTGTCTATGAGAGTCCTAGATCTATGATAAGGAAGTTAAGAGCTCACTCCATAAGTGATGTCAACAACCTTGTAGACCTGGGGTGGTGTTTGTCTAAGGAGATAAGCTTAAGTCCACCTTAGCTAACAGATGATTTTTTGTCATATCAAGTGCACCCTATGGTTCAAAACTCAAAAGGCAAAGCCATTGGGGAACATACGGGCTACAGTCGTGACCATAATATAATGGTGTCATTTGGCGGTAGCCACCCGGTCAGAAGACTCTGGTCGTAACTACATCATATATGGAGCCTACTGGCCAAACCATGCAGTTAGAGAACACAAGTCATGTCCATATTGGCATGAAATTGATTGAGAGTAAATATAGTTGTGTACTTGACTTGACATTGGCTCCTTTGTGAGCTAGAGTTTTCTTGATTTGTCACCTCCGATAAATGACTGCGGAAGGTGGATGAATTGAATTTACTTTAAGTTTTTAGATTGATAATTTTCATTTAGTTATTTTAAGCTTAATAATTCATCAAATTTTTCATTTAGATTGATATTTAATTTATATTAATTTGACTTAAAATTTCAAACATATTTTGATTTTTCATTTGGATTGATATTTAATTTATATTAATTTGATTTGAGCTTGCAAACATAATTTGATGAAAGTATCTCCTCCGATTGAAATCTCCATTCAACACAGTCATCATCAGGGTATATATATTATTTTGCTATTTCAGATCCTATTGACTCTATTAATTTAATAAAAAGAGAATCGATATACTGTCATATGACAGAACTAGATTCTCAGATATTTTATTAAGTTAACAATATTATAATATCATCATTAGATTTGTAGGTTTTGTTAACCCAAACTCTGTCCTAAGACAATGGAATCAAGATCCTCCTCGATACTAAGTTTAAGCATTCAGTAGTGTCAGGACCCATGCAGGTATTTTAATTCAATATTGATTTAAACTTATGGGATTTGAATAGTGTTACTTATTTTTATTGAGTTTCATTGCAAGTTTAAGATTTTAGATAAAATTTTTACAGTATTTCAGCAGCCTCTCGGCGTCGTCCCTGTATATGGGGCTACAACAAAAGCTGTGCCTACCCACCATGCTAAGAAAAGCATGTATGGGTGGTGTAAACACTACGGTCGAATGCATCATCCCACCATGTCAAGAAAGGCATGTATAGATCTCTGAAGCACTTATATGTAACACAGATTTCCCCACCACACCAAAAATGACATGTACGAGTACTTATACACCTGCAATGTCAGTTTAAACATCAATTTTAGCTTGGAGGTGTTGACTTTATATCAGGCTACTTAGGTCTCCTATCGGTGTGGAAATTTAGCAGCATTTTGGCACCATCCCGATGTCATTCTCATATAAGGGGCTACCTCGGGTATGCTGGGTCTGCCCATCATGCCAAAAAAGGCGTGTATGGAAGGTATAAACTACGTCCTGAATGCATCATTCCACCATGCCAAGAAAGACATGTATGTGGCTCTAAGGTACCTGCGTAAAACACATATTTTCTCGTCATGCCAAGAAAGACGTGTACGTGTACTTATATACTAACAAACAAGCACAACTTTCCTCACCATGCCAAGAATGACGTGTACGAGTACTTATATTTCAACACAAAGTTTGATCGTGCGGGCACGAGTGGAGGCTACGAGAAAGGAGAAATTAGGGTCAGCTGCTTTTTTTTTTGGCTATGGGATTTGTAGGGTTGTGGGGGGTGTAGTTAGGGTTTTGGGATAAAAGGGGCATTTATAAAAATTTTCTTATTTAATCATTATTATGTAGGAAATATATATATATATATATATATATATATATATATATATATATATATATATATATATATATATATATATATATCAAGTTTATATATATATGATATCGGACAATATATATCTGTTTCATGATCGACTATATTTGGTTCAAGCGGCGTGGTCATCAATTTGCTCAAAATTACCGCGTCGCCACTCGATAGCTCGATTCATACGGACTCATCTAAATTGAGCGCAGACTATCTCATTTGATAGATTTCAATGTTTCAACACTAACGGCATGATCAATTTCATGAACAGAGGTTGTCTGGGCATCAGCTTCCTTACTTCGATATACGTGTAGGCGCTTCGACGACCCTCCTTCTTGATCAGTCGACCGTCGAATTGTGCAATACGTATATTCTAATCAATTTTGACATTCTGAATGCGATGGCGAAGTCCGTTTGTCGATTGGAGATCATTTCAACTAATTTTGGAGATGTCCAAGTCGGCGGTTTATCTTTATCATGCATGGAGGTCAACACATTATATATATGTCAAGTTTAGGTTAATGTCGATGTTCCGCATACACAAGTATTCATGATCGAGCTTTTTGGTTCAAGTCGGCGTCGGGCCAATTTCACTCAAAATTACACGCCGCCATAACTTCATATTCGCGCATAGACTCATCTAAATTGAGTGCAGACAATCCCATTTGATAGATTTTGATGTTTCGACACTAACGACATGATCAATTTCATGAACAGAGGTTGTCTGGGCATCAGCTTCCTTACTTCGATATACGTGTAGATGCTTCGACGACCTTCCTTCTTGATCAGTTGACCGTTGAATTGTGCAATACGTATATTCTAATCAATTTTGACATTTTGAACGCAATGGCGAAGTCCGTTTGTTGATTAGAGATCATTTCAACTAATTTTGGAGATGTCGAGTGTATTTCAAAGATTTGCGCGTGCATCCGAAGTCCTTCGGGTTTATCTTGTGAGCTTGAATCGACTGATGCAGCATGCATGGAGGTCAACACATTATAATTATACAAAGTAGCCTTAAGAAAAAATAATAATGAAAACTATTAAATATTATGTAATAAAACTAAAATCGAACAACATAAGACACATACCTTAATACCTAAAATTGTGAGATGCTACCTTGAATTGGTGCAATTGTTTGTTGAAGATTGATGCTAAACATTCTGGGTTTGCTTCGCTGCACATCTTGTTTTTTGTTGCAAGAAGAACAACTTACAGTTAGCTACTTATAAAATATAGAATTTCTATTATGAAGGTGATGCATTCATTGTTTTCAAGATAGGCCCGACCCAAAGGTCAAAACGGTTTTACTAAACCGTTTTGACCTACTTGAATTGGTATGCTTGGTTATTGTCATTTAGGTCATGAACTATTCCAGTTTAAGTAGGGTAAACTAAAAACATTGATAATTTTTTTATGTCATGTGAGGCTTTAAAAATCACTAAATTGCAAGTATCTTTTCATAAAATTTAATGAACAACTTTTGGTGCATTCATCAAGGAATTGATTAAAATAAAATTCTAAGTGAATGCTACATCAAAAGTTATACTATAATGAACTCATCAAGAATATACAAATTTATTATAGAAATTAGTATTAATAGAGATTAAAGATAACATAAATAGAAGTTATTAAAAATAATTTATACAAAGTGCATTTAACACTTCATGTAAAAAAAAGCTAATAGCAATACCATTCTTGATAGTGAATAGAAATTCTTGATATAACATTTACAATACTGTCTCAGAACTACTTTGTTCATTTTAAAATATTTAAAATTGATATTATATGCATGTAGTCTTAAATGAACTAATAAACTTTTATTTTATAAATAAAATGAGAGTTACTAGCAAGAATGCCATAAAAATAACACTATGCGTTGTTAATCGAGATTAATACAATTAAGTGGTGGAATCAAAGACCTAAACTAAGGGTGGCTCATTCATTCTAGATTCAGAGAAGTTTATATGATTACACACTTTATATATATATATATATATATATATATATATATGATTACACACTTCACTAAATTCAGATTCACTGATATGAATCCAAATCATCCATGGCCAAATTAACAATAAGAACACACTCAAACAGTAAGGATTACAAAATACAGCAAAATAATACAATCATTACAAGACCTTTTCGGATGATTACGAGAAAGAAGGAAATTACAGAAGATAACAAAATAAAAGCCATTCTAACCCTTAAGTGCACGTAATAAGAAACCGAGATAAATTCTCCCAAACCACTGTAAACAGAAAACAGAAGAACAAAGAATTAAATTCAAGAAATCAAGAAGAAGAGTAAATAACAGATGGCTCGTATCTCAACCAACTTATAGTCCATAAAGACAGATGTAAGCAACAGAAGTAAAACGATCCAGTCTAATAGAAATCAGTTATTTGTAACAGAAAGTAGTTAGGCTTGCATAGATAGCTTAGATCCAAGCCTAAGAAAGGAAGACAGAAAGTATAAATAGAGATTAAAAGCCAAATAGAGGGGTGATCAAGAATTTCAGAAAGGAATCTTAGCTTCTTCAGCCTCCTCTCTCTTCGTCTCTTCCTCCTGTTATCTTCTTCTAGGTTTTCCTCGCTGGAAACCACCGCATTCCATCAGAGAATCTCTAGGTTCTCCTCCGATCCCAGTCGCAGCCCTAATTCTTCTCGGGAGCGTCTCGACGGCTCGAACAGTCGACTGAAAACAAATCAAAGAAGGAAGTAAGGTCAATATCATCCAGAATATCATCCCACGGTCCAGATACAGCCACCGCAGCTAAAATCAAAGGCTCAGATTCAATCCAGAAATTAAACCGCGTAGAAACCAAAGACGTATTATTCCACTAATTCCTATAAGAATAAAGAACCGGATCAAAGACCAAATCCAGGCATAAGAAACCAAAGAAATCGACGGTTCAAGAAGCAACCAAGAGAAACTCGATCCAGGCTCGATCCAACTAAATACCAAAAACGCTACATCCAACGACTCGTAAAAGCATGAAGTTATTCCTTCCAATTTATCAGTAACTCAGCCGGGTTCCAAGCAAATTAGTGAGTCAACTCATTGGATCCAACTCAAACCTAGCTGGACAGATCTAATACAAGAATTTAGTTCGTATTATTGGTGCTCTTGTTAATTCACATCTACAACAATGGCAGACAGCATAAAATAGAATGCCAAAACACTTGAAGAATGTGTTACCAGACTAAATAAAACAGAAGAGAAAATGATCTCAGTCACTATGGTATTGACTGAAATATCAAGAAGATTGACTGCCATAGAAAACAGATTAGAAAAACAACCTCAAATCCAGGTATGTGATGCATCCCCTTCAGAATCCTATTCTCCAAACAGACCACATACACACACACCCATGTCAATACCTGTCAAAATAAATATATGCATTCAATGGAGAAAATCCTAGAGGTTGGTTTACGAATAATTCTTTCATTACTATATATCAAGATCGAAGTTCTTAATTAATCTGTATCATGGATGGACCGACATTAAGTCGGTATCATGGATGCATCTTAATAAACATCGCATGGACACAATTTAAAGAATAAGTTATTTAGAGATTTGGCCCATCTTTGTAGATTTAAGGGTGAACTTGCTAAAGCACAACAATCTACAAGATGAATTTTATAATGAATTTGAGGAATTGGCAAATCGATATCGTATCCCACCAATTCTTACAGTTGTTTTAAATCAGTTTAAGGCATGATATAAAAGGGAAGTAAGAGCATTGCACTAGTTCCTCTACAAAGCCTTCCGTTAGCTAAACATGGAGGGAGCTAGATGAATTCACAATGCCAAGAAACTATAGAGCAAATCAAGCCCAACAAACTAAACAAACACAAAGCTATCAACCACCTTTACTGCCAACACCTCCAGCAATCAATCAAAGAAACGTGATGCTCAATAAACAAAACATTCCCATCCGGACAACGACTCAACACAATTAGAAGAAAGAAGAAAGAAAGGATTGTGTTTCAGTTGTGAGGAACAATATCACAGAGGCCATATATGTCAAGCCAAATTATTTTCCTTCATGATAGTCAATGAAGACCAAGAGTATCAACTATAGCAAGATACTCAACCAGAAATGCAGGGGTTACAAGAAGATGCATTAGAAACAAGCTTCAAATATCAGCCATTCAATCCAGGTTAAGACAGAGGACATATAATGGTCTAATTATAAAATAGTCTAAATAGTTCTCAATAATTGACCATTGAATTTAGAAGTATAATTGATATAGCCAATTCTATAAAACCCATCGACATAGTGCAAATAAGAAATGCGAATTATAAGCAAATATTGAAAAGAAGCATCCCAATATCAAATAAATGGCCACAAAAGAATACTACTTCCAACAGATAATCATATTGCTACTTTCATAGTCAGTGGGAGGGAAAGTATCAACATGAACTTCTGAGAAATGAATTGAAGAAATAGAGAAGGCAGATGTTCATTTTGACCTTGAGGACAAGGTCAGTTTAAGGAGGGGAGTAATGATATGAATCCAAATCATCCATGGCCAAATTAACAATAAGAACAGACTCAAACAATAAGGAATACAAAATACAAAAATAATACAGAAAATCATTGATAGCCTTTTCAAGATGATTACAGAGAAAGAAGCAGAAGGAAGTTACAGGGAGATAACAAAATAAAAGCCATTACAGAACCCTTAAGTGCACAGTAATAACAGCAAACCGAGATAAATTCTCCCAAACCAGCCTGCAGGTAAGACAGAAAGAACAGAAGAACAAAGAATTAAATTCAAGAAATCAAGAAGAAGAGTAAATAACAGATGGCTCGTATCTCAACCAACTTATAGTCCATAAAGACAGATGTAAGCAACAGAAGTAAAACGATCCAGTCTAATAGAAATTAATTATTTGTAACAGAAAGTAGTTAGGCTTGCATAGATAGCTTAGATCCAAGCCTAAGAAAGGAAGACAGAAAGTATAAATAGAGATTAAAATCCAAATAGAGGGTGATCAAGAATTTGAAAGGAATCTTAGCTTCTTCAGCTCCTCTCTCTTCTCTTCCTCCGTTATCTTCTTCTAGGTTTTCCTCGAAACCGCATTCCATCGAGAATCTAGGTTCTCCTCCCATCGCGCCTAATTCTTCTGAGCGTCTCGGCCTCGAATTGGCAAAACAAATCAAAGAAGGAAGTAAGGTCAATATCATCTAGAATATCATCCCACGGTCCAGATACAGCCACCGCAGCTAAAATCAAAGGCTCAGATTCAATCCAGAAATCAAATCGCGTAGAAACCAGCACGTGTATTCCACTAATTCCTATAAGAATTAAGAACCGCTGGATCAAAGACCAAATCCCAGGGCAGATAAGAAACCAAAGCAATCAGACGGTTCAAGAAGCAACCCAAGAGAAACTCGATCCGAGGGCTCAGATCCAAGGGCTAAATACCAAAACACGCTGCATCCAACGACTCAGAAAGCATATGAGTTATTCCTTCCAATTTATCAGTAACTCAGCCAGGTTCCAAGAAAATTAGTGAGTCAACTCATTGGATCCAACTCAAACCTAGCCGGACAGACCCAATACAAGAATTTAGTTCGTTAAACGGACGACTTATATGTAACTATTATTTTAAATTATTTTATATCTAGGTTGTACATAAATGCATATAATTAAGCTGTTTAGCACTTAAATGTAAGTGGCAAGTTCGCTATTATATATTTAAATTTTATTTTTAAGATACTTAAATTACTAATTATATTTTAAACTATACTTATTTTAAAAATTTCTTCTCAAAGATTAGCCCTAATTTAGCCAAATTTATATTTAAATAATAATTAATACAAGTAAAAAATTATTGGATTCTTATAATGCATTGATGATGAAAACTTCCAAATTTAAATTTATTAAAATAAAAATATATATGATTCTTAGAATGCAAAATAAAATATATTTGATTCTTAGAATGCAATAACTATGAGAAAATTCATCCAAATGTATATTCATACCATCATAGGTTTGAAAAAAAAGATGTCATAACAAATAACAAAACAATAGAAGTCAGTATCCAAAATGGGTCCAAATTGCGATATATATATATATATATATAATTCAAATATGACAAAAAAAAAAGTAGAGAATCATAGAAAAACCAAAAATCATACCTCATTAAAATAGAAAAAAAAAAATGTTAACCCGAAGTTTGGCCAATTAATTCTTTCTATAGAAATAGAGAAATTTACATACATAGCACATATTTCTTATGCATTTATTTATTTAATATTTAAAATTTGATATTTACAAATATAACATTTTCTCTACTTTCATCGACAATGTTCTTTTGATCTAATCTTAAAAGATTTAGATGCTATTTATATAAATAGAAAGTTTATATCAATTATTTTATTTAGAATATATTAATCAGGAGCATTGGATTCTACTCGAATAACAATGTTCAAAAATTTCAGATGAATTCAAGTTGAATAAACTCTTTGATGCTGCGCTGAATCGAAAATGAATATATTTACGAACGAAATCGAACATGAGTTGAGTTTAAGTCAAACGCGAATAAATCAACTTCGCTCAAACTTGGCTCATTTACCGCCTTAGATGCTAATAACATCTCGTATATCTTACCATAAAATGACTCATCAAATGTCTTTTAGTTCTTGGCATTAAATAAAAGTTAGGTTTGAAAATGACAATCAAAATTATATGCCATATGAGTAATAATGCAAACCTGTGGCCCATCTCCTCACAAAAACAAAAACTCATAATAGACCAATACAATAACTTAAAATCATCGTATAACTCGAATAAATCTCATTTAAGTTACTTTCAAGGATGACTTTTAAATACACTAAATCTTTAGCATCAAAATTCTAATATTCACATAAACAAATCATTGTATAAGTAGGGGTGTGTTCGAGCCGATTTCGAGCCGAGCCATAGTCGAAAATGGATAATTCGGCTCGAGCTCAGTCTCGAAAGTTTCAGTTTGAGCCTGATCGAGCTCGAATCGATCCGAGTGAAAACGGCCTCGAAATCAAGCGCGGTTCAAATCCAAACGAACCGGCTCGAAATCAAGCGATAGCTCGTTCGCTCGAATGCAAACGAGCCGCTCGTTCTCGTTAGGAATTAATCTCGCCGTCCTTGGACGGCGATTTGTTTGCCGCGGCCCCGCCCCCTCGCTTCGATCGCCGCGCAGCGGCGAGCCCGGTTCGCTCGAAATAAATTGAGCCATTTATTTGGCTCGCTCGTTTCAAGTCGATCTCGGTCGAGCCCAAATTCGAGTCGACTTTCGAGCGAGTCACGATCTTCGGGCTAATTTCTCAGCCCTATGTATAAGTCAAATAAATCTCATTCAAGTTACTAAATACACTAAATATTTAGCATCAAAATTTTAATATTTACATAAATATTTATGACATCAAAAATATTACTATCATTAACCTTTTCTTATACCGAATATACATTTTCATGTATAAAAAAGTATTAAATACGTAAATATCAAACTTTACGTATTAGATATGTAAATGTATAACAATTTTGTGAAATATATAAGTCAATATAAATATTAAATATTCAAATAGTAATATTAAGAAATTATTTGTTTCGAGGCAGCTTGCATTATATATCTGTAAGAGAAAAGTTTTTATTTACACTGAATTTTATTTTGGGAAAGAGGAGAGAGAGAGAGAGGAAAGGCTATTGCTGGAATGGGAGATGGAACAGCTCACTTTCCTGCCTTCTCTCTGCTGGAATATGATCCCTGAGAAGGTTGGCAAGGAAATTTTATTCTCTCTCTCTCTATATATATATATTTATATCTATATATATATATATATATATATATATATAATAATAATAATAATAATAATAATAATAATAATAATAATAATTTTATAATTAAAAATACTTTTGTTTTTAATCGTACAACAATATTTTTAGCATTTTTTTATTTCTATAGCTAAAATTGTCATCATATTAATGATAAGTAATGCTAAATAGCTGATTTTAATCATAATTTTATTAAAAATGGAGCAAATTTGTTTTTTTTTTAAAAAACTAATAATTGATCAAATCCCTGAGAAGATTATTTTAACGGTACAAAAAAAAAAGACTCATAATCATATTTATTTTATACGTTTAATTATGATATTCATCTGCTTTTTTTTTTTAATAAGCGAGTAAAAAATAGTTTTTTTAGTAGTAGTTTTTTACTTTGTAAGAGTGTGACCATTGCTAGTATGGCTAAAGGTGATTGACCAAAGGCAATTATTTAGCAAATTGTTTATAAATAATTGTAAGGCTTTTAGTTATATAATCAACAATTAAGATTTACTAATCATTAAGAAGTGTAATTAAAAGATTAAAAATGTTAATTGCACACTACAATAATTTTGAGCTAAAACTAATCATATTTTAAATTGTAATTTTTTTAAAATGTGAGAGAGAAAACATCTTTTGTATATTTTAAATTTTGAACCATATATTTTAAGAATGTGATTATTGATAGTGTGAATAAAAGAATTTGTGTCTGAACATGACTCATTAGACATGTTCTTATAAGATTATGCTTAAAAATTCTTTAAAACATCTTGAAAGGAGGCATGGGAATAGTACATTCTTGTTTATAATATTTTTCCACCTTAACATTTGAGAACATCATGGACAATGACATGAAGCATTGGTAATAACTTCTTCAAAAGAGGTAGGGTACAAATGAACCGAGCTGAGCTGAACAAGTGTCTAATTGAATTTGAGCTCGGCTCATGCTCAAATCAAGCTTTTAGAGATGTGTTTAAGCTTGAGCTCGTTAATAAAAATCTTATTTGAGCTCAACTCGAGTTCGATTCAAGCTTAGTTCCTACTGGGCAACTCATTTAACAAAATAAGTGAGCTTTAATTGAGCTTATTCATGAGCATCTTGTTTGAAAAAAATATATGATTTGTATTAAATAAAGCTTACTAGGCCTATAAAATAAACTTTTAAACAATAGTATTCATAGATGAGACTTTAATCAAACTTTAATCAATCTTCTTAATGAGCTCATTTATGAGCTTTAAAGCTTTTCAACAAGTTTGTTCACTTATAAACATTAAACCAAACAATAAATTGTACAAACTTGTTCATTAAGCTACTAAGCATTTACAAAAGAATTTAAGCTTGCTTGATTATTTAATCAAACAATCATTAATGAGCTTTAATCAACCTAAGCTATGAGTAGCTTGTTAAACATTTTATTCATTTTTAATCTTAAAATGAGGCATAGGATATTGACCTAATCTTGAAGGACTTGGGTTAATAACCATGTCCTAAAGATATATTAGACTTATGGGATATTACCCATATTGAGAAAGATATACAACATGAGATAAAAATCTAACCAAGATTGAGAGAATATGTCGTGGAATCATGCCCAAAAAAAATATCAAACTTATGAGGTGACACCTTTGTGAGGAGCAATCCTATGTGCCTTCAAATAGAGAAAACCCAAGTGGGAAACCAAATAATCCTCTTTAAGACATGAAATAGGCTTTAGGTACTAGATTGCATTGAAGGCACTTTAAGCATGAGAGAACTTGCAAGTCTCATGTTCTTATAAATGAGATGACTTAGAGGCATATAATTTCGGCTTCTTGCTCTACTATTAAAAATGCCTAAAATTGGGATATGTTATGTTGATGTTGAAGAAATCCATGATCAAAGTTTATAATCTTTTGATGAGAGGAAAGGTTCAAGGCCAAAAATGGATGTCAAAGGATTTGCTCATCAATTAAAGAAAATACAAACACGTCGACTTAGAAAAGGATGCACAAAGAGAGATGGTCAGGAGTATTGTGGGGACAAAGGATCCTTTGTTTGAGAAGTGAAGAAGAGCCATGGGGATCTTGACTTTCTTAGGAAAGAATTACCAAAAAGAAATGTGGGAGCATTAAGTAGATACATGTCCCAAAAAAATGAAAAGAAATAACAAAGGCCTTACAACTTAGTCATTAAAGGGTAAATATCTATGTTAGATTTATGAAGTTTATAAAAGCATATGCCAAAACCAATATTCATAAGTCAGGTAAGATTATTATTTTATTCATTAGAAGAATGACTATTGAGAGACTTATAGCCTTGATCATGTGAGATCAAGTACCGTGACGACTAGTGTTACATCCTATCGGGTCAAGAATGGCATTAGGCATATCTTTGTGCATTTTAGAAAATAATGTCATTAGGTTTAAATGATGTCAAAAGATTAAAATAAGATTGGTCCCTATGGCTGAGATGCATATGCAAGATGTATATGCAACGATTTTCATTTTATAATATTCCCAATGTTAGCATCAACTGCATTAAGATCGATAGGGCCATAATGAAATGAATCAACTACGCTCCTGTTGATAAATCACATATCTATGCCCAAGGTGGATAACCATATTTGTTATTAATACATTTATAAAGCATGTTCATTTAATTTCAAAAAAAAAGCTAACAACATGGTGCACTCTTTTGTTATTCCAAATATTTGATTGATTTTGGTTGATGAAATTTTTGTGTTAAAAATTTAACCCTTTGAACTTATTCATTATCACAAATCACTGAGGTTATCATAACACATTTTATATAAGAGTGGAAGTATTTAGCCACTACAAATCATAATATAATATAGGAGGCATGATATGAAATTTCATATGATTTTTTTAATATAGATAAGGGCCATTTCATAACCCATTATTGTAATATTAGATATATATAAGTACTTATTAGATATAATACAATGTGAATCCTACATAGAAAATCTACATGGAGTGAGATAAGTAGTTATAAGACAAATGTGACACCTATATGGGGACATACAAGTTATTAACTAACTAACCCACCCCAATGTGAGGCAACATGTTGGGCTAGAGGCCATCAAGTTCCAACTACAAGTCCAAAGAGACATTGGACTACAAGTAGTCCATGAGCATAAAAAATGACAATGGTCAATGACCATATATGTGTCAACAAATTGGCACCAAATATATGGCATGGTACTAATAGGATATGTGTTTATCTAGTATCATATATTTGGCAGATAAAGCCCAACCCCAACAAAGGGTACACTTTAAATGGGATGATCACCTATTCTACCACTACATGAAGGAAAATGAAGAAAGAGCCAATGGAGAGCTCGATATATGGAGAATAGTACAAAAAAGCACTCTAAGATGAAAGCATAAAAATAAACCAAGAGACTATAGTTTTCATACAAAATTAGATATATTCTTAGGATTGAAATCTTTAATTCCTATTTATATGTGATTGGGTAACCCTAAAGTATTAACTCAAAGATGTACAAGCATTTGGAAGGGACAGAGGATAGATTTAAATATCCTTTTCCCAAGGCATAATAAGCTTGAGCCATTGATGGGCAATAATAATGGGCATTGATGCTTAAGAAAACTTCTTAAACTATATTCCATGATAATAAATATTTCCAAAAGAGTAAATGAGCTATATACATTATCAATTTTACACTAAGATTTTACATATTTAGTGTTAAGAGTCCACCTACAATTATTTAGGAGCATTAAATTTCATATAATAGAGATTCATAAAGTTGACTTCAAGCACCTCAAAATAATTTCTTAGCTCTTGATCGACAAGGAGTAAGCTCTTGGACATTTGGCCAATAGAGATATGAGTGAAGTTTTGAAAAGGTTGAGAGATGACTTGCTCTTAATACAAGTCACGAGAAAAGTTGAGATTAACTAGACTAAGCCATTAAGATAGCTAGCTAAGAATAGGGTCTTGTGATAAAGCACTACCATAATTTAAAATTAAGATAGTGCTAAACTTTGGCATTTTAAATAATTTTTTTAACTAAATATTAATCATTAGTAAAACATAAAATAATGTGGCTAAAACTTAAACACACACACACACACACACACTCTCTCTCTCTCTCTCTCTTATATATATATATATATATATATATATATATATGTGTTCTCATAATTAATGGTGAGATCTTAAGTTTGAAGAATAGTAGATGCAAAAAAATAAAATTGAGAGGAGAGAATAATTATCCTCCCATCAAGAAAAAAGTTCATCTTGATTTCAATAACAAAATAATTTCACATAGCACAACTATTTCCCTCCCAATGTGATGAAACGAGTTTTAATTTAATTTTTTACACATTTTAGCACAAAAATACACACAACCTAACATAAATTAAAATTCACATAATTTTCTTATTCTTCTAAAGCATATTTGTTTATCAATTCGTTGAACATCCCATCCATTAAAGCAAGCTTTCATTAAATAAGGATGAGAATATATCAATAAGCTCTTGGAACAAATAAATCAATATTATGTTATATGAAATAAGATCTTAGAACAAATAAACAAAGAGATATTGCAACTGAACTTGCCAAATATGTATCAATGTTTCGTAAGAAAAAATAGCACTTGGAACAAAGAGTTATCACAATTGAACTGACTCACCAAATCATTCACAGTTGAAGAGAACAACCATCCCATTGAAGAGGTGAGGCTAATAGTCGACCCATTCGACAATCCAAAACTACCAGCATTAACATTCCACGCATGGCTGCTCAGAGTGAGCTCTTGTGTATTGCTTTCCTTCATAAATCAATTCTTTGGATTTAGGAAAAATCAGTTGTACATTGGTCTTTGTCACATTACCCATAGGGAGGATTCTTGCAGCAACTCTCCCTAAGAAGGACATAAAGCTCCCATTCTCCAACTAGTCCTTCTCACTCAACCCAGACCATTTACAATGAAAGAGCATTGTCTTATAACAATATTTGAGGAAGGTGATGGCATGTTTATTCTCCATATCATGTTGTCATGGCTTTTACATAGAAAGATCAATCTCATGGCAGCCTTCCAATTGCACATACATCATCTCAAACATATCATTTGTATATTTTTTTTAATGCAAAATGAGGTCTAAAGTGCATTTCCAGCAAGTTTATTTACACTTACTTTTGTTAAGTGAGGATTAACTTCTATTTATCTCTGGAAATAATTACAATTGTTGGGCTATGGTTGGGCTGGTATTTTCAGAAAATACCTAGTCGAATCTCCATATATGTGGTGGCCAGGAAACCTTGTTCAAGTCTCCCTCTTCAAGTACAAAATTAATTTATAAAATTGTTGGTAATAGATATATACATTCATAATTAATATTATAGTAGAAAACATCTTACCATTTGCTGGCTAATTTGGCAGAGCACTGCATCAGAGAGAGAACAGAAAGAGAGGAGCAATAACACGGTTTCAATTCTTCATCATCGTCTTCATTGCAAGCTTTGCATACTATGCCATCCCTGGCTTCATCTTCCCAGCTATCTCTGCCATCTCATTTTTTTGTTTAATATATAAGAGTCTGTCATGATGCAACAAAATGGTTTAGGACTGAATAGGCTTGGCATTGGATCTTTTGGCTTTGATTGGTCCACTGTTGCTTATGATGCCAAGCGGTTCCCTATGACCTCCTCCAATGTCTTTGATAGTTCTGGAAACATCTACAATATCTCTAGAATCATCAATGTCAGAGCATTTACTCTAAATGTTCAAGAACAAGAGCACTACAACAAGATTAACATTAGCATTATATTTTCTTTTGGTTATGGCCTGAGCTTTGCAACCTTAATAGCTTCCATCATGCATGTTGCTCTATATAATGGAAAGTATCAAAAAAAAAAAATGCTAAAGCTATTTACATGAGTTAAGTCTCCATCTTGGCTATATTTTAAACTAAATTTGAATTATTATTTTTATTATTTATCGAGATATTTGAAAGATGTGGAAAAATGCTAGAGAATATTCAACGGATAAGGTAGAGGATGTTCACACAAGATTGATGAAGAAAAATTATGAGCCAGTACTTCAATGATGGTTCCATATTCTCTTAGTATCTATATTTGGGTTTCAATAGACAACTACAACTTCCATGGTGGGGGGTATTCTTTGCTTGTGCCATGGCTATTTCCTTCACATTACCTTTAGGAGTTATCTAGACAACTGCAAATTAGGTATGTTTTTTGTAATTTCATTTTATATTGTTCTTTATAAAAATGCATTAAATAGCACAAAATATTTTTTTCTAGGCAAAAGAAAATTTCAATTCAGTAGAATATCTTTGACATGAGTAAATGTTCCTAATGGAGCAAACATAACTAATTGTTCAAATGATCATATCGTAAAATAAAATAAGAAAAATCATTTTGAATTAGCATTATAATGAATTAATTAATATAAAATTTCTAATATTTGGAAATTGCAATACTGAGGGAGTGGGCTCTCGTCATCACGAGTACATTATAGGTTTAATATTACCTGGAAAGCCTCTTTCAAATGTGACATTCAAAACTTATAGTAGAAGTGTTGGCACACTTCTTAGTGATCTTAACTTGGGACATTACATGAAGATACCTCCGAAGTCTATGTTCATTTTACAGTAACTTCCTTAAGCTAAAAAGAAGAAAAGAAACCCCAAATTTCAATTCACCCATTAAAAAGATGTTATAGTTGGCATAAGTTTCTTAAAAAACATACTCCATCAATTTGATAAACATATATAGTTTCTTAAAAAAAATTTCAAATAAAAATAAGAGCTTTAGGACTACTTTTGGCTTTATGTACTCATTTTTGCATATAAAGAAGTTTCACTTATTATTCTTAAATGTAATTTTACTGGTTAATGACTACAAAAGTTCCTCAAAGATTTTGAATGATTACAAACATGAATATGCACTAATCATAACCATATTACTTCAAGAATGAAACAAAGATAAAAATGATGAATCACAAGCATCCTTCAATGTGTAACAACAATGAATTTCATTATTTAAGCATATCAGTACATGATATTACCAATTGAAATAGTTATATCTTCGAAACATTGACTTCTATATTTGTTTTAAAAAATTGGTTACTATAATAGCAACATGTGTTTGCTTTGCAACAACATGGTTTCTTCTTAATACTATAAATAACATATGTGACACAAGTAAACTTCCCCCCGGAAGCCCATGGACTTGCCCTCTAGATAACATCTACTTCACTATCAACATCATTTGGGGGCTCGTAGGCCCTAAAAGAATATTTAGCAAACTTGGTCATTACTCATTTTTAAACTACTTCTTATTAATAGGCTTCTTGTTACCTATTCCCTTTTGGTTACTTGCTAAAGCATTCCCTCATAAAAAGTGGCTAAAAAATATTCATATTCCTTTACTAATTTTTGGTGGAAATGCTATCCCACCAGCACATACAGTGAACTACACCATGTGGGGCACGGTTGGTATTTTCTTCAATTACTACATTTACAAAAGGTACAAGAATTGGTGGGCAAGACACACCTATGTGATGTCAGCAGCTTTAGATGCTGGAGTAGCTTTCATGGGAGTATTGATCTTCTTTGCCATGCAATTTAAGAACATCAATGGCATAGATTGGTGGGGTGGAGTTGCAAATGATTATTGTCCACTTGCTGTCAGATATTTGTTAAAGGATGCCAAAGCATGCAATAAGATGAAGTTCTCAAACTATTGAGACAAATGTAGCAAAAGCTCATCAACAAATTTAGCATTATTTATCTATCAATCTTTTTGTATAAGTTGCCCTAATAAGTAATATATACCATGATATCACCCTTTACCCTTCAAAAAACAAATGTTCAAATTCATCCAAAATAAAAAATAAAATTGTATTAGTGATATTATGTTAACTTGAGCACACTCAATGAAAAAATTTCACATAGTTAACTTGATTCATTACTTTTGTTAATTTTTGAACTAGCCATAATCATCAAAGACCTGAGATATAAATGATGAGGCACCATAAAAGGGAACCAAATAGAAAACTACAATTCAATGCATCAATATAAAATGATAACAAGAGAAACAACTTTTTGTGAAGATGCAAGAAAATGATTATTTTTCTTTGAAGTATATAAACTACATTGTGTAAAGATAAGAAAACAAAACACTTCTAAATCTAATGTTCAAAATTTTATAAATATTCATTCATATGAAATAAACTAAAAAAAAAAAAAAATTACATTGGCTTTGGTTGAGCAAACAATTTTTTTATTAAGAAAAAAATAAAGAAAGTAAAATTTTAAGTAGGAAGAAGAAGAGAACTTGTGAATAAATTTCACTAGAGATATAACTAGAATTTACAATTGAATGTGTCTTAAAATAAATTAACAAGATAAGTTACACCAATAATTTGAAACTTAAATTGTTGTTCCGTTTCAATTTCAAAATTGGAAACTTAAACAACTAATAAAATCCCTCAAAAGTAATGTATAATAAAGCACACATCTGGAGAGATTCTACATTGGATAGACAAATGTTTCAAAAGTAGATAGTTGGGGCACAAAATGAGGAATTATCCTATAGCTAAGTAAGAAGGGAAAGCATGTAGCAAGGAAAATAAAAGATTCATTTTAATAGTATTCAGCAAATTGATTAGATGATTTGTAGTTTAGATATTGAATACATGTCAAGTTAAATTTATATTTTAGCAAAATTTGAAAAGAGTATCCATTTTTATTGTGAAATTTGTATGTACATAAAATGCTGTAATAAGTGCAACAAAACCTTTATATACAAAATATCAAATATATTAATATATGTATTAAATCATAGTATTACTAATATGCAAAATATAAAAATGACATAATTCAAAATAAGCTTAAAATAACAAGCTTTTCTCTCCCACTTCAATTATCCAATATCAAAGTAAGAACATCACAAGTAAGATGGTGATGCCAATTCTAAACTATCGTGGCGAAGACATGAGAATAGAGGTATTTATAATCTATCTTAAGAATCATGTGTGTTATTTTGATAACATAAAGTTATATTTGATTTTTTTTTAACCAAGATGTAAAGTATACGCCTCACACAAATTGAGGTAAGGTGGGCTTTTAGACAAGCCTCACATAACACCAATGAAGCGTAAGCTTAATTGCAATTTTTCAAAAAGGCATGATGGTGAGTTTTAAGGCGGGGTTTTCATTATGCAATTTTAAACAAGGCTTGCAGTGAATAAATCTGTATATTATTTTCTAAGATTTCCAAATTGCACAATATAGAGATTGAAATGGATAGCATGGTTCCATTCATCCATGTTGGCATGATAAGTAGCAAGTTCAAGTAACTTGGCTAATGCCATTTGTTGCTTCAAGCCGAACACACACCTAAAAGGTTTTTCAAAGTTCCTAAGTGCATGTGTACTACTTGATCTATGACAAACTTCAACATCCATAATCTCATATTAGAAGCAAATGATGAATAGATGAAGAGACTCACCAAAATCCAACATTATCCTTAAAAGAGTTTAAGAATTTTTTAGTAACATTAGCAAACTAAATGACAAATGACAATGATGCAAGTAAAGAAGCTACTAATGCTCCCAAGAGAAAGGCACAAGAACCATTGCAATGATACCTCTTTAAGGTAGTGAATAAAAAAAGAAAATTCACTTTGACATGGACTCTGAGGGAAATAATTAATTCAAAATTGGAATATGGTCAGTTAATTATATATTTCTTCTATAAGAATCGAGTGAAAATATTTTGAACATCAATAATGATTAAAACAAACCTTTGTGACTCTGATCTTCCTAACTTAAAGAAATCCTTCTTCCTTCTATAAGGGTAGCACAAACTTAACCAAAGAATTCATCGACAAATTAAGGAGCACATAAGTAGGGCTATCAAAAAAGCTCGTTGTTCGCGAATAGCTCGTGTTCGGCTTGTTCGTTAAGCTAACGAGCTGAACACGAACAAATATTTTAGATACAATTAATAAATGAGCCGAACATGAAGAATTCTTTGTCCGATCGTGTTTGGCTCGATTTAGCTTGAAATAAAATATTATATATATATATATATATGTGTATGTGTGTGTGTGTGTGTGTGTGTGTGTGTGTGTATTATATCATGGTTAACACACCAGCACATAAGAGAGTGGAAGCATAACAAAATCTTTCATTCATAAAAAAGAATAGTATATGAAAAAGTTACTTTTTTTATATGACATAGGTGGAGAAAAATAAACATGCATAATAAAAAATGTATTTATAAGCTTGAGGCTAGTGTGTTATTAATATAAGATAGTGTGAAATCTTTTATGATTCAATTCAACATTTTATTGAACTTTTAGCTTTGTATTTCTACTATTTTCTCTAATTTTAATTTTATATTCTACATATTTAAATTTAAAACTTATTACTCTAAAATCAATATATCACAACAATCATGTCATAGTTAAAATAACAAATTAAGATATTTAAACAAAATATTTAATTTGAAAGATGAATTGCTTTATCATAAAAAAAATATAAACAAATTTTTTTATAAGCTTAGAATTAATATTAATATAAACTATATTAAATCAAATCGATTGATAAATTTAACAAATTTTATATTTTTAAAATTATCATTTTTAATGAGCCCTTAATAGAAAAATGCCAGTGATTATAAATATCATAGCTTTATAATTTGGCTGATTATTATTATTATTATTAACATTATTATTAATAATGAGAGCAATAATTTAAAATAAAAAAATAAAATAAAGACTTTTACACATGAAACAAGTAAATAGAACTAGGTAAAATTTGTATGCAAATTAAAAAAGGGCAAAAAAAGAAATACTACAAACATTAGCAGTCAGTATCCAAATAGGGTCCAAAATGCAATATATATATATAACCAAACCTTAGAATCCAAAATAGAAAGAACCACAACAAATTATTACACAAATAATACACAAATAATTTAACTTGTCATCTCATTGGTTTCATGGCAACATGGTAATAAACTTATCCAACAAAGTTATATGATGGTAGTGGTGTAAATAACTCTCAAGCCACCTCTCTTGAAAGCTTGAGCTTGATTAATTATAGCTCTAATTTTATTTTAAGTTTTAATATGTCATATCATAAAAGAGATAAAATAATAATTCTAATTCAATCAATTATTATGATAAATAATAAAAATTAAGAAATTAAATGAAAAATATCAAGAAATAATTTGATATAAAGAGAACGAGATATTTTTTAAATATTTTTAAATATCTTATACTTAAATTATTAAATTTTAATATATTTTAAAAAAATTTAAATTAATATTTATTAATGGCTTGAAAAATGAGTTGAATTAAAATTGACTTTATTGACTAGTTATGAGCTCATGAGCCATTTCGAGCTCACCCTATTGATGCTACATTTGATATAACATGCAATTCCTTTCATGCAAATTCAATGCACAAGTATGCCTAATTAATTTCTTTGTATAGAAGTTATATATTACTATACTTTAAATATCAACTCTTTTTTCTCCATATACATTAATCATAAGCTTGATTCTAATCGAATGATATCATTATTATTAAAATTTCATATAATACCAGCCAAATTTGAGTCAAACAAACACATCATGAGATAAAATGAATCGAACAAGAATAATGAATAAAATCAAAACGCAAAATTCAAGCTTAAGATAACACATCAACTTAGTTCAAACTCATAGTTTACATTTAACTACTAAAAAAAACATCTTGCATTTATCATAAAATGGTTCATCAAATGTTTATTTTTATTTTTATTGGTCACCAATTCAAACTTAAAGAGTTGAAAAGATCAATCAAAAGCATGTGTGAAACTAAATAATCTGAAGATAACTGCATAGGCCTAACAAATATCATCAAGTTATTTTCACCAAGGATGGCTTTTTAAATGCAATAAATACTAATTATTCAAATGATCATATTTAAAAATAATTTATTTTGAGGCTGTTTGTTGTATATATTTGTAAGAGAAAATTTTTTATTATCACTTGAGCTTTAATTTGGAGAAGGTGCAATGGGAGATGGAGCAGCTCATTTCAGTGCTTTGTCTGGACTAGAATATGATCCCTCACATGGTTGGCAAAGTAACTCTCTCTCTCTCTCTCTCTCTCTCTCTCTCTCTCTCTCTCTCTCTCTCTATATATATATATATATATATATATATATAAAAGCTTACTTTTAGGTAAAATTATTAAAACAAACTATGTAAAGAAAATTTAATATTTAGGTTCATTTAAAAAATGTGCAAGATCGCTTAAAGTTATTAAATTGCCATTCAAAATTTTTAAAAAATGTGACTAAAATTTAACATTTCATCATATTTTTAATTAATATATTATTATAACTCAATTTTTTTATAGTGAAATCTCAGTAATATATGCCTAAGAATTCATAAAAGTATTTTCTTGAAAGGAGATATGGGAATTGATCATTTCTCTTTATTATTATATGAGGAGTTGCCAAATAGATCTCATCATCTCACATCATATATGAGGCAACCTAAGCTAAAATATCCAAATATCAAGCATGGATGGCAAGGCATATATAGAAGGGTTCTTGGTTTATTATTAAAGGAGGACATAATTGAGATTCATTATGTTGATATTGAAAAAAAATCATGATCAAGGCTTATAATCTTTTGATTAGAGGAAAGGCATAAAGGAAAACAATGAGAATCAAAAGGTTTGCTCATTAACTTAAAAAATAATAATACATACAAATCTATTTAGCAAAGGATGCATAAGGAGAGATGGTCATGAGTTACAATCCACCAAATGCTAAGATTTATTGGTTCAATAAGCGAAGAGGAGTTATATGGCTCTCAACTTTCTTAGGAAAGCATTGCACAAAATAAATGCGACAATATTTAGTAAACACTTATCTCAAAAAAATGAAAAATAAAGAAAAATGGTCTTACTACTCTTCAGCAATTAGAAAGAGAATGTCTAGAATAGATTTATGAGGCTTATGAAAGTATCCATTACAACCTAGACTCTAAGGATATATAGGATTATTTTTTTGTTTATAAGAAGAGAATACCTATTGAGAGAATTTTAGCTTTAGTCATTTGAGATCAAGTTTCCCAACAATTGTTCTTAAGTCCAATTGAGATTACGATTGGCACTAAACATTCCAAGACATATTTTAGAAAATAATGGCATTTTTAGATGATATAGACATATTCCAATAACTAACTACGATTGTCGATCCTCCAACGACCAGCTATAATCACCCATCTTCTAATGAACAACTGTGATCGCCTAACCACTATTACCCGACTGTGATTGCTTATCCTCAAATGCAAGTTGTTTCATCCTCTAATGACTGACTACTGTTGATCATCCTTTGTCTCCTGACTATGACTACCTAACCTTCGATGACCATCTATAATCACCATCCCTCAGCCTCCCAACCTCTGAATATTGATTATGGTCGCTTGTCCTCTAACAATCGACTACAATTCCAATTTTAAGCATAGAAAAGTATTAGATAAATAAATATTTAAGTTTAGGAATTAGATATGTAAATGAAAAGAATTATGTGTTAGGTATACATATAGATATATAGATTACATTAATAATAAATATAACTTATTAAACATTGTTAAGTAGCTGACTTTACTTCGAAGATGGAACTAAAAATTTGAAAAAAAAATTGTTTAAAAAAGATTTTTTTTAAATGTAGCTAAAAAAGTTATCTTGATAGTACAAATATTTTATGCTGCAACCAATTATATCATTTGTCATAGTTCATTAAAAAAATGTGAGTATAAAAAAAACTTTCACTTGTGTTTTTAAATTTTAAATTATCTTTTTTAAAGAATGTGATTATTGATGATGCAATTAAAATTATTTGTCTAAACATGATTATTTAGTCATTTTATTATAGTAAAGACTTACTCAGGACATAAGATAATATCTTTTGTCTGAGAGAATTATTAGACTTATATGATGATAGTACTAAACAAGAAATATATATATATATATATATATATATGTGTGTGTGTGTGTGTGTGTGTGTGTGTGTGTGATGATGATGTATTAACCTAGCCATAAGGGAGAGGATATAGAGTGAAACTTAGGCAAAAAGAGATATTGAACTTATAAAGTGATCAACTGACTAAGGAGGAGCAATCTTAATTATTTTTAAATAAGAAAAACTCAATAAAGATACAAAGTAACCCTCTTATGGCACAAACAAGCTATTATATATATATATATATATATATATATATATATATATATATATATATATATATATATATATCAGCATTTTGAAAAGAAATCACTCTTGAAACAACTAAATCTTTGGTTGAAGAGAACAACCATCCCATTGAGGATGTGAGGCTAACTCTGAATCCACTTGACATTCCAAAACTACCGGCATTAACATTTCACACATGGCTGCTTGGAGTGAGCTCCTGTGCATTACTCTCCTTCATAAATCAGTTCTTCGGGTTCAGAAAAAATCTATTGTTTGCCAGTTCAATTTGTGTTCAAATTGTCACACTGCCCATAGGGAGGTTACTCGTGGCAACACTACCCAAGAAAGACATAAAGTTCCCATTCACCAACTGGTCCTTCTCGCTCAACCCAGGATCATTTATGGTGAAAGAACATTGTCTTATAACCATCTTTGCAGAAACAAGTGCACAAGGCATTTATTCTCTCCATATTATATAGTCATCAAGGCTTTCTACCATAGAAAGATCAATCTCATAGCAGCTTTCCTATTAGAACAAACATCACAAGTAAACAACATGTCATTTGTACATTTTTGTCATTAAAATAGAGAAACTCTGGTGTGCATAAATATCAAGTTAGTTAAGCTTACCTTTGTTAATTTAAGATTAACTTTATTTTGACTTTTAAACAAATTATAGTTCTTGGGTTATGGTTGGGCTACTATTTTTAGAAAATACTTTGTTGAATCTCCATATATGTGGTGGCCAGGAAACTTTGTTCAAGTCTCCCTCTTCGAGTACTAAATTAATTTATAACATTGTCAATAATGAATATTTACATTCATAATTAATATTAAAGTATATAAGATCTTACCATTTGCATTCTAATTTTGGTAGAGCACTGCATCAAAAAAAGAATAGAATTAGGGGAGCAACAACACGATTTCAATTCTTCATCATCGTCTTCATAACAAGCTTTGCATACTATGCCATCGCTGACTTCATCTTCCCAGCCATCTCTGCCATTTCATTTCTCTGTTTAGTATATAAGAAGTCTATGACAATGCAAAAAATTGGTTCAGGACTAAATGGGCTTGGCATTGGATCTTTTGGCCTTGGTTGGTCCATTGTTGTTGGTTTCCTTGGAAGCCCATTAGCCACACCCGCAGTAGCTATCTTTAACATAATGATAAGCTTCTTCTTAAAAATTTATATTCTTCTCCAAATTACTTATTGAACCAACTCTTATGATGTCAAATGATTTCCTATGATCTCCTCCAACGTCTTTGATAGTTTTATAAACATCTACAACATCTCAAGGATCATCAATGCCAAAACATTCACTCTAAATATTCAAGAACAAGAGAATTATAGCAAGAGAAACACTAGTATTATATTATCTTTTGTTTATGGCATGAGCTTTGCAACCTTAACAGCCGCTATTATGCATGTTGCTCTACATAATGGAAAAAATGGAAAAAATTAAAGACTAAAGTTATTTACATGAATTATATTTATATTTATATTTTAATTTAAACTAAAATTGAATTATTTTCTATTATTTATCAAGGATATTTGGAAGATGTTAAAAATGACAAAATAATATTCAATGGATAAGATAGATGATGTTCATACAAGATTGATGATGAGAAATTATGAACCAGTGCCTCAATAGTGGTTCCATGTTCTTTTAGTTTTTATAGTTGGGCTTTCCATTTTTACATGCATGGATTTTAACAAGCAACTACAACTACCATGGTGGGGGTATTTTTTACTTGTGCAATGGCTTTTTTCTTTCACATTACCTTTGGGAATTATCCAAGCAACAACTAATCAGGTCTATTGTTCTATAACTCCATCTTATATTATTCTTTATTAAAAATTTGAATACACAAAATAATTTTTAGGTGAAAGAAAATTTATCCAAATTTGTAGAATACCTTCAACATAAATGAAGCTAATAGAAAATATAATTACTTGGCCAAATGGCATATCCTAATTAAATGTCCATTTTTTAAAAGTAGCACTATAATTATTTAATTATTATAAATTTTATAATATTTTAAAGACATAATGGGAGTAGGGCTTTATGTCATTACTGAGTACATTATAGGTTTAATATTGCCTAGAAAGCCTCTTGCAAATCAAGACTTATAACAAATAAGTGTTGGTGCACTCACACTTCTTAGTGATCTAAACTTGGCGTACATGAAGATACCACCGAAGTCCATGTTTATAGTACAGGTAACTTCCTCAAGCAAATAGAAGAAAATTTTAAATTTCATTTTTGCACATTAAAAATATGTCATAATTAGAGTATGCAAATCCTAAACATAAATAAATTACCATGATCATGTATTATACAACATACTCCATCAATCTCAAAAGCATATATAATTTCCGAAAAATATTTCATTATTAGTTTATTAAAAAATTCATATGAAAATAAGACCTTTAGGACCATTTCCATTTTGGGATCATGACATGGACCTTTTTGTGCTTAAAAAAGTTCAAATTACAATTCTTAAGTGTAATTTCTTTTCTTAGTGAACATGACAATTCGTTGTAGACTCTTTGTGATTCCAAGCATGATTACAAACTTATGATAACCATATTAAATGATGATTCACAATATTTTGTCAATATTTAACAACCACAATTCCATCATTTATTTAAGTATACTAACACATGATATCACCAAATTGAGATAGTTATATCATCAATTTACGAACTTATATATTTGTCTTTATAAATTTTTAGTTGACAAGTACCATATAGCAACATGCGTTCACTTTGCAACAACATGGTTTCCTCTTAGTACTGTAAAGAATATATGCGATACAAGTAAACTTCCTCCAGGAAGCCCATGGACTTGCCTACGATAACATCCACTTCACTATCAACATCATTTGGGGGCTTGTGGGACCTAAAAGAATATTTGGCAAACTTGGTCATGACTCATTCATGAACTACTTCTTCCTAATAGGCTTCTTGTTACCCATTCCCTTTTGGTTGCTTGCTAAAGCATTCCCTGAGAAGAAGTGGCTAAAAATATTAATATTCCCCTTCTAATCTCTAGTGCATCCCACAGACAGAACTATATCTGGGGCATAAGTTAGCTAGTATTTTCTTCAATTATTACATTTATAAGAGGCAAAAGAATTGGTGACACACCTACGTGATGTCAGCAACTTTAGATGCAGGAGTAACTTTCATGGGAGTGATAATCTTTTTTGCAATGCAATTAAAGAATATTAATGGCATAGATTGGTGGGGTGGAGTTGGAAATGATTATTGTCCACTTGCTAGTTGTCCTACAAGTCCTGAAGTGGTTGTTAAAGGATGCACTATCTAAATCCCATCATCATATTTAAGAGTATACATCCATCAAACCTTGTGCTTTAAGTTCATCTAATAAGTAATACATACCATTATATCACCCTTTATCTTTTGAATAGAAGAAATGCTCAAATTCATCCAAAATAAAATAAATTATATTGTAATGTTTATGTTTAGTTGTGCACACTCAAAAAAAAATACTTTTCATAGTCAACTTGATTCATTTGTTTGATTATGAACTAGCTATAATTATCAATTATGTGAGATAGAAATGATGAGAATGCATGAAAACAAGCAAATGAAAACTATAATTTGGTGACTAAATACAAAATGGTAACAAGAGAAACAATTGATGTGAAGACACCTAAAATGATCATTTTTCTCAAGTAGCTAAACCGAATTGTGTAACCATAAGAAAATAAAACACTTCTAAATTCAATGACAAAAAAATGCAAATAATATATAAGATGATAAAAAAACATAACCATCATACATTATTTGTATGGAGTAGATAATTTTTGACTAAAAGAAAAGAAAATAAGAAAAATAAAGTAATACTTTAAGTAAGAATAAAACATAGAACTTGTGAACAAATTTCACTAGAGACATATCCACAATTTACACTTAAATGTGTACGATTGAAAAAAAAAATCAGCAAGATAAGTTAACCACCAATTTGAAACTTAACTTTAGTTTCAAAATTGGAAACTTCAACAACTTCATAAAATCCCCAAATGTGATGTATAATAAAGTATATCTTGAGAAATTTTACATGAGAATGATAAGTGTTTCAAATATGGATATTTACAGCACAAAGTGATGAATTATCTAGTTACTTCATAAAAAGAGGTATCATATGCTCGATATGAGTGGAGTTAGTCAATGAAGAAATAAAATAAAAGTAGAACAATCTAAAGCTCTCTTTATCTGCACAAGCATGAGAAATATAGTAGGAAGCAAAGGTTGCAATTGATGTGATTTTAAGCATAGATCCTATAGTAGGTCATGTTGATTATACCTTATATATTTGATCCATTATTGAGAAGATACATCATTATGTATTAGTTTTCAATTTGTTACCCATTTGTAATGTTATGATGTTAGTTTTTATGATGTTGAATTGAAAGAAACCAAATTTGATTTTAAGTATATTTCAATTAGTTAAATTTGATGTGATTTTAGAGATGGATTGCTTGTTTATATAGACTATCAAAAATAAGAGGGCTACATTTATTTTAAAAGGATAATAAAAAGATTCCTTTTTAGAAGAAGAATAGGTCAAATTATGTGATGTTGGATAGAAAGAATTACTATTCTAGTGATTTGTTGTTAGCATAGATAAAAAAATTAGATAAAACTCTTGTGAATATAGAGTTCATACTTATGGTGAATAAATTTTTTATTATTTCTAGAGATTTCAAAGATGTTGAAATTGGGATGACATGATTCTATTCTTCTGCGTTGATATGACTATTAACAAGTTCAAGCAACTTAGCTAATGTCTTTAATTTCTTCATGCTAAGTGCATATAGAAATGGTCCTTCAAAAATTTGAAAGTGTTGCTTGAGTTAAGGCAAACTTCAAATCGAACATCTAGCATCTATTGTCAAAAATGAATGATGAATAGATGAAGGGACTCACCAATTTCAACTTTATTCTAAGAAGAGCTTAAGATTTCTTCAACAACCTGTAGCCACTACTGAACTGGATGATAAATGCTGATTAAACTCTAAGAAGCTAGAAATGATCCTAAGATTAAGGCACAAGAATCATTACAGTGATACCTATTAAAGAGACTGAATAAAATATGACAATTCACTTTGTCACTAATTGTGAGGAGGGAAATGGCTGATTCAAAACTAGTCATGTGGCCAGTTAGATCTATTTTTCCTTTGTAAGAATCTGACAAATACACTTTGAACTCTAATGAAGGATGAGCCTTCACAATCTTTGTTGTAACCAAAATCTTATTAAATTTAAAAATCCTTGCATAAAGGTAGCACTCGCTCAATTGTAGAAGTCATCTTCTAATTAAAGAGCACATACTAAGTGGAAGCATAAAAAAATTCTTTCATTCATAAATAAGAACATCATATGATTTGATATGTATGAAATGTGAAAAAATAAGCATAAAAACAAAACAAAAAGAAAAAAAAGGGGTGACTTGTAACTTAATGATGGAGGCAAAAATCAAGAATTCATACAAAAAAGAAACAAAATCACAAAAACATTATAGAGATGATGGCAAAAACAAATAGGTGAAATAATTAGTTTAGATTATTAACATGCAATGGAAAATTCAAAAAGAATGATTAGAAGTGAACATCTAAGCATGGGGAGATAAATAAAGCATAACTCATAACATCACCAATAACACAAAACTCAACATGATTCATGGTTTAAAATATCCTAAATACATTAAAATCACTCAAATTATAAAAAAAAAACTACCAATAACTTCACTATAATAAGCATCACATTATAAAAAGAACTTACATGTGTAAAATAGTGGGACCCAAGAAAGAGAAATCTAGCTTTTAAGAAAATGACGGAGACATCAATGGCTCTAATCAAACTAGTTTGCATCAAAAGTCCCTCAATTTAAAAAATTGACTCAATCATATGAAGGCCCTAGCATTGAAAAACCAAATTAAAACATGATTGTTATAACGCTTTCAAAATCATCCATGAGTCCAAACGAGATGATAATTATCTCCATCAAATAAGGTATTACTAAAAAACATCATTAGTAATAAAGATGAACTCGTCATCAAAGATTTGCTTTGGCACATGATTGTAGGTTGAGAGTCAATAACAATATAGAAGTAAGATCTAATAGATAAGATAAATAGAGGCGAATCACAAGATGGATGAGGCAAAGTGTCAAATGTCAACTTTTCGTAGTGTTTATTCACCTACATTAAATATTAAAAAATATTAACATTGAAGAGAAGATCTAACTCATACGCATCATTGCTTATTTTTTTAAATAATATTACAAAGTTTTATGTTCATATAGTTAACTTCTTGAGAGTTCTAGATGGAACCTCTTGGAATAAATTCTAATTAAAATTTTATCTCCTTTCTTAAATTCAATAAACATTCTATATAAATAACCAATCAATATTTATTTTTCATAATTTTAGAAAGCTTTATTTCATTTTGTTATGAAGAATATACATGCTTTGGTTGAATAAAAATGCAAACTTACTTTGCCCTATATGATATAGCTAGAACACACAGCCCTATATGTTTATATGGATTGCATCTAATATGAACATGACTCATGTCAATTCACTTATTCATAGAGCTATTATATGTGACTTGATTACAAAAAAAACTATATCCCAACTAGAGGAAACATCAATTCACTGTCTCAATCTAGCAGTCTATCTAAGGTTTAAGGGTGATAGACCATAAAGAATAGGATTTTAGTACATATCTTAATCAATAGATTCTTCCAAAATAGCTCATAAACTATAATCCTCGATCAAAGATTGTGCCTTTGATAAACAACAATTTCACACAACTTTTCTAAAAAATAAAGAGTATATATGAGATGTGTTGAAAGTTTTACAATAAGGAATAAAGTATGTCACATTCAAAAGGTTTTTGTCCCTATAGGGTCCTTGTGCTCTTAGTCCAGGAGGCAAGGTAAAACTAAAATGAAGAAACATCTTGACCAATGAGGCCTTCCACCATCGCCATCATCATCATTGTGAGGTGAGAAACCTTTGCCACTGTCTTCAAGCCAAGGAAGAAAAACACAACATCAATCACCTAATTGAACCCAAGGCTAGATTTAAGAGTTTAGAAGTGACTAGAGCTGATTTTGAAGTGAGTTTATAAATTTTTTTTATTTATTTTACATAAACACTCATTAAGAATGCAATTCTAGTGTTTTTGAGATACCTAAATTTCATTTTCACTCATCTTCATATATACTCCATATTAAAGTATTATTAAAATAATAATAACATAGTAATACATAATCCCTATAACGTAATGCAATTCAATTAGTTTTACATGCAAAAAATAAACAAAGGTTGACTTTAGAAACATTATGTGGGCTCCAAAAATTTGTCACCGACCTCTCAATTAAGAGAGTTTTAATTAAGTGTCGGTGAAATTTTTAGAAGGCAGATGGAATAGTAGATAAGACACTATTGACCTCACTTTTGGAGTGAGTTCTCAATATTCTCATCGTAGACTTAGGAGTCTTCTAGACACTAAGACTTCCTTAATCGTAAGACACTTCCAGTGATTAAGTGAACACTTAACCTAAACCTAGAGACTTACCAGCCAAATAATTGAAGCCCGTGATCAAATCCAAACTTGAAATCTTTCCTAAGTCCTTTGAATCAGTTTCATGAACTTAGCCAAAACTCCATCTAAATCAATCCAAAATCAATTGATTTTCTCATAATCAATTTATATCTTCAATTATCTTCCTAAATATAAATCAAATCTACATTCAACTGATCAAAACTAAATCAAACTAAATCAAATTAAATCAAAACCTTTTCTAAGTCCTTTGAATCAATTTCATGAACTTATCCAAAATCCCATCTAAATCAAAACAAATTCAATTAATTTACTCACAAATCAATCATTCGATCAATCACCATTCCAAATATAAATGAAATCTACAATCATCAAGCCAAGTTAAAATCAATCCAAGTCAAACCCAACTTAGCCCATTTGACTTGAAATATTCAAATGAACCAAAACTCATTTGAACCAAAACCAATTGCAATTGGATTTATTTAACTAAATCAAACTCAACCCAAAATCAAGCCAACTAAACCCAATTGGCTCACTTAACCCAAAGTAACTAATTTGACCTACATGAACCAAAATCCAATTCAATCCAAATCAAAGTGAATTAAGCCAATCCAAATTTCATAACATGATTGTTGATCATCCTGGGTTGATCAATTATCATAAATTGGGTCAAACCAAGTCAACCTAGCCCTTTGACCAAATCAACCCTTTGACTCAAATGAGCCAAAATCAAATCTAAGCCAAATTGGAATAAAACCACGACACCAACACACTCCAAATGATCATATGAACTTGACCCAACCCTTGGTTTGACTCAATTTGACCAAGTGGTCAACCTAACTCGGTTTGACCAAATTAGATCTAAATGGGTCAAATTGAGTCAAATTGAGTCAAATTGAATCTAATGAACTCCAAATGATATGAAATTCAGCCCAACTCACTTTTGGCTCATTTCAAATCTGCCCAAATCAAATCTAATGCTAAATGATCATTCTACCCTTGGGTCAAGGGTATCACATGAGACAAATCACCTATGTAAGTGTTCATTTTCATTCCTTGGCCACCTGACACCCTCCCATTGGTCCATATAGGCTCTAAGAACACTGCCCAACCTAACGTAAGAGGTGGTTGGGTTGGTCTTGACTCATCAGGGGATGAATTCACCTCACTTCCCCCATTAGAACATTTGAAACCTATAGGACACCCACTAATCCCTCTTAGCAACCACCTCCCAAGCCTTGGCCAACCAAACCAAGCCACCTAAGATGATTCCCTGCCATTCCCAACCACCCTATGTCATGGACATCCACTATGAGCCAAAAAATCACCATTAGAGGTGATTTTCGGCCACCACCAAGCACAAAGAGAGGAGAGGCTTCCAAGAACTAATTTTGCCATTACACACACTCTAGGAGCTCTTCCAAGCAACAAGAAACTCATTCCCCACTTCCTTTGGGCTATAAAACACCAAATCCAAATTTAGCAAGAGGTGGCGTATTGGTGGATACAATATTCCAAGTGAAGGCAAGGGTGTAGTTCACCCCAAGGCTTCATCTTGCATCTAGAGCATGCTGGATCAACATAATCGCAAAAAAATCATCTCTAGTGAGATAATTTTAAATCTCATGTCGATAAGGATCTCTTATTTATGATTATTCTTGCATGATTTTAGAAATTTCCCTTAGATATCTCTTGCATTCTTCATTTTATACAATCCTAATGCGAAAATAAAAGTTTTCTATCTAGAATCGATGTGAAATCGAGCTCGATCGGACCCCATTTCACCAGTTTCTCAATTTCTATCGGTTCGACACTATTCATCATGGCACTATTCATCATTCAACAACCTAAAGAAATTATAATTGGCCCACATGTGTGGGAGAATTATAAGAGTACTTAATTAAATTTCTTAACTTAATTTACTATTAATCATGAGCTAATTGCATTAGACCCCTTTTATTTTTTAAGATCATTGCAAATTTATTTTCCATTCATTTGCTTATAATGTTGGCTCATAATTATTTGGATAACTAGATTAAGGTATGTGGTGTTTATTTTTTAGATGTATGGGAGACACCACATAAATATGAGGGCGAGCTTATTGAAGTGATCGGGTATGATATTGTGGTATGATGTACTGTCTCGAGAGATAGAGATATCACCCTTCAATGGACCTAATCACCTAATAAACACTCCTAAGACATTATGAGTCTTCGAATATACCAGAGATTTTCCCCCTGCTTTATATGGATGAATAAAGCAAGGTTTATATTAAACCGGGTTCTAAAGTTCCCTATGGGGATAAGCCCCCATAGTTAATTACATCCTTAGGAAAGTGAATTTCTTATGAATACTCTCGATTAAAGTAGGCAATTATTGTCTCCAAAGATTTCAAGGTTAAGACTATCAATAAATTTGCTATATTGGAAAGTCAAATGGGAAAGATTAAGGAGAATACTTATTTTTGGAAGCCAAAGGGAAAAGGTAGGGAATGCCCCTGACACTAGGAAGGCCTAGTGAGCATTCCAATATATCCTATGATTGAGCTTTATAATTTTGAAAGTGAGGTGAATTATTTTTGTTAGAGTTAGAATTATTTTTATTAGATTACTAGGGCTTATAATCCACCAACACAAGGTTATAGAAATGCCTAAGAGGTGGGGATTTATGCTTGTATCCCGAAAGAAATAGTTACCTCAGATTCTAAATCTAAGGAGCTTTGGCATAAGCCAAAGCACGACCTAAATCTAAGCGAAGATGGGTATATGGTTTACCTCCATAAGAGAGAGTAAATCACTCGACTGGTGGACTTATAATTGCCTAGAGTGGCAGCCAGCTAACTCTTCCTACGCTTTAAAACCATGTAGGCAAGTCATATGATTTTGTAATATAGTTGGGTTATTATTATTTAGAAAGAGACTAAAGTCCTTAAACCCACCCCCTAAGAGACTAGAGCATGAGTGGCAGTAATGACTTAATCTATAAATACAAATCTTTTCAAATTTTATTTGATTTTGACACTTCATTTTGACAAAGGTCATGGGATTTTCATGTGTAAATGCATGATGAAAATGTATTATGGGCTAAATCAGAGGGAAAGAGGTGTTTTCTACCATAGAGGAGACCCTCAAAGGTCAAGTCTTCTCTTATCGCAAAAAGATGGAAACCCTCTCAAAGAAGAGTGAAACAATTTACATGCATGATATGAGACATACAACATATTAAGAGGTTGCTAATTCTTTTAATTATCTTGATTAAATGGCTTTTGTGTGAGGTTATGAATCATTTAAACCTTTAGTTATAAATTATAAATGGGTAAAAGATTTATTTTTCCCTAAGAGCCTAATCGGATCCAGGCCACACATTAAAGCATCAAACATATAAGAAATTAATAAAAGCATGTTGTTTCTAATGTGTAATTTTAAACATAACATCAATTAATTTTATAAAACTAGTGCAAAAGAATAAAGGGTCAGTGCAGTCGAGTACCACCATACAACCTGAAAAAAAAGGGTAGGCAAGCTCTGCCCTTATACAACCTAGAATTACAAAAGAATAATTACAATTTATAAATGAATGAATGCTATTGGGGAGTGGGAGGGGGGTGGGGGTCTTCATTCTTCATGCTTTATGTCTTCATTTTCATATCTCCATTTAATTTGATTTACTCCACTTCAAAGGCATCACATGGCCACCTTGGACAAAGCCTTCTAGCCAATGTTCATCCTTATCCCCTCATAACAACAATCCTAATTTCTAATACAAAATTACATTAAAAATAGAAAAGTAAATCTAATTACACCTACAAAATAAGTGTTAGCTAAACATACACACAACCCAAGCAGTTATATTTGGAATTTGGACTTAGCACCTTACACATGGGTAACCAAGCTCACATATCCTAACTTGGATTATGCTTAGGGGCTTAAGCAACCTGCAATGAGAGCATTTACATTTATTTTTAAGCACCCCTTAAGCACAATCCCCTGTAGAAAAAATATGATTAGGCTAATCACGCCTAACATCCAGTCTACGAAACATACACGCTAACATCCAGTCTAAAATAATACATCACAAAATATAACATACATCATACCATGCACCGCCTTAACATAAAGCTAAAAGTGGTGACTTAATTCTAATGTGTGGGTATTAAGGCTTGTGTGGTATGCCCTAACTAGGAATTAAGGCTATGATTTTCTAAATGTGAAAGAAGTTTAATCATAAGAGGTTGATTTCACTTTAAGTGGTTTAATTGATTTGAGAATTATTTAGTTAGTATTTTCTTTTACTTCAATTGACTTATACTTAGCAACTAAGTGTTATTAAGAGAAGAAAAAGAGAGGATTACTCTCTTTCATCCCTACCTTAAGTCATTTCTAAAGCATGTTAATTAACTTAGTTCTCTTTGGTGAATGGCTTATTACATATTTTAAATTAATCCTAAGTTCAAGTTCCCTTTAAATAATCCTATTCAATATGAAAGGCATCTTAAGATTAATTTGATTGAATTACTATCACATGACACATGTTAAATCATTTCTTTCCATCACATGTAACATGCATATGATTAAGTCCTAAGTATACCTACACATACAATATGTTTTAGCAAACTTAAATGATGGATGTGAGTATGTACATTTAAAGTTTATATTTTCATTTGATTGAATTATTTTATCATTTTAATTTAAAGCTCTATCTAAATTCTTATACAAAAATACAGGAAGAGAATTAAATAGGCACGTTATTGTTAATCGTGGAAGTGAGGTAATCAAATGACCTCCTTAGGGCTAACTAAAGCTTCGTATTCCTAGGATGTCCAGACTATATACCATTACATTCAACCTTATGTAAAATTGCATACCTGAACATAAGAAAGAGAGCTCCAAATCACATGATGAATTAATTCAATCACTTGAATAATTACAAATGCATGTATTCTTGATATAAGAAAAGGAGTTTTAATTCCATAATGAAATACACACACACACATGTATGAGAGACATAAGTTAATACATGCCATTGTTAACTAGGGAAGCGAGTTAATCAAATGACCTCCTTCGGGCTACTTAAAGCCTCGTATTCCCAAGATGTCTAGACTAAATATTTACTTTACTCAAATACATATGGATGTATACATAAATAAAAGAATTAAAACCATGCAAAGGTTGTATTTTTATTTGATTAGAATATTTATGCATGTGGATTAAAGTTCTTATTCAAATTCTAATGTAGAAATACATGTAAATAAAATCAAATAAGTACTTGTTGTTGTTTACCAAGGAAGTGAGGTAATCAAATGACCTTCTTGGTGCTAACTAAAGCCTCGTATTTTCAGGATGCTTGGACTATATACCTATTAACATTCAAATGCATGTAAAGCTACACATGAATCAAAGAAAAGAAAGCTTCAATTCACATAATTAGAGTATAATCATATACATCTCCTATGTATTTATAGCTAGCATTCATAGCATATGTAATCATTCTTATAAGTTTTGGAAAAATACATTTGATTTAATAGTGATAATAGCCACACATATATCAAATTAAATCAACACATGCAAGCTTGACATAAAGGAAACCATTTAATTTAATTAATTTTGTAAAGACAAATCCATGAATCAAATGACATACATAGCATTTAATATGATTGGAGAGGAATAAATAAACATAAGCATATGATTTCATTCAATCTAATTAATTTCTAAGGACAATAACATCAAATAAAATCATTTAAAACAAACCAAAGCTTTTTTTATGTCACTTTTAATTTGATGCTCAATTTGATTTAAGGAAAGAGACAAAGAGAGAAACAAGTTTTCTAATGCTAATCTCATCCCATGTTTGTAGGATAATTTCATTTAATGAGAAGTAATTAGGTTGATTTTATGGATTAATTAAGTATGAATTAAGTCAATTAATTAACCCTTACTTATGTTACCTTAAAGTAATTATCCAAATAATTATGAGCCAATATGATATGCAAATGAATTGAAAAGTAAATTAGCAATGGTCCTATAAAATGAAAGGGCCTAATGCAATTAGCTCACAATGAATGGTTAACTAAGCTTAAGGAACTTAATTACTTTTATGATTTTCCCATAAATATGGACAAATCATAATTTCATTAAATCTCTTTAGGCTATTGAATACCAAAAAAATCTACCCATGAATTAATTAGGTTTATAGGTGTTTTAAAATTTAATTAAACTAATTAAGTAATTAATTAATTCATTAATCCCTAATTAATTTCTCTTGGAAAAGTGAAGGAATCTTAGGAAAAAGATTAGGATAGAAGCACCAATCCAATTCTCTAAGCCTCCTCATTATTAAATAGTGATAAATGACCCAATTAATTAAGCAAGTGTTGACCTCATTTTTAGAATGAGCTCTCAACATTTCTATCTTAGACATAGGACTTCTCTTAGACAATAAGAGTTCCTTAGTCTTAAGACACTTCTAGTGATTAGGTGAACACTCAACCTAACCCTAGAGACTTAGAAGAGTTAGCCATAGGAATAGGTCATGCCTTAGGGGTGTTAGAAAAACTTGCCTACCCCATAGCTTGAACCAAATCCTCACTTCCCTTCCTTCAAGTCAAATTTCAAAAATCAAATCAACTCCAAGATCAAACCAAATTCAAACTCAAATCAATTCCAATTGATTTTTCTCAAATCCACTTTAAACTCAAATCAATTCTAACTTAATTGATTTTCTCAAACCTTAAATCAATTCCAATGGATTTTCTCAAATCATGAATCAATTCCAAATGATTGAAACCCATGATTGAATTCCAAATTCAAAAATCCTTCCTAAGCCACTTTGAATTCATCTTATGGACTTAGCTCAAATCAAATCCAAATCAAATTCAAGATATTTTCTCAAAACCCATTTATATTCACAAATATAAATGAAATATAAATTCAATTATCCAAAACTAAATTCAAAACTCAAATCCAAATCTAATCAAAATCCAATCTACACCTTTCAAGTCCAATTCTTGAACTTGGTCAAATCAAGCCAAATCCTTGATTTTCTTCATGATTCAATCAAACCTTCAATCATGAAACCAAATATAAACACAAACTTTAATCATCAAACCAAAACTAAATTCAAAACTCAATCCAAATTCAACCAAAATTCAACCTAAGCCTTTCAAGTCAAATTCTTGAACTTACTCAAATTAAACTCAAATCAATTCAAACCCTTGAATTTTCTTCATGATTCAATCAATCCTTCAATCATGAAATCAAATATAAACATAAACTTCAATCATCAACCAAAAACTAAATTCAAAAATCAAACCCAAATCAAACTCATGTTCACCCTTTGAACTTGAAATTTTCAAATGAATCAAAACCCATTTGGCTTCAAATCACTTGCAAATGGATTTATATTTCAATCATAAGTCTATTTGAGTTCAATCAAACTTGAATCAAGCCTTGATCAAGTTAATTGATCCATTTAGGCTCACTTGACCCAAAGTGACCTAAAGTACCCTTTTGAGCCAAATTCTAATCCTACCCAAATTGGATTGAACTGAGCTCATCTAAGCCTCACATTATGAGCAACAATGATCATAAGATGATCAATCACTCAAATTAGGCCAAACCAAGTCAAACTTAGGGTTGACCAGGTCAACACATAACCAAAATGAAACTTAAACTAGTCAAAATCAATCATAGGCCAAACTGATTGAAACCATTGATCTAGGCCCATTATAAATCAATGTTTGAACTTAACCAAGTCATCATTTAAGCCTAACCTAGCCCAATTGGCCACTTGACCCAATTTGACCTAAAAATTTAAAATGTGTCAAATCTTAATCTAAGATAAATTGATTGAAACCAGTGGGCAAGTTCATTCCAAATCACTTGTTGAACTTGACTAAAGCCTCAATTGGCCAACTAGACCCAACCTAGCCCAATTGACCATGAACCCAACTTGACCTAAAAGGTCAAATCAAGCCAAAATCAAACCAAACTAAAATTGATTGAAACCAAAGCTTGCAAAATATTTCAAAAGACCAACCAAACCTAAACTAACCCATGACCTAACCATAGGTCAAATAGGTCAAATGGTCAACTTGACCCATTTGACCTAAATGAAATCAAATGAACCAAAACCAAATATAAATCAAATTGAACCAAACCAATGATACCAAAATATTTTAAATGGTCATATGAACTTGACCCAACCCTTGGTTTGACCCAGTTTGACCAATTGGTCAACTTGACCCAAGTTGACCAATTTTGATCTAAATGGGTTAACATGAGCCAAATGATATCAAATCAACTCCAAATTCTTTGAAATTTGGATCAACCTAATTTTAAAATATTCCAAATCTGTCTAAATTGAAAATAAAACCAAATGACCATTTTACCCCTAGGTCAATGGGAAACCTACGACCAATTCCACTTGGAATTTGGTCATATCCTTTTCATGGCCACTTGACACCCTCTTAGTGGACCAAGTGGACAATAATGAGTGTGGTGCACATGACCCAATGGAAAATTCTCCACATGGGATCACTCCTCCACTCAAATGAGCACATGAAAACTTCACCACTCCACTCCTTTGGCCAAACCGAATCACATGGAATCCAAAATGACCTAACCAACTCAATCAATTTGATCAATTTGGTCAAAACTGCAAGGAGAACCTCAATCATCCGATCCTTCTAAGGGGAGATATACTCCCCTAATTTCACTTGAATTCCATTCATTCACACTTGATTGAGCCTTAAGAACCTAGAGCAAGCATTCCCAAGCTTCTCCAAGCCTCCTAAAGCTCTTTGCATTTCTCCATTTTCTCAGTTTATCAAAACTGAAAATAAGGGAGGTAGCAAGAAAATTTTAACTTACTAAATACCCAACTTCAGTCCAATTCCTCTTGCAAGCACCATCAAAGGACCCAATCGAGTTCATCCAAAGCTTCTTCCAAGCTTCCAAGGCACGGGAGGAGGGAGCTAGACTAAAGACGCAAGCCTAAGAGGAGGAGTTTGGCCAATTGGAAGATCGATTCAACCTCAAACCTTCAAACTTCCAATAGTGTTTCATCTCCACTAGACGAAGCTACCTCGATGGTTAGGAGCGTCGGTGATAGCCTCTGATGAGGTACTATTCAAAATCGAGCTTGCATTGAATTTTCTTTGGTCCTTTTTGAAGGGAATTGTAATCCCAAGTGATTTCCACCATTAGATCTTCATCTCTCCTTGTATGGTGTCGTTCAATCTTAGCTCAATCCGAGCTCAATCGAGCTGGATCAAGCCATGACAGGTAACCATCTCCGCCAGGAGAGCGTGGACGATCATGGACCATCCATCCTTTATGTTTTGGATGGGCGTGACAATTAATCCACATTAAATCATATGATTTATCTTATTAGAACCACATGTTTAATCTTGACCGATCTTTGATCGATGATCCGTGGAGAAACTGTAGCCACCACCCATAGGAGGTGACAACTTGATGAGTCCGTCGCACCACTGGAAAGCACCCACCGCGGTCCATGTGGTCGATTAGTTATATAATTGAGATTATTTAATTATCCTTAATCACTCAAACTTCCAAAATACACAACTAATTGTAAAAAAATAAAAAAAATACAAACTTAAATGCATTTTGAAGATAATTTAAAGGGGAATAATCGAAAATTAAGTTTAATTGATTTTGAGCATTAAATTTTCCGTAATTTAGGTTTTATTGAAAATATAATTATGTTAATTACTCCCTGATTACTTTAGTAATTAATTCCAAACTTCCTAGGATTGATTAATGGGATGACCCCTGCCTCCCATGATTTTCTTGGAATTTAGTGTTGGATTAATTAGGTTAATTGTTTGATTCACTTTTAATTACTCTCTAATTAATTAAATGATTAATTAACTTATTAAATAGTGATAAATTCATTAATTAAGTTTGTTAATTACCTTAGAACAGTGAATGGAACTTAGGGAATGATATTAGGAGTTCTTTCCCTAATCTTTTCCCCTAAGTTTATTTCATTTGAATAAAAATCTAATTAAGGTGAAAATTAATTAAATAATTTAATCACTTTATTAAATGGCTTAATTAATCAAAATTTTAAAATAAAATCAATATGAATTTAATCAATTTTTTCTTGGGTAGATGCTTAGGTGTTCAATAACCTAAGTAGCTTAAGGAAATCATATAACCCATATGTTTGGGAAGGGTTTTGAAGTACTTAAATTAAACCCTTTTGCTTAATTAATCATTAATTGTGAGCCAAATGCATTAGGCCCATTTTTTTTCTTAGGTGCATTGTTGATTTAAATTCCTTGTTATTTTATGTCATACATTGGCTCATAATTATTTGGTTAAATATGTTAAAGTGGTGTAGGTAAGGGGTAATTAATGGACTTAATGTACACCTTAACCTAAATAAAATATAAAATCAATCTAATGGTTCTAAAAATAAACTAAATCAACTCACACATGGGGGGAATGGGTTAGGACTAGAAAACTCTTTCCACATTTCCTAAATTAAAATCCAAACAAAAACAAAACAAAAATCTCTTTCAACCAACTTTGATTCACTTTAAATAATCTTATTCCATAGGATTTTCTTTAGAAATTAATTAAGGTGAATGGAATTACATGCTTACATCACTTTATTTTTTTCCTAGTATACTAAATGTGTATGTCATATGAAAATCATGCATTCATGCCTTTTGAAAAATCAAATTAAAATGAAATATTTCATTTATGTCAAATTGCATGTTTTGGCTAAAGTAAGAATATGAATGGCTATTATCACTACTAAATCCAAAATTATTTTCAAAACTTATAAATCAAACATTACAAATGAAAGGTATGCTACTTATAATTACTTATGAGCTTACATGTGAGTATAATATAAGATGTACATTATGTGACTTTCCTTCTCTTCTCTTTTAACATAGTTTTGAATAGGATTTGCAAAGTATATAGTTCATTTTAAAAGAACACAACACTTGCTTAAATCCATTCCTATTCATTCTTATGTTATCATTTAGGAGGGATATTCACACTTGCACATATAAATTGCATAACCAAAATAAAAAAAAACAAACATAAACTTTTTGCATGACTCTTTTTCCATTCATTTCTTTTTTGTACATGCACATGTATTTAAAAAAAGTGATATATTAGTCTGGACATCCTGGGATTGTGAGGCTTTAATTAGCCCCAAGTAGGTCTTGTATCTTACACCCAAGGATAGAAAATAATTATGTTGTACTCACTTTTGTCTTTCATATATGTAAATGTGCATATGAATAGTCGATAAAAGAACCCCTCTTTTCTACTTAACAAAATCATGCATACATGAAACATTCCAAATTTCATTAAGCAACATCTCCTAGAATTCATCAAGAAGGTGTGTTAATATTTCCATTTGCATGTTTAGATATGCTTAGGATTCATCCATATGTATGTTACACATGTTGGAAAGAAATAAAGTGTTGTGTGTTTTGTGATAATAATTCACATTACTAAATCTTAAAATGCCTTTCTTCTTGAATAAGTTTGTTTAAAAAATCTAAACATAGGATTAATTAAAACACATAATAAAATATTCACTAAATAAAATTTAATAATGAATATACTCTAGAAATTACTTAAGGTAAGGAGGAAAGAGAAGTCCTCTTCTATTTTCCTCTCTTTACAACATATAGTAATTAATTGTAGGTTCATTTAAATCGAATCAAATCATGAAATAAGAGTTAACCAAATCAACTAAACCACTTAAATTAAACCACCCTCTAAGTTGAACTCTTCATACTTAGAAAACTCTAACCTTAAAGCCTAGCTAAAACATACCACACAAGCCTTCAATGGCACACACTTTAGGCTAAGTCACCATTTCTAGTCCTATGTTAGGGCGGTGTATGGTTTGATGCCTGATTTTGTTTTATTATGTAATATTTTAGTCTGCATGTTAGGGTGTATGTGTGTAGACTGAATGATAAAATGATCTTAGTCTAATCATTATCTTCTTCAGGGGATTGTGCTTAAGGGACGCTGTAATAAAAATATAAATACTTTTGTTGTGCATGCTTATACCCTAAGCATAATCCAAAATAGGACATACTTGGTTACCCATGTGTGCTAAGTCCAATTTATTCTTATACATGTTTGGGGTTGTGTGATTTGTTTAGCTAATCTCTACTTTTATAGATTTTAGTTAGATTTACTTTTCATTTTCATGTAATTTTGCAATTAGGATTTGGAATTATTGTTATGGGGGATTAGGATGAACATTGGTCATAAGACTATGTCTTATGTACCATGTGAAGCCTTTGGAGAAACCACATTCCAACCAACCAAGAAGAAAGAAGAAAGAAGAATGAAGAATGAAGAATGAAGAAATGAAGAAATGAAGAATGAAGACCCCCCATAGCATAAATTCCTTCTTGATTGTAATTAATTCATTTGTAATTCAGGTTGTATAAGGGTAGAGCTCATACCCAATTTTTTTTTGGTTTGGCGGAGCACCATAAATGGCATCTTATTCTTTTGCTAGCTTTATAAATTATTTGATTTTGTTTAGCTTGTGCATTAAGATGAAATATTTTTCTAGTTTTTCTTGCTTTGATGTTTGATGATGATTAGGCTCTTAAAAAAAATAAATTTTCTATCCAACTAATCAATTCAAATTAAAAATAAATAACTCATAACCTCTCCTAAAGCCTAGGTTATAAAATAAGATAAAAGATTTAGCAACCCCTTAACTGGATGTTGTATGTTTTCACATTATGCATAAAAAAGTATCTTATTTCACTCTTATTATGGAAGGCTTCCACCTTTACTAGAGAACTCAGCTTGACTTTTGAGAGCCGTAATGAAAACACACCTCCTTTCTCACTAATTTTGGCCCATAATCTAATTTCTCATTCATTAGGCATATGAATCCTAAAGCCTGTGTCTAATTGATTATCCAAAAATGAAAATAAAACAAATTAAAAATTTGCATTAGATTTAAGTCATTAATCATGCCCTACATGATCTAGTCTCTTAGGGAGTGTGTTTAAGGACTTAGTCTCTTTCTAAATAAATAACATCTTAGCTATCTTGCAAAAGCATATGACTTGCCTACATGTATTTAAAATCATAAGAGGAGTTAGTTGGAAGCCACCCCAGGCAGTTGTAAGTCCAAACAGTCGGGTGATTTATCCTCTCTTATGGAGGTAAACCAAATACCCATTTTTGCTTTAGGTTTAGGTCATGCCTTGGCCCTTGCCAAAGCTCCCTAGATTTAGGTTTAGAGGTTGCTACTTTCTTGTTCAGGCTATGAGCATAAATCCTTATCTCTTAGGCATTTCTATGATCTTGTGTCATGGAATTGTAAGTCTTAGATTTCTAATAAAAATTCAACTCAAACAAATAATTCCCGTCAATTTCAAAAATATAAAACCCAATCATAGGATAGTTTGAGATGCTTACTAGGCTTCCTAATATCATAAGCATCCCTTACTTATCTTCCTTTGGCTTTGATAATAACTCCCTCCTCTTGATCAATCTCACTTGATCTTCTAAAAATGAACCAATTGATTGATAGTCCTATCTTCTAAATCTTTGGAGACAATGATCATTTACCTTAATCGAGAGTATTCTTAAGGAATCTCATTCTTTATGATGCAATTAACTATGAGGGCTTGCTTGGGAACTCAATGAACCCGATTTAAAATAAACCCTGCTTTACTTTTCCATGTAAAGTAGAGGAAGAATCTTTGGTACATTATGAAGACCCATAGTTCTTAGGAGTCCTTATTAAGGTGGTTAGGTCCATTTGTAGGATGGTGACTTCTATCTCTCGAGATAGTACATCATTCCTCAATGTCGTACCCGATCGCCCTAATAAGAACATCTGCGGATCTGCTTGGTGTCCAACACAAGAAGTGTTTGAAATATATTTTTGGTTCTTCATCTATTTATTTTCTCTCTCGAAAAGATTAGACGAAGAATCAAAAATTTTACCCACAAATTTTTCTAGCGACTCCACTGGAGGTGGTTCTTCTCTCCATCTTTGGTAAATGATCGTGGTCTCCAAGTATCGAGTGAGTTTGTTTTATATGAATGAGAATATCTTTCTTCTCCATTGGCACTTAGTTTATTTCATCTTTAAGCTAAGCTAGCCAACATCCTTTAGGTCTTAGGATCTCACTCTGTGTGGGTTTTAAAACCCATGTTGGGTTCCCCAATAGGTGAAAATAAAAATTTAATAAAAAGAAATAACTAAAGACTTCCTTCTTACCATTTTTATGGCAAGGAAAGGTTCATTCCAAAAATAAAGAAAAATAAATCCTTTACAAAAATATCAATTTCCAAAAAGCACTTTTTCAAAATGCACATAATAAAATATTTGCACAAAATTTTTTTTATAAATCGCCCTCATCTAATAATCTTAAAGATTGTTATTTGTAGGATCATTTCAAAAAAAGATCCAAAATCATATTTTCAAAAAGTACAAATGAACATCTTCATTCAATTTATTGAATGAAGATTTCATTTTCAAAACAAAATAAATAATCATCTTTTCCAAAAAGTATCAACAAATCTCTTTCCAAAAATAAAATCAATAATCATATTTTAAAAAAAAAGCACAAATGAACATCTTCATTCAATTTATTGAATGAAGATTTCATTTTTAAAACAAAATGAACAATCATCTTTTCCAAAAATAAAATCAACAATCTCTTTCCAAAAATTTAAAAAAAAAGCAACAATCATATTTTTCCAAAAAAGCACAAATGAACATCTTCATTCAATTTGTTAAATGAAGATTTCATTTGAAGAAAATAAAAGCAACAATCATATTTTCAAAAAAAAAGAAGCACAAATGAATATCTTCATTCAATTTGTTGAATGAAGATTTCATTTCAAGAAAATAAAAGCAATAATCATATTTTCCAAAAAAGTACAAATGAACATCTTCATTGAATTTGTTGAATGAAGATTTCATTTCAAGAAAATAAAAGCAACAATCATATTTTCAAAAAGCACAAATGAACATCTTCATTCAATTTATTGAATGAATATTACATTTTCAAAACAAAATCAACAATCACATTTTCAAAAAAATCAAATCAACAAACACATTTTCAAAAATAAAATTAACAAACATCTTTTCAAAAATCAAAATTATCAATCATCTTTTTAAAATTGAAACAACACTTGGAAGTTTTATTTAGCATACCAAAATTTGTTAAATAAAGATACTCTCTTTCAAAAAACAAAATAAAAAAAAAAAAAAAAAAAAACAACAATTGGACCTTTTATTTAGCATAGCCAAATTTGCTAAGTGAAGATCCTCTTTTTCAAAATAAAAAAATATAACATTTGGATCTTTCATTTAGCATACCCAAATTTGCAAAGTGAAGATCCTCTTTTTCAAAAATCAAAATCAAAATTAAAAAATTAAAAATAACATTTGGATCTTTCATTTAGCATACCCAAATTTGCTAAATGAAGATCCTCTCTTTCAAAAATCAAAATCAAAATCAAAATAAAAAAATAGCATTTAGATTTCCTAAGCATATCTAAATTTGCTAAGAATCTTTTTCAAAATTCATCAAAACAAAACAACATTTGGATATTTCATTTAGCATACCCAAAATTTGCTAAATGAAGATCCTCTTTTCAAAATCAAAATCAAAATCAAAATTTATCAAAATAAACACATTTGAATTTCCTTAGCATACCTAAATTTGTTAAGAATCCTCATTTCAAAAATCAACAAAAACAAAACACATGTGGATTTCCTTAGCATTAACTAAATTTGCTAAGAATCCTATTTTCAAAAATCAAGAAAAATAAAGCACATTTGGATTTCCTTAGCATATCTAAATTTGTTAAGAATCCTATTTTCAAAAATCAACAAAAACAAAATGCATTTGGAGCATACCTAAATTTGCTAAGAATCATATTTTCAAAATCTTCAAAAATAAGCATACCCAAATTTGCGAAATGAGGATTCTATTTTCAAATTCACACATAATTCACAAACAAGCAAACAAAAGAAGAAATTATTATCAAATACCTCTCCTAGCATACCCAAATTTGCTAAGTGAGTAAATTCCAAAATCACAAAACAAAATCAATCAACCCTTTACTTTAACATACTCAAATTTGTTAAATAAAGGATCCCCAAACAATCAAAAATCAAATTCAAATATGAACCTATAGAAGTATCAAACTCCAAAATCTTTGATATTCTATATTCAAAATCCCCTTTTGAATCAATTCAAGAAAAAAACTCTCTTCTAAATTCATTTGAGCCCCACTTAACACTTTCAAGTTGTTGAGTGTTTGTTCAAATTCTAAATCAAAATTCAAAAATCAACAAAGCAAGAAATCTGATTCTAACTTGCTTTCTACATTATAGACTTTTAATCTATTTCAATCAATTTCAGTTCAGTGCAGTTCAGTTTCAATGGCAGCACAGAAGTATGTCTTTACATTTTCTTTTGGGATGGACTTGGCCTTGGATCGGGCCAGCCTCCCATAGTCTTACTTCGCCCACCTCATCCACTTGAAACTTTGAGGGGGCTAGGATCACATGTGAGGGGACCACCCTCACGATAGTCAGCAGGAGCATGGTGACCGGGCAGAAGCCGATCATCTAGGTTGATATCACTGAGATCCCCTCGAGGAAGGCAATGGCTAGTTCCACCATAGGCAGTTCCAGTGTTGCACCTAGTTGTTCCCATCAGCTTGGGGCTAGCACCCACTCATCAGGCACCTCCAAAGGGTTGTCTCCTCTGCCTTTGAGATTTGGTCTAGTTCTCATACAAATTGACCTACCATGACTCAACACCAAAACAAGAACTGCATGATCAAGCGGTATCATACCAGCAAAGCCAGGGAGTTTGAGGCAGCTACTCAGTGTGCTGTAGAGGAGTTGCCTAGGATGGTTTCACGGTCCAAAATAAGTTTTGAATCTGATAGAGAACATGTTAGGAGGATTTTAGCTTCACCTCCGCCAATAGTACAGTTTCAGGCTCCTATCAGTGAGAGCAAGAGGTCGTATGCCAACCTTAGATCAATTTTATGTGGTGAGCTACGATGACAAGATTGGGGCTGGTTTGATTTTATTCTTAGTGTTGGGACATATTAGGTAGAGGCCAGGGAGGCTCATACATCGTGTATTACTAGCCTGGGGCGAGAGGTATAGACAACAACCTTAGCCCTTGAATAATTTCTAGATCGATGCGCTACCCGTGCTAATCATACCGACAACATCCTACTGATGGGTACTACCCACCATAGAAGAGGAGCTCTTACCCATAAAGAGTCGGTGGTGTCTCCACCACACCGCTCCACTCTGATACATGTTCTATCATCTACTGTTCCAACGCAGACCATGAAGGCCACATCGGGGGAGAAGAGAATCTCATTGGTGATTTGGCTATAGCTAAGAGATCCCATCCCATCTACCACCACTATGGGTTGATCTCTCTCGCCCGCCTAATTGCGGAAGAAGGAATGGCGACCACGAAGCTTAGTAGTAGTTCCATCACCACCACCACTGCAGCAGACAATTGAGATAGCAGTAGTTGAGGGAGGAGGAGATATTTCGGTCATCCCCATGGCCATAGATCCTCCTAGGAGTACCACTCCACTCAAATCCGCAAAGATTGAGTATCTATCCTCCAAAGTTTAGTCCCGGTAGTAGGGGAGGTTAGATGCTTATCTATTCATGATAGTGATCCTACTACTGGTCAACCGTTATCATTTATACCTATTCAGTTGGATCAATCCCTATATGACATTGTAGCTAAATATCTAGTGGAGAAGAAGGAGATCTTAGGATATGCCTGGTCTGATTTAGAAGATGAGAAGGTCAGTTTTGATCCGAATGAAGATGATATATTAAAGGATTCAGTGAGGGTACACATGGTATACACCAGGGGTTCCCTCCTTCATGATCAACAGAGTTTGGAAGGTGCTGCGGTCAAGCAAGAAGTGTCACCACTACCCAACATCTCCTTGAATTAAAGCAAAAGGATGAACAAATAGATATGATGGGAAGAGGCGAAGACTTGCTAGCGGCAATTTTGACACTTAGAAAGCCAGGCATCCTACTATAGCAGAAACTAGTCAGCCAAAGTTGTTGTATGTCTTGGATCCAGCCAAAAGTTTACTGCTAGTAGAGTAGGGTAGCACCAGCTTGTATAGTAAGGTAGTGGATAGTACCTCTGTACAGGAAAAGGACATTAAAACCATGGTTGAGTAGTAGATGAGAGAAGCATTAGCTCAAGCCTGAGGAAGATCATCAGTTCCAAAAGGTAGACCCTACCCAGAGAAATTTGATGCCATATAATATCCTAAGGGTTTCGTGCTACCTTCTTTCAAGAGCTTCAATGGTAGTGGGAACCCAAGGCGACATTGCACTTTAGAGCCTTGTAATCTTGCGCGTGATGTTTTACTCTTCCAACTTTTTATTAGTAGCCTAGCAGGCATAGCCTTCGATTGGTACGCTGAACTTCCCAACAATTCAGTGAAGATTTTTGCTGAGTTGGAGCAACTCTTCATTAAGAGGTTTGCTGGAGCTCAACAAAGGGCGATTGTAGGAGATCTCGTTGTGGCACAACAGCACCCTGGTGAGTCCCTTGCCGATTATATTCTTAGATGGCACAATTTGAGTATGAAATGCAAACCATAGTTATCTGAATAGCATGCCATTGAAATTCTGTTAAAGAATATTCATAGCTCGATCACCTTCATGCTCAAAGGTTTTACCACAAGACATTTGATAAACTAATTAATAAAGCACCAAGTTTATAAGGAGAAGCCAAGCTTTTTTTAGATCAATCAATAAAGCCATAGAAAGCTTATGAGAAGAAGCCGGAAGATAATAGTCGATGAAAAAAAGAACCGCCGAGAGCGATGAGAGACCTCGTGCTCTACATCCATCACTTCCACCTCCTCTACCACCACCGAGGTCATCCTACCAGCCGCCACAGTAGCCTCCATGGCCTTCACCGCCTCCTCCTCAGCCATATCCATAGCAGTGGTACACATACCCGCCGCCAGGTTGCTACAATCCACCTACTCTTATGGATAAACTAAACAAACTATATTCATTTAAGAGGGAGGTAATCAGGAAAATCTTTAAAAATCTCTTAAAAAACTTGATTTTCAGCTACCCGAACCTAGAAGACCGAAGGAAGTGGGAAAAGCAATGATACTAACTTTTGCCCCTACACCGCATGCAAGGTCACATTTTAGAGGATTGCTTTACATTCAAGGCTTAAGCATAGCTTCAAGACAGGCGCCATAGTTATCCCAAAGGAATACTTGTGGAACAACCATCCAGTTCCATTAGGGTAATCCTTGGGGATACCTACGATCCATCCAAAATCAAAAAAGGTTGGGATATCTCCTTATCCCGAACCTCTAAGAAGATTATGTCCAAAATCAATAAAATTTCCTTATAGGTGCCTCAGGCAGCTCCAACCTCTAACATCAAGGAAGATTTGTGAGTTATCTAGGACAACTTGAGGAAGGTAGGAGCTCAGCAGCAGCAGTAGCCCATGCCAGGGATAGCAAAGTAGTGCAACCACCAGAGCCCAACATCACCCATGCATTACATCAACAAGCACCTCTACTTAGCTAGCTCTTCCTATAGTAGACATCTTGTATCAATAGATCAAAATCTCTCACCTCTCTTACTTTACTAGATTTCTACTATGTACCTCCTTCAAAATCAAAGAAATCAAGGAATAAAGCTAGTTTGAATTTCATATGTGTCACTTCTTATAGGTTGTCTAATTCTACTCTTACTGAATACTCTTCAAGTCTAAACAACAATTATAACAACTCTGATCTTTCTCTTTTTGATTCAGAGTTGGACTTTCCTTCTCTGAATCCTATGGGTTTACCTCATGAGATAGACTTGGAATCATCTGATTCTGAGGGTCTTATAGGAGAAGCTATAGGTGAGCCTAATGACATGGAGCACAACCGTCCCCTATACATTAAAGTGGATATGGGCAGATTCAGACTTTCTTAAGTTCATGTCGATCCAGGTGCATTGGTGAACATTATGAGTCTAAAGGCCCTTTCCTATTTGATTATCGACATCTTCACACTCTGAGGAGATCGGATGATGTTGAGAGGATTCAATGAACAAGGCGAGAGGGCTTTAGGTTCCATAGTATTACCTTTTGCAGATAGGTGACTAAAAGACTAAAGACAAGTTCTATATCATTGATTCAAATACTTCATTCACTGCTTTACTCGGTAAGCCTTGGATACATCAAAATAAGATGATTCCATCTCCTTCATCGCATCAAGTTCAAAAGGATGGGATTGAATACTATGTCAAAGGTGATGAAAAGCCATTCTCAATCATAGAGGTTGATATATATAAGGATGTGACCTATTATCTTCCTTAAAACACATTTTCTGGTGAACTTGGTCAAAATTCAAATTCAAAAGAAGAAAAAGAAAAAGAAAAGAAAAATGAAATCCCAAGTGAACGAGAAAAGGATACCAAGGAAGAAGTAGAGCCGCATATCACATTCCGCCCACAGTTCATTCCATCATATGGACATGTGGGTAGAATGACTCGACCTCCACCAGGCAGAGGTAGAGGCAGACATAGAGGCAGTTCCAGATGTGGAAGACCCCCTAGTTGGCCACTAGCCAATAGGAGTTATGTTCTAGTTCACAAGAGTACCCCTAGTATTCACATAGACTTGGAATCTTGCAAGGAGGACAAATTTAATGTGATTAGTATACCAACCAACCCCTCTCAGTGAGTTTCATTGGAGGTGACACTAGAGCCGAACAGTGATGAAGACCAGGCCTCCAAATAAAGCACGAATGTATTCGAATCAAGTGTATGTGAAACTATCAGGCAACAGTTAGGAACCTTAGCTCTAACCTCACTTTCATCTCAAAAAGTTTAAGGTTTAGTAGTTAAGGAAGCCCCTCAGTCTTCAAAAGATGTCAAGCCTAAGAGATTCTTATTAGGATCAGCATCCTCAAGTCCAGAAACTGATGCAGGACTTGAGGATCATTCAAATAAAGATTAAGTTTAACTTTGAGACTTTATTTTTGGAGATTTGCTTTTTAAATTTTGAAGTACTTTTCATACTTCTTTAAATTTAATATTTCTTTTCCACATTGGAATAGTTTCAAATCCATCTTGACCAGATTTAGGTCTTAATAGAGATGACTTATTTTTCATTTATTTATCTCACCTCTCATTTTATTTTGGGATTTGGTTCTAGGACCCAATTGTTTTAAGCAGAGTTCTAGAACCTCTATTCAAGATGTTGGATAGACTCAACTAAGAATGAAATGGTATCTAACAAGATAGATAGTCGACGGTGAGTGGGACTAGTACACTGCCGATATATAGAAATAACCATTTATTTCTAAAGATGGAGAGAGAAACTAGTCCCCAGCGGAGTCGCCAGAAAATATGTTGGTGTTTTCTCTGGAATAGAGAAAAGAAATGACACCACATAGAGTTTAAGAATATTTTATTTAGATGACCAAATATGACATTAAGGAATAAACATATTATCTCGAAAGATAATCATGCTCTCGTGTAATGGATTCGATCATTTCAATAAAAGACTCCTAAGGCTAATGGGTCTTTCATGTGCAGTATTTTCCCGAACTACATGGAAAAGTAGACAGTTTATTTTATCACGGGATCATGGTTCTCTATAAAGGCAAGCCTCTATAATTAGATCTTAGGAAGGGTCTCTTCCTAAGAATACTCTCAATTAAAGAAATAAGTGGTTATTTCTAAAGACTACTAAGGTAGCTTTCAAAGATTTTTGGAAAATTTAATTAGAGAGGTCCAAATTGGAGAGTTATATTTTAAGAGTCAAATGAGAAAGAGTAGGAAATGTCTATTAATAATTGGATACCCATTAAAAATTTCAACTATCCTATGATTGGGTCTCAAATTTGGGATTTAATTTTAGATTTTAAGTTGACATTTTTATAAAAATCTATGGCTTAGATTCTAGTAGAATAAGACTGTAGAAATGCCTAGGGTTGAAGACTTATTCCTAAAATGATGCTTCATAACCTAGTCTACAGGTGCTTCTCACACATGTTAGATGCTCGACCTAGTTCTATCCTTAGGAATCATTGGCCATTTTTCTCACTTGAGAGAACTAACCTATCCCTGACTCTTTTGGACTTACAACCTGCCTGGAGAAGAATGCCAGCTAACACCACCTAAGCACATTTTAAAACTATGAGGCTAAGTCATATGAATGCAAGATGATTGGGCTATTTCAATTTTTAGAAAAGAAATCTATGAATCAAGACTTACTCCCTAATCCCTAAGATCATGTAGGGTCTGAAGATGCACCTAACTAATGCATATTTTTTAGATTTTTATAATTTTTGACTTAGGATTCTTTTAGGTTAAAGGAAAATAATGTATCTCTAATGGATGCAATTAGAAAAAGGTTATGGGCAAAATCAGAATAGAAGAAGGTGTACTTCCATCATAGGCTCTCAAAGGTCAAGCCCAGGTTCTTTGACAAGGATGGAAGTCTTTCATTAATCAAGAGTGAAACAATGTGATTTATGCATGATGTTAAAACATCCAGCTAAGGGGTTGCTACATATTTTATCTTGCTTTAATGCTAGGCTTTATATGAAGATCATGAGTTGTATTTATTCTTATATTTTGATTTATTTAATTGGGTAAAAAATTTAGTTTATCCTATGAGCCAACATCTAGGCATTCTTCATAGCACAAACATAACATAGAGAGAAACCTAAGAAAAGAATGTTGTTTCTATTGCACACCCAAAATAAATCAAACCAAATTAAATTATATAAGACAAAGGTCGATGCGACCGGGTACTACTGTACACCTCGAAAGAAAGAAAAAATGGACAGCTGAGTTATGCCCTTATACAACCCGACCTAGAACTACAAGTTTAAATTTATGGGTCTTCTTTCTAGGAAAGTCTCATTCTTCAGAGACTTCCATCGGGCTCCATAGGGGACCATTGCACCATCTCCTATTATGGTCAGCTCCTGCTAATCCTAGACCCCATAGAACCTAACCTAATTCTAAGCTCAAATTTACATTTAGAATTCAAAAATAAATCCTAAGCACTACAAAATAGATCTTAGGAAATACACACAACACATAAAGCAGCTTATATTTCACAAATATACAGGCTTAACATTAGTTGCTTGCCAAGGCCACCTGTCCTATGGACTATGTTGAGTGATTTTCAGCACCTGCAAGCTAATAGTGATTTTATGGTTTATTTATTACAGTGATCCCTTTAACACAGTCCCCTACAAAAAATAGTGTTAAATCTAGAAAGAACACCCTAACATCTAGTCCACTAACAACAAGCCTAGGCATCACAGGAGATTAAAAGAAAATCACAGAATGATCTAACCTAAATCTAGAGTCTGCGGACCTAAGTAAGCTAGTGTGTGTAGAAGTTGGGTTTGTGTGGTTAGTCTTTGCTAAGCATTTAAGTTGAGGTTTGAAGTTTGAATTTGTTTAATTTTTACCATTGGTTGGCTTCAATTCAAATGGTTTAGTGATTTAATTTTCCTTTTTATGTTCATTTTATTTGGTTAAAGTAATATTTAAGTTTTCAAGAATGAGAAATAGAATGAATTTCATTTTTGGGTGAAACTCACTTTATTCCACATCCTAAATCTTAATGAGGTTTCCAAAAGTCTAACTAAGATCCCTAAGTATCTTAATTAATCCATTTGATATTATTTATATTTGGATTAGTTTTATGTTATTTCATTTGTTTGAATTACTTTATTTGATTTAATTTGTTTGATTTGATTAAGTTATGATTTGTTTCATTTTGAATTAAGTTATATGGGTTTCATTTGATTTGGCTTATGTTAATTTAAAGAGTTTAGATTAAAGTTTGATTTCATTCAATTTAACTTAAGTTATTAAGTCATGGATTTGTAAGCTTAAAGTTTAAATTCATTAATATGAATTAATATTTTAGGTTTGTTTATGGATTATTCTTAATCTGATTTGATTAACCTAGGTTTTAGATTCATTATTTAAATTTATTAGAGATGAGTGGTTTCATTAAATTTCATTGATTCAAAGGTTAAGGTTTAAGTTAATTAATAGTTTTATTAACTTAAGTTTTTATATCATTAACCTAAGATTAAATTTGATCACTTTAATTGACTTAGGATATTTAGAGAAGTTTCTGAATAGTTTTATAATATTTGATGGAGATTAGTTTGAATTATCACTATATTTAATAGGTTGATTAATTTCCTTAGCCCAATATTTGACTAACATTGACCTAAGGATTTGGAAATTTAAGATCACCTAATCTAGAGATCAATTAGAATTGAAATATTTCTGGAAAGTAGGGTTATATGCCAATTTTATATCCCTAAAGTTTTAGCTTCATTAGAGATGTAATTAGGGTGTAATTAAGGTTTTAATTATTTCATTAAAATCTAAATTAGGCCTAAATTATTGAGATTCCATTAAAGGTTTTATTTTTCATAAATTATTCACTAAATTACCTTTCTAATGTGGGTTTATTTATAATTTTTGGTTAACTAGTTGATTTACTATGATTTAATTAAATTCAGGTTGTTTAATTGAATTATTTAATTCATTTAATTATCTAATTAAGTCAATTTAGGGATTATTAGGTTCAGAGATGTTTAATCAAGTTTAATTAGTGTTCTGATGCTCATTAATATTTATTATGTTGATTTAAGGTTGTTTGATTAAAGTTTTCTAATTATTTCATTAAGGGTTAATTAATTTAGTTAATTAAAAGGTTAAGCATATGAAATTTCAATTTCTCTTGAATTGTGAGAATTAAATCCCCAAAATTTCACCTAAAGTGTATTTTATGCTTAATTTCATTTCCCAAAGTTTCAAATTAATTGGATTATTAATTTGAGAGTAATTAGGATTTACTATTTTTCAATTAAACCCAAGTTAAGGAAACAAATACCCAATAAAAACTAGTGATTTTAATTTCTATGGAATCCTCTCATCAAGATGAATCCATAGAGCTTTTATTTGTAATTTTCTGATTTATATTTGATTTTCAATGATTTTTAGAAGTTATCTGCATTTTTAAATTAATTAAATCTGTTATTTAACTAATTTTAATGGGTTTTAACTGGGGTCCCGTGCGGCATCCGCGTGCCACATGGCATGTGTCTGCATGGCGCATCTTGCCATGTGGCACATGCGGGTCGGTCCGCGTGGCGCCACCTGGCGCCGTGTCAACGTAGTTCAAAATGCGAGATCTCCTATGGACTGTCCAATCGAATCCCGTGGTTCCTAAAGGGTGTAAATTAATTCGGTCCGCCTAGATCTGGGTCATCCGATCCAAATATGTGGATCGGATGGTGGAGAGATCATCTCTTTCAATTCCTACAAGAGCCGAGGACCGTTGATAGTATTTTGCTAATATCTTCTGATATTGGTAATGAAATCACACGATTTCAAGTGCTACATGATCGTTGAAAGAAATCCTATGATTCTATATGGTTGGATCATATTGAAGATTGCATTTCCTATGAAACTGACCACAACCGAATTTCCTAAGAAAACTATTAAGGTCAGCAATGGCATACCTCGATTCGTTGGACAATTGGTCATGCAATTGATCCTAGAGCTTCAAATGCTTGAACCAAGCTTGCTTGCCAAGGGAATTAGGTTAATTCCTTATGGATTACTCCCTAGACCAACCCTTGAGTGCTTTTTTTTGGCTTTGATGGTTTGTAGTGGTTAAGGACACTTGGGGGGAGGGGGAACTTTCGTTTAGCTTTGATTTTGATGTGTGAAGGTGTGTGTGTGCTCAATTTTCCTTGGGGAAGTCTCTCCTCTTATTTTCCCATATGGCTGAGAGCCTTATCTTCTTCTTTTTCTCTTTTTTTCCTCTTTCTTTCTCTACTCCTTGGTTGGGTAAGATCAGGCAAACTCTTGGAGGTTTGCACCTTTGCCTTAATTGTCTTCTCTACCATTGAAGGCAACCATCCTCTTAAGAGGTGGCTTTTGTTTTCTTCCTCATGGAGTAGGTAAGGTTGCATGGGAAAAAAAATCTTTATTTTATTTGTCTCTCTTTGAATTAAACTTGAAGGAAGCCATCCAAAAGTAATTCAATTTAACTTATTCTTTAAACCATAATGCAATTGATGGTCAATTGCATTATGATTTGATTAAACTATGAGTTGATTTTAAATTTAATTTCATTTTAACCCATTTAGCTTAAATGGGTTATGTATGATTCAAATGAGTTCAAATGATCAATTTGATTCAAATGGAATGGGTTTGGATCCTTTCATTCATTTTAATTTGGTTTTAAGTTGATCAAATTGAATGTTTGGATTGATTTTACCCACACCAAATAGGTTAGAATAAACTCATAAAGATTTTCTAGGACACTAGGTGAGGTGTCCTAAGCATTGAATTAGAGATTCTTATTTGAGAATAGGAATTCTAATTCGATTTCAAATTGATGTTAACCTCATTCAAAATGAGGTCAACAAATGGACCCCAATATGTGTAATGGATTAATTAAAATACAGCACATATTCATGTTGACGGATTGATCACACAAGCATAAACTTGGAGTTCCAATTCATGATTTTGATTTTGATTTAGAATTTTGATTTTGATTGTGAAAGATAGGTATATGTATACCTATCTTTGCTTTGAATATGATTCATTCTTAGAAACTTAACTTCATTAAGTTCTAGATGATGAGGAATGTTATTAGAGTAGACCCAAAGAATGGTCTGACTAATGCAATCACTATGCTCAAGGAAGATGCCTTTAGGGGACTTACTCTTACTTGAGAATAATGGTGATCCATGTGATTAGCTAATAAGATAGGGCCATTAAGGGCATAATCCAGCTCAAGAGAGGAGAGGGGCCTTTAAAAACATGATCCAATTCTTAAAAGCTATGCTGGGGAAAAGTGGCTTGAAATGCTTGATCCTAATCCACAGCACTTTGACTACTAAACAAGGGTCATATGGACTTGATCCTATTTGAGTAGCCCAAAGAAATGGGGCCTTTAATGGCTTGATTCCATTTCTTAGAAATTTGAATAAGAAACCAACTGGGGGACTTACTCCTATATGATTAGTTAATAAGATGGGGCCGTTAAGGGCATGATCCATCCTAATTAGCTAACAAGAGGAGAGGGGTCCTTAAAGACATGATCCAATCCTCAAAATAGGATGTCAGCTGAGGACTTACTCCTATATTATTAGGTAATATGATGGGACCATTAAGGGCATGATCCATCCTAATTAGCTGAAAAGAGGAAAGGGATCCTTAAAGATATGATCCAATTCTCAAAATAGGATGTCAACTGGGGACTTACACTTATATGATTAGCTAATAAGATGGGGTCGTTAAGGGCATGATTCATCCTAATTAACTAAAAAGAGGAAAGGGGTCCTTAAAGATATGATCTAATCCTCAAAATAGGATGCCAACTTGGGACTTACACCGATATGATTAGCTGATAAGATGGGGCTGTTAAGGGCATGATCCATCATAATTAGCAGAAAAGAGGAAAGGGGTCCTTAAAGACATGATCCAATCCTTAAAATAGGATGCCAACTGGGGACTTACTCTTGGGTAGGATGTTGACTAAGGGACTTACTCCTATGTGATTAGAAAGAATGCCTAAGGGACTTATATCTTTCTGGCTATTAGAAAGGGGTCATAAAGACTTGATCCAATCTAACTCGCCTGTGTAACATGAAATGGGCCTTGATGGCTTGATCCAATTATGTGCACAAAGGTAGGATGCCGACTGGGGACTTATTCCTAGATGATTAGAAAGAATGTCGGCTGGGGACTTATATCTTTCTAGCTATTAGAAAGGGGTCATAAAGACTTGATCCAATCTAACTCACCTATGAAACATGAAAGGGCCTTGATGGCTTTATCCAATCATGTTCACAAAGTAGGAATGGTGCCACAAAGGGCTTGCTCCAAACTCAAAAGACATGAGAAAGGTGCCATAGAGGGCTTGCTCCCATCGCAAGTCATGTATAGGAAAGGTGCCACCAAGGGCTTTCTCCCAACCTATAGGTGATATGAATGAGGAAAAGGGGTCAAAGTGACTTATTCATAATCCCCAAAAGTTTTGGCTAATAAGCAAGAGTCTCATGGACTTAATCCTTACTTGATTAGTCTAACTTGATGAAAGGGTGATGGAAGGTTTGCTTACATTTCTTGATTTCACTAATACTCCTTACACATGAAGAAATTTAGTGAAGAAGGTTTCAAAGAGTTGGAATTTATTTTTTAAGGAAGACTTGGGTATATTTTGGACCCAATGCTTTACTATGCCATGAGCATAGAAGTTCATCATTTTTATTTCTTTCTTCTTTTTATCACAAAGTTACAATGAACCATGCTTAGATGTCTATTCCACTAAAGGAAAGACATCATAGGGTACTAACCTGAGAATTCTACCTCTTTGAGCTTGCATGTGACTATGAAGAACCAAAGTCAACTAGTGCTTCTCAAATGGAATTTCTTTTCCTTTTGCTTGGAGATGTATATCAATTTTTTCTTTGTTGACATAAATCAGGCTTATACCTTCTCTTGATTCAATAAAGATCAAGATATTCCTTTAAATCTTTCTAAAGTGAATGAGAATCAAGATAAACTTTTGGATTCTCATGGAGACACAAACTTTTTATCCCTAATCAATTGGGGAATTGAAAGGATTAACTTATTAGAGAAATTAAGATTCTCCTGATAAGTTTGAAATTGAATTTCTTCTTGATTTATTGCTCTTGAAGGTTTTATGAAATGAAATTTCATAAATGTCTTTGATTAATTTCTTATCTTATTTTTTATCCTTCTACATTTTACTAAAAGGTCTTTTAAATTACTTCAAAAGTAAATTTCAAGACTCTATATGTAGTAAAGGTTTTTTAAATCATATTGAAGTTTCTTTTATTTTCTTTAGTTCTAAGATTTTCAATATAACCCTCTACCTAATTGAAAGTGGGATTATAAGAAATCTTGATCATGACCATTTTTGTTAAATTGCCCCAATATGTTGAGACTGAATGATATGACTCTATAATAGAACATTCTTATAAGGAATTTGAATGTCATATCATATGCTTTCAATTCTTCTTTTCTAGAATTATCTTATTTGATAATTTTTAGATTAGTTATCCTTAAGAAGGATAATCTTATGCATGAAAACTCTTTTGATTTTGAAATTAAATATGGGTAATATGAACCCATCTTCAAGGTAAACACCTAGTCCAAGATGCGGGTCATATAATGATGTTAGCTAACCAAGGAGAATCTTTTCTTCTTATGTACAACCATCATTTTCTAACTTTTAATTTAGCACAAATTTTGCTTTGCTTTTGGAATTTGACCACAATCGTCAAGGGACTTAGTTTATGAAAATGACATCAAGCTTAAGTTTATAAATTGCTGCATCTGGAGATCATTTCAATTTATTTCTAGATAAAGTAGTCTTTAAACCCAAAAGATAGCTTGATCAAATCATCGATAACTAACTCATTAAAGTGTTAGACCATTAATATCAACTTGTCAATTATGGAATTAGATTTTTCTTCAAATTCTGAGGGTGCATCCCGAACTTGAAGACTATATAAATCTTCAAAGACATCTAAACAAAATTCATGCATTGTGTTAGAGTGCCTTTCAAAAAGAAAGTTAAGACCCAAACTACTTAAGCTTTTTTTTTAACTTGCAATGGATCTATAATTCTATAACTTTTCTTGTTTATGGTTAAAATGGAATCGTAGACTCAATGAGAACTTTGCCATACAAAGGATATGGACCCTGGAAAAGAAGATCCACTATCTTTTCTTTTAACCTGCCAAGCGAGCTTACCCAATCATGGAAAAGACTAAAATGATAAACTATGAGATATCTGCTTATTTTTGTTTAGCTAGGGATTATTTTTGACTTCTAACCCTGCCACTTTATTTTGATGTGGAGAAGTTTAAAGTTAAAATGTCCATTTACATTGGGTGCCTTTTACTTCATTTGAAATCAAAATATACTCAATAGAATCTTTGTCATTCAAAGATATGGTCACTTGGAAAGAAGATCCATTATCTTTTATATAACAAGTGAGCTCACCCAATCATGGCAAAGGCTAAAATGACAAAGTATGAGATATATGACTTTTATTTCATTTAAGCTATGTTAGTTTTATTGGATATTTTTTGCTTTATTTGAAATGGTATCAGAGTACACTCAATAGAATCTTTGCCATTCAAAAGATATGGACTCTGGAAAATAAGATCCACTATCTTTTATTTAACCTACCAAGCGAGCTCACCCAATCATGGCTAAAATGACAAAGCATGAAATATTTGATTATTTTGTTTAGCTTAAGGACAATTTTTTGACTTCTAACCATAACACTTTATTTTGATGTAGAGAAGTTTAAAGTCAAAAATGCCCACATGCTTACAAATTTTAAATTTCATCCTTTTGCTCTTGGATATAGTCCTTCCATCCCGTTACTTTTCTTTCTTCTTGTAATATTCTGATTTCATTTCTTCATGAAAGGATACATATAGTAATTGTCCTAGTTACAAGATTCACTAAGAAGATAGATGTATTTGACTCATTTCCATAACATTTCACTCTTTATGAAATGACTCCAAAATGATTTGCTAGGAAATTTGATGTATTTGACTTTTGTCCAAATACAACATTTGATTGATTTACTTTTTGATATGATTCAAGTATTCACTTGATTGATCTATAATATGATCCAATATTTCTATTTCTTTTTCATCTTTTCATGGAACAACAAATTTAGTAAATTAAGATTAGTAAAATGACTTTCTAAAGATGTTACACTTCAATTCAAAATTATTTAGTGGAGTGAGTCATTTAAGATTGGCATAATGACTTCCTTGAAAACTAACCAAAGAATTGTCTATTGGAATCAAATATTTAGTAAGGTCATTTAGAGTATGAATGATATTCCTTAAGACTCAACACTTTAGGATGAATATGAACATTCTTCCATAATCAATATTTTTTCTTTCTTTTCTTTTCATTTGATTCCCTTCTTTTTTTTTTCTTATTTGCTGGATAGGACCATCCAAGAATATTAAAGATGTTTCAAATTAAGTTTCTCCTTTTATGTTTGAATTTTTATCTTCAATCAACAATGTGATTGAAATTAAGTTCTTTTCTAGGTTGAGTTTTAAGATTGAATTTTCATGAAGCTGAAAACTACTTTCTTTATTTGATTGAATTTATATGGCACCATCTTATCAAAGTTTGATTATAATTAGGCCTTTATAAATTCACTTTCATGTTTATAATTAATGTTGACCGATGCACCCGGATCAACATATATTTCAGAGATTTTCTTCTTTTGAGTTTTCCACATCGACCAAGATGTTGATAAGTTCTTAGCACTCTATCTTCATCATAGAAGTTAACCCTAGAACTTCTTTATAGTGGAATGCCACATCAGTAAATTGCTTATAGTTAAGTAAGGCAAATTGCATGATTATGTAATGTCTTACTTTACATTCATTTCTTTTTCATTTTTAATTTTATTTTATTTCACATTTTATTTTGTTTTTAACAAAGCATTTTGATGCTTGATTTTGCAAGCAACTTCTCTAAGATGAGCATAACATCACATTTTGAAGATGACATATTTGCCATTTCTTTTTAATGTCATTTTAGGTGGTATAACTCTACCATTTTGAATTTGATTTCAAAATTTTTCTTTGATATAAGGGAAGGTAGGTAACTCTATCCTCAATAGATCAATAGACCCATGATCTATTTATTTAGAGATCATCATTTAAAGAGGACCCTCTAGGGTAGATATTGTGCTATTAGAAAGTCAAGTTTGATTTGCATTCTTTTATAACACATATAAGATTAAAGGTAATCTCATCTTGCAATGGAATCTTTGACCACCATACTAGACATTAAGACAACACCAAGTGGGTCATAAGACATTTGGATTATCCTGATTCACTTTGTATTGAAAGCATATAATACCTTAGTCTTGAAATTGAAGGCATTTTTCATTTATTTTTAAAAGTCTAAGTGATTTATCTATCAACTTTCAAGAGGAATTGTATACTTTCACTCTAGAGATAGATATATCACCCTTAGGACCCAATCTAAGGTCATGATTTCTTTAGAAGGATTAAATTCTTCATTTATTTTCTTTTCTTGATTTGGCCTTAAAGTTAATTAAAGCCAATCATGGAATATCATTTCATTCAATGGGAGAAAACTCCCATTAAGAAAGTTTATTTAAATTTATTGGTTTAAATTTCATTCATTCCAACTTTATCAAGAGAATCAAAATTCTCTTTTGCTACCCTCTCTTTTCTTCTATTGATTAGAAGCCAAAGTGAATCCTATCACTTTATCTTTATTTAAGTCATGTCCCAAACTATTAATGATCTAAGGTTTTGGAAAGGTCTGAAAGAGGATTACCTCAAAGTCGATAGAATTGGCCAATCAACTTGAACAACTAATTTTTCAATATTCTAGTGGACTTGTGGAAATGAATTAAGACTAAAGTTGATTTGAATTTATATAAAAATTTTCTTCTATAAGGATAAGATTTACATTTAGTTCCTTAATTAACCTCACCTAAGGTCAATAAAGGCATTCCCTTTTGGAATGATTTTTATTTTTAAATGCAATTCAAACATCAATCATGGTGGGGAAAATAGACAACTATGCTCCTTTTGATTTGGATTTTCGGTTTGAAGGAACTCCTTCATTTCAATTTACATCCTTAGGTGAATGTAGTAGAACAAAGGGTATCCATTCAAGGACCCTTTCTTGATTCTCTTTAGCTTTAGTATAAAGCCAAAGTAAGATCAAGAATAAGTTTAACTTTGAGACTTTATTTTTGGAGATTTTCTTATCAAATTTTGAAGTACTTTTCATACTTCTTTAAATTTAACATTTCTTTTCTACATTGGAATGGTTTCAAATCCATCTTGACCAGATTTAGGTCTTAACAAATATGACTTATTTTTCATTTATTTCTCTCGCCTCTCATTTTAGTTTGGGATTTGTTCTAGGACATTTAATAGTGACAAACAAAGAGTTCTAGAACCTCTATTCAAGATGTTGGATAGACTCAACCAAGAATGAAATCAGAGGTATCTAACAAAAAAAGAGAGCAGTCGACCGAGTGGGACTAGTACACTCGATATATAGAAATAACCATTTATTTCTAAAGATGGAGAGAGAACTAGTCCCCAAATGAGTCACAAAATATGTTGGTGTTTTCTAATAGAGAAAGAAATGACACCACATAGAGTTTAAGAATATTTTATTTAGATGACCAAATATGACATTAAGGAATAAACATATTATCTCAAAGATAATCATGCTCGTGTAATAGATTGATCATTTCAATAAAAGACTAAGGCTAATGGGTTTCATGTACAGTATTTTCCTGAACTACATGGAAAAGTAGATGGGTTTATTTTATCGGATCATGGTTTCCTATAAAGGCAAGCTTTATATACATCTTGGAAGGGTCTCTTCTAAGAATACTCGACAAAGAAATATATTTATTTCTAAAGAGTACTAAGTAGCTTTCAAAGAATTAATTTTTTGGAAAATTCAATAGGGAGGTCCAAATTGGAGAGAGTTATTTTTAAGAGTCATGAGAAAGAAAAGAAATGTCATGATCTTGGGATACCAGACATTTCAACTATCTATGATTGGGTTTCAAATTTGAGATTTAATTTTAGATTTCAAGTTGTCATTTTCATAAAATCTAGGGTTTAGATGAAAGACAAGAGCAGAAATGCCTAGGGTTGAAGACTTATTCCTAAAAGGATACTTCAAAACCTAGTATGCTTTCACACATGAAGCTTGACCTAGTTCTATCCGAATCATGACCATTTTCCTCACTTGAGGGAACTAACCTATCCCTGATTCTTTTGGACTTACAACCTGCCTGGAGCAAGGGCTGTAACATTACCTAAGTACATTCTAAAACTATGAGGATAAATCATATAAATGCAAGATGGTTTGTTGTAATTTTGGAAAGAAATCTATGAACTAGACTTACTCCCAATCCCAAGATCATGTAGGGTATGAAGATGCACCAAACTAATGCATATTTTTTTAGATTTTTATAATTTTGACTCAAGATTCATTTAGGTCATAGGAATAAATTTATACCTAATACATGCAATTCAAAAAGGTTATGCCAAATTAGAATAAAAAGGTGTACATCATAGGGTCTTCAAGTTCTTTTTAAGGGATGGAAGTCCTTCATTAATCAAGAGTGAAATAATATGATTTATGCATGATGTTAATATCATTAAAGGTTGCTACATATTTTATCTTGCTTTAATGCCTAAAGCTTTATGAAGATCTCATGAGTTGCATTTAATTTTATGTTTTGATTGATTTAATTTGGTTGAATATTTAGTTTATCTTATAAGCCTACATCCAGGCATTCATTACAGCATAAATATAGCACAGAAAGAAACCTAAGAAAAGCATGTTGTTTCTATTGCACACCCAAAATAAATCAAACCAAATTAAATTATATAAGGAAAAGGTTTATGTAGATTCTACCCGGAAGAAAGAAAAAATGGGCGAGTTACGCCCTTCAACTGACCTAGAACTACAAGTTTGGATCTATGGGTCTTCTTTCAGGAAAGTCTCCTTCTTGAGGACATCCATTGGGCTCCAGGGGACCCTTGCACCAATTCACGGTAGGGTCAACTCCTATTGTCTAATCTAACCTAATTCTACATTTAGAATTCAAAAATAAATTCTAGAGCGCAAAACATATGTTAGGAAATACACCACACACAAAGCGGTTTATATTTCACAAACATATAGGCTTAGCATTAGTTTCTTGCCAACCCACGTCTATAGACTATGTTAAGGGATTTTCAGCACTGTAATAACAATAATTTTATGATTTATTTATTTAACACTTTAACATAATAGTGTTAATAGTCTAGAAAGAATGTCTAACATCCATCGTATAACGAGCAAATAGGAATCAGATACACTACATGTGAAGCTGACACATATCAGGAGATTAAAAGAAAACCACAGAATGATCTAACCTAGATCTAGAGTGCGTGACCTAGAAAAATCTAGTGTGTGTAGAAGTTGGGTTTGTGTGGTAAGTCTTTTGCTAAGTTTAAGTTTGAAGTTTGAAGTTTAAATTGGTTTAATTTTTATCATTGATTGGTTTTGAATTCAAATGGTTTATTTAATTTCCCTTTTATGTTCATTTTATTTGGTTAAAGTAAAATTTAAGTTTTCAAGAATGAGAAATATAATGAATTTCACTTTTTGGTGAAACTCACTTTATTCCACATCCTAAATCCTAATGAGGTTTTCAAAATTCTAACTAAGATCCCTAAGTATCTTAATTAATCCTTTTGATATTATTTATATTTGGATTAGTTTTATGTTATTTCATTTGTTTGAATTGCTTTATTTGATTTAATTTGTTTGATTTGATTAAATGATGATTTGTTTCATTTTGAATTAAGTATGGGTTTCATTTGATTTGGCTTATGTTAATTTAAAGAGTTTAGATTAAAATTTGATTTCATTCAATTTAACTTAAGTTATTAAGTAATGGATTTGTAAGCTTAAGGTTTAAATTCATTAATATGAATTAATAATTTAGGATTCTTTATGGATTATTCTTAATCTGATTTGATTAACCTAGGTTTTATATTCATTATTTAAATTTATTAGAGATGAGTGGTTTCATTAAATTTCATTGATTCAAAGGTTAAGGTTTAAGTTAATAGTTTTATTAACTGAGATTTTATTTCATTAACCTAAGATTGAATTTGATCTCTTTAATTGACTTAGGATATTTAGAGGTTTCGAATAATTTTCTAATGTTTGATGGAGATTAGTTTGAATTATCACTTTATTTAATAGGTTATTAATTTCAGCCCAATATTTGATTAATGACCTAAGGATTTGGAAATTCAAGAACTCTAATCCAAAGATTAACTTGAAATAATTTCGTCCAAGTATGGTTATATACCAATTTTATATCCCCAAGTTTCAACTTGATTAGAGATGTAATTATAGTGTAAGGTTTTAATTATTTAATTAAAACCAAATTAGCATAAATTAATGAGATTCAGTTTAAGGTTTTATTTTTCATAAATTATTCTCTAAAATACCTTTTCAATGAGGGTTTATTTATAATTTTTTGATTGGTTGATTTTTATGATTTAAATAATTTCAAGTGGTTTAATTGAATTATTTAATTTAATTATCAAGTCAATTTAGGAATTATTAGGTTCATATAGGTTTAATTAAATTAGTATTGATGCTCATTAATGTTTATTATGTTGATTCAAAGTTATTTGATTAAAATTTTCTAATTATTTCAAAGGTTTAATTAATTTAGTTAATTAAAGGTTAAGCATATGAAATTTCAATTTTGTTTGTGAATTAAATCCCCAAAAATTCACCCAAGGTGTATTTCATTGCTAATTTCATTTCCCCGAAGTTTCAAATTTGTTGGATTATTAATTTAAGAGTAATTAGGATTTAAGGTTTTTCAATTAAACCAAAATTAAGGGGAAAATACCCAATAAAAATTTGGGATTTTAATTTCTATGGATTCCTCTCATCAAGATAAATCCATAGAGCTTTTATTTGTAGTTTTCGAATTTATATTTGATTTTCTAAGATTTTAGAAGTTTCATTTCTTAAATTAATTAAATCCATTATTTAACCAATTTAATGGTTTTAAGGCATCCTCGCGTATCCGTGGGTTTAGTCACCGCCACCTAATGCAACAAATAGTTCAAAATGTGGGATCTCCTACAATCGTCGACAAGATCATCATCACGCGATTCCCAAATGTCCCTCTAAGTCGATCCAAATACACATATCGATGAGAGATCATCTCCTCAATTCTTGGAGTGGACCGTGATATTTTTCTTATATCTATTGATATAAACAAATGACATGATTTCAAGTGTTACATGATCATTGAAAGGAATTATGATTCTATGGTTGGATTAATTGAGGATTGCATTTCATTAAACCACATAATCTAAGAAAGTTTAAGGTCAACAATGGCATACATTAGTTGGATGATTGGCCTCATTAGAACTTCAAATGCTTGAACCGCTTGCTTGCCAAAAGAATTAGGTTAATTCCTTAAGAATGGCTCCTAACCCTTGAGTGCTCTTTTAGCTTTGATGGTTTGTAGTGGTTAAGAACACTTAGGGGAGGGAACTTTTGTTTTCTCATTTGTTGCATGGGAAAAGAAATATTTATTTATTAAAATCTATTTATTAAATTTGATTAATATTAAACGAATAAATGATATATCAAATGAATTTGATTCATTCATTAATTTTATTTTAAGTCAAATTGAAAGTTTATTGATCACACCAAAAATAAACTCAAGATTTTCATTTTATGAGGTGTCTTCAAAATGAAGATTCAAAGAATATCAAAATGTTAACCTCATTCAAAAGAGGTCAATAATGACCATGCTCTCTGAAATGCTGGTCCATGATTTTCTCAGTTTGACATTCTTGAAATGAGAGGATAAATATAATTTCGCAACAAAACTTCCCTTTAGTGATGATCTATGAACAAATCATGAACTTAGATCAAAACCATCGATGGAGATGTTGATGATGCAACTCCTTTCATAAAGGAGAAGCACCACCATCTACTCTTCAATATAAATAGTCCTCAATTCAGATGATGTGATGAGATTCTATCATTCTCCAATTTGTCATATGTTTATAAGTCAAAGTCAAGCTGACGGACTTTGAAGATGAAATTGAGGTTCACGCACCACAAAAAATGATCAAATGACCTCCATCGATGAACACATTTTAGAATATCAAAATTGATTAGATATAAATATTACAAACAGTAATTGATTAAAACCAATAATGTGCACATATCGATCAAAGTTAACGATGACCAAACCGACCTCCGCTCGCAAGTTGATCATGATAGCTTCAAACATCAAAATTATCAAATGAGACTATTCACGCAATTTGGATGAGTTTGTGCAAATGAAATAACAGCGAAATTGAGCAAATGGACTCGATGTCAAAATGGTTCAAATGACCTCCGATCGATGAATGGACTTCATCATTCAATGTAAAAATTGATATAAATATTGTACCTTAATGATCAATTGATCAAGTGCTTGAGTCGCCAACATGCTTGTACATATATATCAAAGTCGAGGCACAAGCCAAATGACCCCCATTAATGAAATTGAATATGTCATTAGTTTCAAAATGTTGAAATCTATCAAATGAGACTATTCATACTCAATTGATGAATTTATACAAATGTCAAATGATTTGAAATGACAACGCAATCGAGGCAAATATCGCCACCAAAATAAACTCAAATATTATCATAAACTATGTTAGTATCGCATAAAATTCATATTAAAATTATTTAATCAACTTAAAATTTATTTAAAATCCTAAATTATCCTCTCACATGCTCAACTGTTCCCCCTATTTTGGTTTGGCTGATTCTAAAAAAAAAAGAAAAGAAAAAATGGTTCCTCTCCCTCTCTCTTAATTTTCCAACTTCTTTTCTCTGGGCTTCTTCCACTCCCTCAACCGCAAACTCCTCCTCCATTCCTAATGCTCGGTTCAAAATCCTCTACAGTGTAATTTTCCTCTCGCCTCTCAAATTTCCACTATTCTGCCGCTGCACAAACTTCACCCACGGTTTAATCTCTTGATTCCTCTCAGCTGTCCTGCTTCAATCTCACCTGCTATTCCCAAGATAATCCACTTCTGACTCATGCAACTCCTGGTTGGCTGTCTGCAACTCAGATCTCATGCATCTCTGCGCTGTTTCAGATCTCCAGATCACTTCCGCTTCAGAACTGTTTCAGCTCAGATATCGGCCATCCGCTTCAGATCTCGTGAGATCCGCTTCCGTTTCGCTTTCCAACTATAACTCTCTCGTGTAATGCATCCTCCTCCCACCTCATCGATGCTTCATTGTGTATCCTATAATCGCTTCTGCTCACTCAGAATCACTCTTGCTGCATCTCACCCGCTCAGAAACTATGCCCCGCAGCAGCCTTGTTGTCTGACCCACATGCCATTGTTCCGTTGTTCGCTCCTCTTCCGGCAACCTGTTTTTTTTGCTTCACCGCAAACTGGGGAAGAACATCATCAAGAGGTGAATTCTTCTTTCAATTTTTGGCATCGCACTCCTCGCTTCATCCTTCCAATTTTTACTTCGCTGCAAACCGGGGAAGAACATCGTCAAGAGGAATTCTTCTTTCGATTTCTGGCATCGCATTCATCGCATTACCTCCTCAAATTTGTCTTCATAATCGAGAAGCAAACCGCCAAGAGGCGGGTTCTTCTCTTAGTTTTCAACATACCCAACCTTGTTCACTTACCGAGCATTGAAAAGATGCTAAAAAAAATGTAACATATGGGATCTATGAATATGGATATATATATATATATATATATATATATACATATATATTATGTTTCTTTCGTTTGAAGGCCTCGTCATGCTCAAGAGGATGCGATGAGATGAAAAATTGGCTATGGTGTCGCAAAGACACCACTCGAGGGCATACCAAGTAAACCAAAGATCCGTTAGATAGCTCCCAGAAAATGCCAAAATTTTGTCTAATTTCTAGATTTAGAAAAAAGGGAGGGATGAATATATATTATATTTATCTCTTTCAAGTTTTGGCCTCAAGAGCACGACGAGATGAAAACCAGCTGTGGTATCGCAAGACATCGCTCACTATGCTCAACAGGGCATACCGAGTAAGCCAAAATACCCGATGCACACTGGGATGATGGAGGTCGCCAAAATTGTATCAAATCTTTTGATTAGAAAAAAGAGGAGAGTGAAATGAACTAACTTAAGAGCGCTAAGTAAGGAAATCTGAAGCTAATTTTAAATTAAAAGCATCAAATAAGAAAAAAAAGGGGGGATGAATATATATTGGATTTGTCTTCTTTCAGGTTTAAAGGCCTCATCGCTCAAGAGGCGGATGAGATGAAAACCCTTGTGGTTGCAAGACACTCGCTATGCTCAAGAGGGCGAGTATAAAATACACCTGGATGCCTGGAGGTCGCCAAAATTTAGACTAAAATCAAATGACAAACAAACTAAATGAAATTACCTAAATTTAAATCAAACAAAAAGAATATATGATAAATATGAAGATAAATCAAAAAAAGAAAGGAGGGGCCTTTAAAGAGAATTTTGGAAATAATAGAACACCCATAAAAAACAAGTAAAATTTGGGAGGCTACTATTAAACTCACAAACTAATTATAATTTACTTAAAACTCTAACAAAATGAGTTCTCTTTATGAATCAAATAAACAAGCTTAATTAATTGGGGAGATTACAAAACTCAAAAATTGTAATAAAATTAAAGTCAAAGATGAATCCAAATTTTGTTTAATAACTTTATATGAAGAGGTAATTATCATTAGCTAATTACATGATACTAAATCAAACATTGAAATCTAAATAACTATCAAAAGTGATGTAAATTGAATATAATCAAATTGAGAGAATTATAAAACTAAATAAGTAAATTAATTAATATTTTAAACTACAATCAAATCAAAATGCCTTCTTCACCATCAAATTTGAATTTTTTCTTGCTTATAGAAGGTGATACTAAATCAAAATCTACAAAATGAGAATTTCAACTTGATCAAAATTATGAATTATTCTAATTATGATTAAAAATCAAATAAATCACTAATTGCAAAATTAAATTTTAAAAACACATGATGTGTTGAGATAGAGATTTAAAGTGCAATTTAATGTTAAAATCAAGTGCTTAATTAAATAAAAAATGAAAATACAAAATTAATCTCAAAATTCAAACATAAAAGTTACCTAAAATTACTATCACATGGGCCCCAATGTTGAATGCTTAAATTCAAGTGTCAGGATGTCTGTGGGTTGCTTCTGCTTTAGTCTAGACTAGTTAACAAAATCAAAAAAACCTATAATAAGAGTTTCAAATTAGTGAAATATCAGAAGATTATGTCGATAGGATCTAATCTGTTATTAAATAAAGAGTGAATCTAAAGCTCTTAAACATATTCAAATTAATCAATTTTCAAATCAAATTAAGTAACAATCAAAAGCTTAAATGAAGCTCTATCATTAAAAACTTAAATCAAACTCAATCCATCCACCTTCCACAACTGTTTGTCGAGATGACAAATTAATAAAACTCTAGCTCACAAAAGAGCTAATATCAAATCAAGTGTTCTGCTATGTTCACTCTCAATCAATCTCACGCTAGTAAGGGTGTGGCACATGTCCTCTGATTGCGTGGCTTGGACAGTAGGCTCCACAGATGAAGCAATTATGACCAAAGTCCTCTGATCGTGTGGTTTGGCCAGTCAGGCTCCATTATATTACGATCACGATCATAGCCCGTATGCTCCCTAATGGATCTACCCTTTGAGTTGTGAATCATAGGGTATACTTGATAGATTAACCCTCAACTAGGTAGACTTAAGTCTTCTCCTACAAAACACCACCCCGTGTCTACAAGGATTTCTTGGATGATAACCCATGTGTATCGATAGGATCCTTCACGTACTACCTCCTCTAACTAAGTAGACTAGGGACCCACCTTGAATGATGGAACCATGGGATCTAGATCGCATCATCATTCCCAACCATCCGTTTGTTTAAATGATGAATTTCATAATCTAAATTCAAACTCCATATGCTACTATATGCTAGCAATTTGATGACTAGCCTAATCGTAAGTTCTCTCTCTCACTTAGGGAGGGTAATTAACTATAGGGCTTGCATAGAAAACCTAGAACCATATCTAAAGTCCTCACTAAATGAGGATGAAATCTCTAGGTAGTGTCTTATGTACTATTCCATCTGGCTTCTAAAAATTACACCGACACTTCAAATTACTCTTCAATTCAATAATTTGTCGAGAGGACGGTAAATTTTGAAGCCCATTACACAACAAGAAGTTTGATGAGGCTTTGATCACTTGGAGATAGCCATTACAATGTGTCAAGAGCATCAACATCTGGATTCTGGTCATCAACCATATTCCTACAAGGTTCTCAAACCTAAGCTTGCCATTACACAAGTATACCATGAAGCTTGGCCCAAATCTCGGTCAAGGTTGCAGAGAACATAGTGATCCCTTGGCCAAACTTGCCAATGAATTGGCATGTCTAGAAGATGAGTCCATTCTAATAAGGGTCCAAGACAAATAAGTCCTATCCCTTATTGATGTTGAACTCATTAAGAGACTTTCTCTTGAAGGAGAGGTTGTGGTTGCCAATAAGGACAAGGAGCTGGATTGGCAACCATTCATAGATTACTTGAACAAAAAACTAAGAGAAGTCACAAGCCCATCGTGAAATAGAGTTCTCCTATGCTCGTGGATGGCACCTTGTACGCTTCTTTCATCAAATGTGGTTATGCTATTTGGACAAACATGAATCTAGGATCGGATTGAGGTACATGTGGAGCGATCAATCAATTCAAAGATGAAAGATCAAGAGATCAAGATGATACTGCCTCGATGATTATAGAATGTATCTAGGAGATGTCATGTCGTACACGATGTGGTCCTACATCAACCACACAACATTCAACATCCGGCACTCTGGCCATTTGAGTGCGGGGTACTAATATTGTGGGTCCTATCAATCCTCCTTCTTCAAAGGGTTCATCTACTTTTTCCAAGTGGGTGGAGGTAATCCCACTCGAGAGGTCACCAAAGATGCTTTTTTTGAGGAACCATATTATATAGGTGGGTGCCTCGACAAATTATATCCGATAATGGTGCATTCAAAGCACCAAGATCAATACAAAAAGACATGGTATAGATTGGAGATACTCCACCATCTAGTACTAGAGCAAATGGCTCTGAAGCATTCAACAAAACTCTCATCCAAATACTAAAGAAGATGCTTGATGACAACAGCATGGCATTGTTGAAGCCTTGAGCATACCACACCACATTTAACTCCAACTACCCATTCTCCTTGTATCTAAAGGTGCTCTACCTTAGAAGTTCAACTCCCATCACTAAGGATAGCGGGCAAGATCCTATAGAGCATAATGCAAAGTTGTGGTTAGAAGAACTCAAAGGTTTGGAAGAGACTTTGTGCCAAAATTGAGTTGTAAACAAAATGATTCAACCTCACAATAAGTCTAAAGGCTTTTCAAGTAGGAGAACTTGTGTATTCTAAGGAGACAATTGTTGCCAAAGATGAGAGGCAAGTTTGATTCCACTTGAAAGGCCCTTTTGTCATAAGGCCTACAAGGAGGATCCTATCATTTAATGGGCTCTATTTGAAGAAATATTACATAAAATATGTTCAAAATAATCATCAACAAAAGAACAAAATTTTATTCCATCAAAATCTTCTTCAGTGTGTTTGCTTGTCTGAATCTGACATGTTTAGGATAGGTATAAGAGAACCCAAGAGGCATCCTATCCCTTTCTTCAAACAAAAAAAATCAAACACAATTCTTAGTTCTACTAGAATAGGTGAGAGAACCTAAGAGGCATCCTATTTGACAGCACAACTAAGTTAGGTGTAAGAGAACCCAAGTGCCATCCTTTCTTGGTGGAAATCCTAGTTGCCATCCGTGGCACCATTCCATCAAATTCCCTGTTTAGGGTACATGTGAGATAACCCAAGAGGCATCCTATTCCCTTTAACACAAGCACAAAAAATAAACATAAATCTTTATCTCGCTATTTTGATGTGGGAGCAAGCTGGTGCTCACTCATTAGTCAGTTTTACATGCTACCTTGCTAGTATGTCACCCAATGGTCACTTGTTTGGAAGATGTGAGTCCTGCTTTCTTTCACTAGATCATTGCAAACCAATGAGCACCTTGTTAGTGGTAGACATCAAGAAGCTTCCTCATGTTGATTTTGTTTAAGAAGATGTGAGTCCTCATGCTTTCTTCTCCTAATCACCATGTACGACTAGGTCGAGTATTTGAGGTCTAGGATAAGTCCTCCGGCTCTTTCCCCGTGGCATTCACTCAATAGCCCTAGGTCGATAGACCAAGTCAAGACAATAACAGCCCGTTGGAAGATGTGAGTCCTCCCTTTCTTTCTTTTGACATTGCAAACCAACCACCTTAGGTTAGTTGTTATGTTGATGACTCACCCATGGATACACACCTTGGATGTGAGTCCCCACACTTTCTCCTTGAGTTGGCCACAATACCTATGCATATTATCTTCTCCGGGGTTTTGGATCGAGCCCTGGCCCTCTCCTGGGGCATTCTACTTGGATCACGCCCATTGCACCCCATTTAGACACTGTTACTTTTGGATTGACAGCCCCCCTTTCCTAGTAGCCCTTGTGGTTGGAGAATTTGTTCAGGATGCACAAGATTCTCCCTTGGTTCAATAAATATGAGCTAATATAAGCTCCTTCTGTGAGCCCTCACAACTAATAGTCCATAAACAAATTAAACAAACAAAATAAAATATTTGCTTGTGGATTAGGAATTCAAGCAAAAGGGCCCCTTTTCCCAAGCATGCATCCTATTTTTGGGCGATAACTCCACAAGAATTTCTTGACTATCTCAGTTGAGATAAGTCCTCGTCCCACTATCTCCTCAGAGTCCCTTAGGTCAAGTTCAATTTGTTTTGCCACAAGGCTTTACCGCCATTTCTCCTGGAAGATGTAAGCTACTACCATTCTTTCTAGCATGATCGAAACCAATGTAGCCTAGTTTGATTTATTGCCCAAAGCAATCACCCCAATGGTCTCTTATAGTGGAAGATGTGAGTCCCCATGCTTTCTTCCCTAATTACTACAAAGAAAGGCACTCCTTTGGTTGGATAGTTCTCCCATCGAAAGTTACTCCCTGAAATCAAGATAGGTCTAGTCGATATAAGCTCCTTCTCAGTGTGATCCATCATAAACCAACAAAATCCATCAAAAATAATTAAAAAAATTAATCTAACTATCTTTGAGCTAATTTAAGTCTCCAGCATTCACTCAATAGTCACCCCAGGTTGTTTGATTTGTGCAAGCAACCGATCACCCCAGTGTTCCGAAGATGTGAATTTGCTCTCTTCTTAACTTGACCATTGCAAACCAAAAGGCACCGCTTTGGTTGGATAGTCCTACTATGTGGTTGGTAGACAACACCCTTTGGATTAGTAATCTATGTACCAAGTGGCTCGTCCCATATCAAAAATAATTAAAAAATAAAATTAATCTTGACTATATTTAAGCTAATTTAAGTCCCACAAGCACCACTCAAGTATTTGTTGCGCAAGCAACCCATCACCAGTTTTATTTTGGAAGATGTGAGTCCCAGACTTTCTTCTTAAACTTGACCATTAAAACTAAAAGGCACCCCCTTAGTTGGATAGTCCTACTATGTGATTGGTATACTACTCCCTTTGGATTGGTAAATCTCTATTAGACCAAGGCCTCCATGGCCCCTACTCAGTGTAGTCCATCGCATACTGATGGGGTCCATCAAACAACAATTAAAAATTAAATTAATCTCAACTATCTTTGAGCTGATTTAAGTCCCCAATGGCATTCACTCAATGCCTTGGGGTTCAATCCATTGCCTCAATGGATCACCCCAACAACTTATCCCTACTTTGGGGAATGTAAGTCTACTATGCTTTCTTCCTAGACACGCATCAATGAAAGGTCACCCCTTTGGTTGGATAGTCCCAATGTGGTTGGTAAACTTCTTGGTAAATCTATATGACCAAGGCCCATGGCCCCTACCGCAATCCATCAAACCGATGGGATCCATCAAAATTATTAAAAAATAAAATTAATATTTGACTATCTTGAGTTGATTTAAGTCCCATTCACTAATAGTCACTCTAGATTCAATCTGTTGCCTTGCCAATGGATCACCCCAGCAATCGATCCCTAATTTGGAGGTAAGTCTACTATGCTTTCTTCCTAGTGCACCGAAAGGCAATTTTGGTTGGCTAATCCACTATGTGTTTGGTACTACCCTTTGGATTGGTAAATCTGAGTTAGACCAAGGCCCATCATTCTATCTAAAACCAACTTCCATCTCAAAATCCAAAAAATTAAAAAATCAAAATAAACAAAACAAATCCAATCAAATCAACCAAATAATCAAACAACTAAACAACTAAACAATCAAATCAATCAATAATGTTTCTCCAAGAAGATGCAAATCTTAATTCCCCTGATCTCAAATTCCAATCCTCGAGATTTCACAACCTCTCCCCTAGTGGATAACTTGAACTTGCTCTGGAGAGTTCACTTTTCATCCCTAGTGGAGATCCAAAATAACTAAACAATCAAATAAATCAAATCAATTTCCCCAGTGAGACTCAAACCAAATCAAACCTCTATCCCCTTGTGGATGACTTGAACTTGTTTCCCTAGTGGAAGGTTCACATACTCATCTTCTGGATTCCTCCTTCACTCTCTTATGTCTTTGACTTAGAGTCACATTGCACTAAGCCCTTGATTCCTTTACACCTTGGGTTAGAGTAGATCATTTCTTTAGTGCTTGTGATCGCTCAGTTGTTGATCATTTTGTCAACACCTTCTGTGTGCCTCGTCACACCATGCTTATTGGGCCCTTTTGACCTCTTTTAGAATGAGCTCTCAACTTTTCCATCTTAGACATAGGAATTCTCTTAGACACTAAGAGTTCCTTAGTCTTAAGACACTTCTAGATTAGGTGAACACTCAACCCAACCCTAGAGACTTAGAGCAAATAGGTCATGCCTTAGGGTTTTAGGAAAACTTGTACCCCAGATTGAACCAAATCCTCACTTCCTTCCTTCAAGTCAAATTAAAAAATCAAATAAACTCCAAAATCAAATCAACTCAAAATCAAATTAACTCCAAGATCAAAATTAAATTCAAACTCAAAATTCCAACTTAATTGATTTTCTCAAATCCACTTCAAACTCAAATCAACTTCAAACTCAAATCAATTCTAACTTAATTGATTTTCTAAACTTAAATCAATTCCAACAATTTTCAAATCATGAATAAATTCCAAATAATTGAAACCCATGATTGAATTCCAAATTCAAAATCCTCCTAAGTCACTTTGATTTCATCTTATGGACTTAGCTCAAATCAAATCAAATCAAATCAAATTCAAGAGATTTTCATAACCATTTATATTCTCATTATATTCACAAATATAAATGAAATATAAATTCAAATATCCAAAACTAAATTAAAAAACTTAAATCCAAATCTAATCAAAATCCAATTGCACTTTCAAGTCAAATATTTTGAACTTGTTCAAATCAAACTCAAATCGCTAAACCCTTGATTTTTTTTTTCAATCAAAACCTTCAATCATGAAATCAAATATAAACACAAACTTCAATCATCAAAACCAAAACTAAATTCAAAACTCAAATCCAAATAAATCAACCTAAGCCTTTCAAGTCAAATTTGAACTTACTTAAATCAAACTCAAATCAATTCAAACCTTGATTTTCTTCATGATTCAATCAATCCTTCAATCATGAAACCAAATATAAACACAAATGTCAATCAAACCAAAACTAAGTTCAAAATCAAACCCAAATCAAACTCATGTTCACCCTTTGAACTTGAAATTGAAATGAATCAAAACCATTTGACTTCAAATCACTAATGGATTTATATTTCAATCATAAGTCCATATGTGAGTTCAATCAAACTTGAATCAAGCCTTGATCAAGTCCATTGACTCACTTAGGCTCACTTGACCCAAAGTGACCCAAAGCAAATCTTTTGAGCTAAATTATAATCCAACCCAAATTGGATTGAACTAAGCCCATCTAAGCCTCATTGGAGCAAAATCATCATTAGATGATCAATCACTCAAATTGGAACAAACCACCTAATTGACCAAGTCAACACTTAGCCAAAATGAAACCTAAACTAGCCAAAATCCACCATAGCCTAATTTATCAAAACCATTGATCTAAACCCATTCTAAATCAATATTTTGAACTTGACCACCATCATAATCAATCCAGCCTAATTGGTCACTTGACCCAAGTTGACTAATTTGACCTAAAATTAAAATGTGTTAAATTTCTATGTCAAATTGATTAAAACCAATGGGTCAAGTTCATTCCAAATCACTTGTTGAACAACCAAAGCCCCAATTGACCAACTAGACCAACCTAATTTACCCAAACCCAACTTGACCAAAGGTCAAATCAAGCTAAATCAAACAAACCAAAATTGCTTGAAACCAAAGCTTGCAAAACATTTCAAAAGACCAACCATAAACCAACCCATGACTAAATTAATCAATCAAATGGGTAAATCAACTTGGCCCATTTGACCTAAATGAAATCAAATGAACCAAAATTAAATATAAATCAAATTGAACCAAACCAATGATATCAAAATATTTCAAATGGTCATATGAACTTGACCCAACCTTGTTTGACCCAATTTGACAATTGGTCATCTTGACAAGTTGACCCATTTTGACCTAAATGGATCAACATGAGCCAAATGATATTAAATCAACTCTAAATTCCATAAAATTTGGACCAACCATTCAAACTATTCCAAATTTTCCTAAATTAAAAAAACAAAGCCAAATGATCATTTTACCCTAGTCAAGGTGAATGGCCAAGAATTTGGTCATATCCATTTCATGATTGGCACCCTCTTAGTGGACCAAGTGACACTAATGAGTGTGGTACATAACCCAATTTGGGTCACCAAAATCCAAGGCCAAAATCACCATAATAGAAATTTCTAATGGGATCATCCACTCAAATGAGCTTGAAAATTTGACCACTCCATCCTTCAAAAATCACATGGCATCCAAAATAACCTAACCAACCAATCAATCTGATCATTTGATTAAATGGCAAGGAGAATCGATCCTTCTGGGGAGATACTCACCCTAATTACTTGAATTCCATTCATTAATTAATTGAGCTAACCTAGAGCAAGCATTCCCAAGCTTCTCAAGCATCCTAAGTTTCTTTGCATTTCTCCATTTTCTGATCAAAACAAAAAATAGGGAGCAAGAAAATTTAACTTATCAATTAACTCAATTCCTCTTGCAAGCATCTAAATGAGTTCATCCATTTAAGCTTCCAAGTCAAAGAGGAGCTAAACCAAAGACCAAAGAGGAGGATGTAATCAAGATCTATTCAACCTAAATTCAAACCTCCAAAAAATCTCCACTAAATATTACCTTGATTTCATATACTATTAAAAATGAGCTTACATTGAATTATCTTTGATCCTTGAAGGAATTGTAATCCCAAGTGATTTCATTTATCTTCATCTATTATGGTAATTCATAATAGAATCAAGCTTTATTCATATATTCATCTCCAAATCAATGGGAAAATCATACCATCCATCGCATTTTGTGGATGGTTTATCCATGCTAGAATAATTATTTTATATAATGGTCTGTTAAAATTAAATTATACCAAAATGTGACAACTTAGTGAATCCATCATGCCATGGAAAGTCTTGTGAAAATTAATGAAATTAGTTATATAATTAAATATTAATTATCTTTAATCACTCAAACTTCAAAAAATACACAATTATAAAAAATCAAAAAATACAACTCAAATGCATTTTAAATATAATTCAAATAATTTAAAAATTAAGTTTAATTGATTACATTAAATTTTCTGTAATTTGGGTTATTAAAATATAAATATGTTAATTACTCTCTTACTTAAAATTCCAAATTTAGGGTAATTAATAATCTACCTCCCATGATTTTCTTTAAATTTATGGCTTAATTAAATTCTTTGATTCATTCTTACAATTACTCTTAATAATAAATGATTAATTAACCCATTAAATAAATGATAAATTCATTAATGTTGATAAATTACCTTAAATAAGTGAATGGACTTAGAATGAGATTAGTTCTTCCAAAATATTTTCCTCAAGTTATTTAGGATAAAAATCTATAAGGCAAATTAATTAAATAGTTTAATCACTTATTAAATGTCTTAATTAATCAATATATTTTAAAATCAAATCAATTTAATCTTTACATAAATAAATATGTTCAATCTTAAGAAATCATATCTAACCCATATGTTAATGAAAGTACTAAATTACACTTAGCTTCTTTTAATCATTAATCATAAGCCAAATGCATTAAACATCTTTTAAGTGTATTGTCATTTAAATTCCTTGTGGTTTTATGTCATATATTGCTCATAATTATTTGGTTAAATATGAAATATGTTGGAGTAATTAATGGACTTAATCACCTTAATCTAAACAAATATAAAATCAATCTAATGGTTCTAAAAAACAAACTAAATCACTCTCACATAGAATGTAGGAAAAGAAACTCATTTCACATTAAATTAAAATCAAATAAAACAAAAACAAAAATCTCAAATAACTTGATTCATTTAAAATCTTATTCCATAGATTGTCTTAGAAATTAATTGTGTGAATGTAAATTTACATATTCACTTATTTCTTTTAGAAGTAAATGTATGTATGTCATATGAAAATATGCATTCATGTTAAATTACTTAAAATAAAATATTTTATGTCAAATTGCATGTTTTTTAAAGAAGAATATGAATGGCTATTTATCACTACTAAAAAATAAAAAAAATATAAATCAAATATTAAATGATATACTTATAATTACTTAAGCTTGCATGTGAGTATTATATAAGATGAATTATATGTTCTTTTCTTTTAAATTTAATTAATTTGTAAATAATAGTTCATTTAAAAGAACACAAATCACTTTTAAATACATTATTCATTCCTATGTTATCATTTAAGTGGATAATTCTTAATTACATATAAATTGCATAAAATAATCAAACAAACAAATATAAACTTTTTAGAAATTTTTTTTCCATTCATTTCTTTTTTATACATGCACATGTATTTAAGAAAAGTTTATTAGTCATATCTCATGGAGGGCTTTTAATTAGCCAAGTAAAGTCTTGTGTTCCTTACACTGTGAAAAAATATAACATCACTATGTCTTCATACAAAATGTGCATATGAATATTGGATAAAAGAATCTTTTCTACTTAACAAAATCATGCATACATGAAACATTCAAAAAATTTCATTTAGAATTCTTATGATTCATTATGAAGGTGTGTTAATATTCCATTTGAATGTATAATGCTTAGATTCATCCATCATGCTCATATGTTGGAAAGAAATAAAGTGTTTTTGTGATAATTCATTTTACTTAATCTTAAAATATTCTTTCTTCTTCAATAGATTTTTTAGAAAAATCTAAACTTAGATTAATTAAACACATAATAAAACATTCACTAAATAAAAAAATTAATGAAACTCTTTTAAATACTTTAAAGGAAAAGAGAAGTCCTCTTCATTTTCCTCTTATGAACATTAATTAACTAATTATTTCATTCAAACTTAAAAAATCATAAATAAGACTCTAATCAACTAAAATATTTAAATGAAACCAATGTGAATTTCATACTTAAAAAAAAACTATAACCTAAAGATAAGACATACCAATATTGAACAAAAACTATTAGCTAAGTCACCATTTCTAGTCTTAAAGGACATGATTTGATCTGATTATATTTATGATGTAATATTTTAGTTTACATGTTATGTGTGTATAAATATGACATTAGATGATCTAGTCTCTCATTCCTTAAGATGTTTCTTAAAAAAATATAGCTTACATGAAAAAAAAATCTAAGCATAATCCAAAAAGTTGACTTGGTTACCTATGTGGGTGCTAAGTCCAATTTATTCATCATTTTGGGATTGTGTTTTGTTTAGCTAATATTCATTTACAGATTTAGTTAAATTTTATTTTTCCATTCATTTTTGCTTTAATTTAATGATTATTATGATTATGATAACATTGGTCAAGATAAAATTTGTAAGCTTTTGATAAATCATTCCAACAACCAAAATTAAGAAAGAAGAAAGAAGAAAAAAGAAAAAACTAAAGAAAAAAAGAATAAGAATGAAGAAATGAAGAATGAAAGTCCAAACATGAATCTTCTTGATTGTAATTAATTCATTTGTAATTTTAATTAGCTCTAATGCCAATTCTTTTAGTTTGTATCTCATATAAATGACCTCTTTTGTTCTTTTGGCTATTTTTTATAAATTATTTATTGTTTGTTTTATGGCATTAAGATGGCATGTTTTCTTTCCTATTTCTTCCTTACTTTATGTATGGCTGATGATGATATTAAGCTCTTGGAAAATAAATTTTCATCCAACTAATCAATTCAAATTAAAAAATAAACAACTCATAATCAAAAGCTCTTATAAAATAAGATAATAATCATAGCTAGTTGGATGGGATTTTACATCATACATAAAAAAAAATCTTATTTTACTCTTTGTTATGTATTTCATTTTGGTCACCACTTGATCATTAAACACACATCCTTTCTCATTGATTTCTCTATAATCATTCATGCATTAGGCTTAATCTAAAATGTCTAATGATATCCAAAAAATGAAAATAAAATATAACAAAAAAATTCATTGATTTTATCATTAATCATTTTTCACATCTAAATTGGGAGTGTTAAGGACTAATTTTAAATAAACAATAGCTTAATTTAAAAGCATAGACTTGCATACATGTATTTAAAATCAGAGGATTAATGGTGGCATAAATTGTAAGTCAAACAATGAATATCCTCTTGAGGTAAACCAAAAATTTTCCTTAGATAATTAAATGTGCCTTCATTTAGCTTATATTTTTCAGGAGGTTGCTCTCATGAGCATGATATAAATCCTAAATTTTGTTTCTATGATTTTAGAATCAATTAAGTCCTGATTTCTCAAAACTTAACTCAAATAAATAATTTCCTTTAAAAAAAATATAAAACCAATTATAATAGTTCAATGCATGTCTTTTCATAATTACTTATCTTCTTTGGCTTGATAATCATTTTGATCAAACCCATTGATCTTCAAAAATGCAATGATAGTTCATCTTCAAAATTTTGAGATAATAACTCTTAAGAGAGTATTAAGGAATTATCTCAACATGACTAACCATGGGATGTAGGGGAACTAATGACCCACAAAATAAACATGTTTTATTTTTTCCATATTATTTCAATAATGAAAGATGTGGTGTCACCATCATGATAAGTCACCCGAGCTCAAATTACTCAACAAACCACCTTTAAGTGATCCAAGATCCAATGGCTAGATCTCACATGAAAATTTTCATAAATCTTAACACATTTTTCTAAAGCATTTTCATAATTTGACCTAGCTGGTCATTCACACAAGGAAGCTAGTCAGATGAAGCCATGTTGAGCAATTGGATTAACTCAAGTGGTTTGCAAGGCCAAGAATGGTTTGAGCTTCATCTTGATCAAGTCTATCCTCTAGGAGGTGCAAATGACTTGGTCTCACGGTGTGTGGAAGGTGTATGTAGGAGGAATTTGGTTTTGTAGAGATGAGAGTTAAAGAAAATGTGTTATTTTGGCTTCATTTGGAGGAAGAAATCCAAGAGAGAGGCCTTGGGAAGCCTGGGAGTGCTAGTTTCAAAAATTCCTTATTTTTCAAAATGAATGGATGTCTTTCTCATGAGAATGAGAGTATATTCAATCGTGTGATGGATGGATGGGATTACTTCCCTTTGGTTGTCATCGCTGGCATGAGGGTCTTAATGAGTCCAAGCATGCCACAGTGGGAATGCTTGAGGTGGCTCAAGATGATGATGGCTTTTCATTGAATAATTTTTGGAGGTGAGTTAACTCACCTTGGTCCATGGTCAGATGGATGGACTAGTAGGTTTGACCTCAAAGTTGGTGAGTGTTAATGCCAAGGAAAAGGAGGAGTGGACTTTGCCCATTTTGGCAAAATCACACATAGGCATATCCAAGAGAGATTTGCCTTGGTTTGGCTCCAATTTGGATCATTTGAACCAGGATGGTTTGATCAATGAAGCTTTTTATGGGTTGGTTGGTTTTAATTCAATTTGGTCAAATGGGTCAATTTGAGTCATGTTTTAGGACCAATTGGTCAAATTGGATCAAACCAAATTAATTTCAAATGATGATTTGAAGTGTTTTGTTCAAGTGATTTTAATCAATTTGGCCTAAGTTTGATTTTGGCTCATTTGGATTCATATAGGTCAAATGGGTTTGACCAATTTGGCTAGAGATTGGTTCAAGTTCAATTTGTTAATTTAAAATAAATTTTTTTAGTTTGAATAGATTTAATTTGAATTTAGGCCAATTTGATTTGGTCAATTTGCTGTTGTCAATTGATTCAAATATCTAGTTCAATAAATAGAATGAACTTATTTGGATTGCAATCAATTTGGGTTGATAAGACAATTTTGGCTTTTAAATTGGAATTAAATCAAGTTTAATAATTAGTTTGATTTGGCTTAATCATGGTCAAGTTGTATGAAGACATGAACTAGTGGTTTCAATTGATTTGGTGTATGAAGTTTTATAGGGCTGGGGTTGACTGGTTTGGAATTTAAGAATTAGAGTAATGACATGGTATGAGGTTTGGATGGCTTGGTTCATAATTATTGGATTAGAACTTTCATATGAATTTTTTAGGCCATTTTAGGTCAAGGGACCCATGGGTTTATTGACTAAGTTTTGGCTTTACTAAGGTTTATATATGATTTGATTGAAATATAAATCAAAGCAATCAATTTGGGATATGATTTGAAATTTTCAAGTCAAGGGATAAGTTAATTAATTTGGGTTGATTTAATTTCTTGATAATTAATAATTTGATTACTATATGTGATAGGATTGAAGGAATGATTCATTCAAAGAAAATCCATTGGTTTTGACATAGATGGGTTTTGGCCAAGTTCAAAGAATTGTCTTAAAGGGTTTAAATTGGGTTTATTTGATTTTGATTTGGTTTTCTATTTGAGTTTATATTTCATTTATATTTGTGAATGAAGATATAAAATGACTTATGATAAAATCTCTATGTTTGGAGTGATTTGAAAGCAAATTTAACAGATCATGGAGGTATGACAAAAAAGAGTTTAAAAAAGAAATGATTTAGTTTGATTTAGTTTTGATAAGGAATGTGGGTTTCATTTATATGAATATAAATGAATATATAATTAATTTATGAGAAAACCAATTGAGTTTGGGTTGATTTGAATGGATTTACAAGCTCATGGAGGTATCCATATGGCTACCTTGAGATTTGATTATTTGATTTAAAATGATTTTATTTGTTTGTTTATAAATTTATATTTATGAATAAATGAAAAGATTGATTCAGAGGAGATTAATCAATTTATGAATTTTTCTATTTTAAAGTCCGGAGCTTAAATTTGATTTTGGGTTTCAATCATTTGGAATTTAGTTTGACTTGATTTGTGAAATGAGATTGAGGGATTGAAATTGATCTTGGAGAAAATCAATTGAATTTGGATTGATTTGAATTTGGCTAAAGTTAAGGCCATGGAGTTCAATCATAAGGCTTATGGAAGAGTTTTGATTTTGGATTTGATTATGGGTTTCAATCATTTCTTTGGAATTTGGATTTGGATTTGGTATTTGAATTGAATTTGAGGTTTGGTTTCGAGAAGGTGAACATAGGTTGGGTCTAAGCCACATGATGGGCAAGTCTCCCTAAATCCTTAAGGCATAACCTACCCTTATGGCTAACCCTTTTAACTCTAGGCTTAGGTTAAGTGTTCACCTAATCAGTAGAAGTGTCTTAAGACTAAGGAACTCTTAGTGTCTATAAGAGTCCTAGATCTATGATGAGGAGGTTGAGAACTCACTTAAAAAATGAGGTCAATAAGATAACATAAGTAAGGGTTAATTAATAGATTTAATGCATATTATAACCTAATTAACTCATAAAATCAACTTAATTACATTTTACTAAACCAAAATTAATTCAGAAACATGAGAATGGGCTAGGATAAGCAAACTCCTCTTCACATTTCTTAAATCAAATCAAACATGAATTCACAAATGACATTAAAGAAGCTTTGGTTTATCTTAAATGATTTTATTTGATATGATTGTCCTTAGGAATTAATTTCATTGAATGAAATCATGTGTTTATGTTTATTTATTCCTTTCCAATCATGTTAAATTTTGTATATCATTTGAAATCATACATTCATATTTTCAAAATTAATTAAATCAAATCATTTTTTATGCCAAACTTGCATGTGTTGATTTGATTTAATATATGTATTATTATCGATTAAATCTAAATGTATTTTCAAAAAGCTTATAAATGAGTAATAATATATGAAGTGATAGTAGTTATGATTGCATATAAGTTTGCATATGCTTATAGCTTAAGTATGTGAAATAGAGCTTTCTTTTCTTTAATCTATATGTAGTTTCACATGTATTTGAATGTTAATAAGTATATAGTCTAGATATCCCGAATACGAGGCTTTAGTTAGTCCCAAGGAGGTCATTTGATTACCTCACTTCCCTAGTTTAACAACGACACATACTTATTTGATTTCATTTAAATGTATTCCTACATTGAATTGGGATGAAATTTTATTTCACATACATAAATGTTCTAATCAAATAAAAAATAATTTTTGCATGATTTTCTTTCTCTTATTTACATATACATTCATGTGTAGTGAGATATAAAATTATATATATAGATCCTGGAATATGAGGCTTTAACTAGCCCCAAGAAGGTCATTTGATTACTTCCCTAGTTTAACAAAGGCATGTACTTGCTTATTTCTCTTTACATGTGTATGTATGTGTGGCTAAAAGATGAAAATTCCTCTTTTCTAGTAAAAATACATGCATTTATAATAGACTAAGTGATTGAATTAATTAACCATATGATTTGGGGTCTCTTTCCTTATGTTCTTACATATAAATTTGCATATGTTTGAATGCAAATGGGTATATAGTTTGGACATCCCGGGAATAAGAGGCTTTAGCTAGCCCCAAGGAGGTCATTTGATTACCTCACTTCCCTAGTAATAATGACACGTACATATTTAATTTCATTCTTATATCTTTTTGTATATGAATTTGGATAAAACTCTAAATTAACTTGATTAAATAATTCAATCAAATAAGAAATATAAACTTCAAATATGCACATCTACATTCATCATTTAAGTGTGGTAAAACATGTTGTAGGTATAGATACACTTAGGATTAAATCATATGCATATTATATGTGATGGAAAGGAATGATTGAATATAAATCATGTGATAGTATTTCAATTAGATTAACCTTAAGAAGCCTTTCACAATGAATATAATTATTTAAAGTGAACATAAACTTAGGATTAATCTAAAATGTATAATAAGCCAATCACTAAAGGGAACTAAATCAAATTAGCTTTTAGAAAGTGTCTTAAGATAAGGATAAAAGGGGGTCAATCTTCTTTCATCTCTTTATAACACTTAGATGCTAAGTGTAAATCATATGAAATCAAATAAAACACAAATTAAAATTTTCAAATCAATTAAACAACTTGAAGGGAAATCATTCTTTATGGTTAAATTAAATCTCTTTCACACCTAGAGAGCTACAACTCTAATGCTTAGCAAGACATACCACATAAGTCTTAACACACACATTACAATTAAGTCACTACTTCTAGCTTTATGTTAGGGAGGTGCTTGGTATGATGTATGTTTTATTTTTTTGAAGTACTGTTGTAGACTGGATATTAAGGTGTATGTCTAGACTAGATGATAGGTTGTGATTAGCCTAATCATTTTTTCTATAGGAGATTATGCTTAAGGGGCCACTTAAAAATAAATATAAATGCTCTCTTTGTAGGTTGCTTAAGCCCCTAAGCATAATTCAAGTTAGGATAGGTGGGCTTGGTTACCTATATGAAGGGTGCTAAGTCTAAATTATGTATAACTGCTTGAGATTGTATGTATGTTTAACTAACCTCTATTTTGTAGGTGTAGTTAGATTTACTTTTTCTATTCTTAATATAATTTTATAATTAGGAATTAAGATTAGTGTTATTGGGGATTAGGATGAGCAGTGGCTAGAAGGCTTTATGCTGGGAGGCCCTGTGATGCCTTTGAAGCAAGCACACCCTAATCAAGAAAAGGAAGAAAGAAGATATAAAGAAATGAAGGAAAGAAGTTCCCCCACAGTATTTTATAAATTGTAATTCTTATTTTATATTTTGTTGTAGGGTAGAGCTCTACCCATCTTTTCTTTTTTAGGTTGTATGGCGGTACCCTTGCTTCCTCTTATTCTTTATGTTAGTTATAAAATTATTTGATATTTGTTTGTTTATGTAATAGAAACAAAGATGTTCTTCCTAGTTTCATTTTTATTGATGCTTTAATGTGTGTCCTGGATGCGATTAGGCTCTTAGGATAAAAATAAATCTTTTACCCAACTACAACTTATAACTAAAATTTTCTATAACTCATAACCTCACCATAATATCCTAGGCATTAAAATAGATAATTAAAAGATTTAACAACCCCTTAATTGAATGTTTGAATATTTCATAACATGCATATCATATTATTTCACTCTTGAAAATAGGATATTTCTATTCTTGCACGATAGGGGAATGCTTGACCTGTGAGGGCATCCCTTGTGGTGGAAAACACCCATTTCTCACTGATTTAGCCAACAATCTAATTTCATCATGCATATAGGCATCAAAAATCCAAAAGCTTTTATCAAAATGAAGTCTCAAAAATTAAATAACATTTGAAAAGATTTGTATTTGCAGATTAAGTCATTACACATATCACTCATGCTCTAGTCTCTTAGGGAGTGGGTTTAAGGACTTTAGTCTCTTTCTAAATTAATAATAGCCTAATTATCTTGCAAATTCATAAGACTTGCCTACATGGATTTAAAGTGTAGAAAGAGTTAGTTGGCGGCCACTCCAAGCTATTACAAGTCCAGTAGTTGGGTGGTTTATCTTCTCTTGTGGAGGTAAATTTTATGCACATCTGCGCTTAGATTTAGGTCATGCTTTAGCTTTTCCTAAACCTCCCTAGATTTAGGATCTGAGGTAGTTGTTTCGCTACAAGCATAAATTCTCACCTCTTAGGCTTTTCCATGCCTTGTGTTGATGGATTAAGCCATAATCTAATAAAATTTCAACTAAAACAAAATAATTCTCTTAACTTTCAAATATATAAAGCCCATATGATAGATTGGAATGCTCACTACACCTCCTAGTATCATGGGGCATTTTCTACTTATTCCCTTTGGCTTCCAAAATAAGTCTTCTCCTTGAGCTTTACTTTTCCAATATAGCCAATTTATTGATAGTCATCTTTGAAATCTTTGGAGACAATTCTTTTAATCGAGAGTATTCTAAGAATTCACCTTTCTTAGGATGTAATTAACTATGGAGGCTTGCTTCCATAGAAACTTAACGAATTCAGCTTAAAATAAACCCTGCTTTACTTTTCCATGTAAAGTAGGAAAAAAATCTCTATTACATTCGAAGGCCCATCATGCCTTAGGAGTTCTTATTAGGTGATTAGGTCCATTATAGTGTGGTGATTTCTATCTTTCGAGATAGTGCACCATTCCTTAATATTGTACCCAATCACTTCAATAAGTGCCCCTAAGATCTGCATGGTTTCCTACATCTCAAAAAAAAACACCACAGGCACTACCTAGAGATTTTGCCCTTTTTTGTGATTACTTTAGATCTAATTTTAGGTTTCCTATAGGCGCAAGCACCTATAGTAGTTAATTACCTCTCCCAATGCTAAGAGAGAACTTTCGATTAAGGCTAGTCGTTAGATCACAAAATGCATAGCGTATAGTAGCAGCATATGGAGTTTTGAAATTTTGATTTATAAAATTCATCATTTTAACTTAAAGTAGATGGTTGGGGGAATGATGACGAATCCGATCAAGATCCCATGATTCCATCATCTCGGGCTATCGTGGTCCCTAGTCTACTTAGTTAAAGGAGGTAGTCGACCCAACCTATTTGAATGATCATTGTCAGTAGCCATGGGTTGCATCATCTAAGAGAACCTTTGTGGTGTTTATTTTTGGATTCATTTGTGTGTATATGAGGATGCAACACTGATGATGTACTTATTGAGGTGATCAGGTATGACATCAAGGAATAGTATACTATCTCGAAAGATAGAAATCACTACACTACAATGGACCTAATATTTTAATAAGGACTCCTAAGGCATGATGGCTCTTCGAATATACCAGAGATTTTCTCCTACTTTATATGAGAAAGTAAAGCATGGTTTATTTAAATCGGGTTTGTTAAGTTCCCTATGAGGAAAGCCTCATAGTTATATCTTAAGAAAAGTGAATCCCTTAAGAATACTCATTCAGATCATTATTGTCTCCAAAGAATTCAAAGAAAGGACTATCAATAAATTAGTTATGTTTTAGAAGATCAAGTGGGATGGATCAAAAGGGAAGAGTTATTATCGAAACCAAAGGAGATGAGTAAAGAGTGCTCATGATACTAGGAAACCTAGTGAGCACTCCAATATATCCTATGATTGGGCATTATATATTTGAAATTCAGGAGATTTATTTATTTGATTTGAATTTTTATTAGAAATCTAGACTTATAATTCCACAATATATTGTAGAAATGTCTAAGTGAGGATTTATGCTTGTAACTCAAAAGTAAACAACAACCTCGATCCTAAATCTAGAGCTTTGGCAAGGCCAAAACATGAAATAAAAAAAAAAAGTATAGTTTACCTTCACAAGAGAGAGTAAATCACCTGACTGGTGGACTTATTACCGCCTAGAGTGGCAGCCAGCTAACATCTTCTACACTTTAAATTCATGTAGGCAAGTCATATGATTTTGCAAGATGGCTAGGCTATTATTATTTAGGAAAGAAACTAAGTCCTTAAACCCACTCCCTAAGAGATTAGAGCATGACGGGTATGAATAATGACTTAAATCTAATGCAAATTTTTTTATCAAATTTCATTTAATTTAGGACTCTTTATTTTAAGGCTATGGATTTTGTATGTCTAAATGCATGAGAAGTTGATTATGGGCCAAATCAAAAGGGAAAGAGGTGTTCTTCCATCATAGGCTCTCAAAGGTTAATCCCATTTTATCTGGCAAAGATAGAAGCCCTCTTTTATCAAGAGTGAAACAAGATGGTTATGCATGATATTAAACATACAACATCCAGCTAAGGGGTTGCTAAATATTTTATTATCTTGATTTAATGCCTAAGCTTTCTATGAGGTTGTGAGTTATTTTAAAAGTTTAGTTATGGGTTATTAATGGGATAGAAAATTTTATTCTAAGAGCCTAATCACATCCGGGCCATACAAAAATTACCAATCATAAAAAACTATGAAAAGGCATATTTTTTCTAATGCACAAGCTAAACAAATTATCAAACAATTTTACAAAGTTACCGCAAAAGAATAAAAGGCCGATGCGGTCGGGTATCACCATACAATCCAAAAAGAAATGGGGGTAGCCGAGCTCTACCCTTATACAACCCGGATTATAAGATAATAATTACAATTACAAATAATGCATGTTATGGGGGGTCTTCATTTTTCATTCTTCTTTTTTCATTTCTTCATCTTCCATTTCTCCATTTGATTTGCTCCATTTCTTTCTTCTTTTTGGCTTGATTTGGATGTGCTTGCTCTAAAGGCATCACATGGTACATAAGACTTAGTCTTATAACCAATGCCCATCCCAATCGCCCATAACACTCATCCTAATCCTAATGCAAAATTACATTAAAAGAAGGAAAGTAAATCTGGCTACACTTGCAAAATAAATGTTAGTGAAACACACGATACAACCAAAATAGTTATATGGATAATTTGTACTTTGCACCCCACACATAGGTAACCAAGCCGACTTGTCCTAACTTGGGTTATTCTTAGGGGCTAAGCAACCTGCACAGCAAAAAAGGCATTTATATTCATCTTTAGTGGCCCCTTAAGCAAAGGCCCCTACATAAAATATGATTAGGTTAATAACGGTCTAACATCCAGACTATGCACATACACCCTAACATCCAATCTACAACAATACATCACAAAATAAGCATACACCAAACCATACACCGCCCTAACATAGAGCTAAAAATGGTGACTTAGTCTGATGTGTGAATTAAAGCTTGTGTGATATGTCCTAACTAGGCTTTAGAGTTGTAATTTTCTAAATGTGAGGATTTATAAAGGGTTGATTTCTCTTTAAGTGATTTAATTGAATTGAAGATTTTACTTAGTGTTTTCTTGTGTTTCATATGGCCTATACTTAACAACTATGTTATAGAGAGAAGAAAGAGAGGGACCTCTTTCATCCCTAACCTAAGTCACTTCTAAAATAAGTTAATTTTAATGAATATATGTTTTAATCAATCTAAGTTTAGTTCACTCTAAATGACCTTATTCAATAAAGACATCTTAAGATTAATGAATGGATAATCACATAACATATTCATTTATTTCTTTTCATCATGTATATCATGCATATGAGTAAATTAAGCATACCTATACATGCAATTTATATTTTAGCATACTTGAATGATGAATGCAAAGAAGTGTATTTGGAATTTAAATATTTCATTTGATTGAATTATGAATGCATGCCTTTAATATAAAGAGGATTTTTTATCCATTAGCTAGATCACATTCACATGTATAAAAGTTTTAAAGTACATCATTGTTGCACTACTTAAGGTACAAGACTACTTAGGCTACTTAAAGCCTCAGGGTGTCCTAATATACCACTTTTCCTAAATACATGTAGATGTATTAGCAACTATAAGGATAGAAAACCAATGCAAAAGTTATATTTAATTTATTTGATTAATGATTCTTATTCATTGGTCACATCACACACATATGTATAAGAGTTTTAAGTGAGTACATGTCATTGTTCTACACGTATGAAGGTCAAGACCTACTTACTACTTTAAACTCTCACCTGAGGTGTCTAGACTAATATACCACTTTTCTCAGATACAAAAAGAACCACAAGAATAAGAAGTCATGCAAGAAGTCATATTTGATTTGGTTATGTGATTTATATATGTGACATGAAATTCTTCCTAAGTCTTAACATAGAAATGCATAGGAGTGGATTTAGGCAAATATTGTGTTCTTTTCAAATGAACTATACATTTGTAAATCCTATATGAATCTATGTAAGATAAGGAAATAGAACTTCATATTGCATATCTTATATTATCAACACATGCAAACTTATAGCTATTTGTAATTAACATCATTCCATTTATAATGATTTATAGGCTTTTGAAAATAACATTTGATTTAATAGTAATAATAGGTACACCTATTTGATTTAAATCAACACATGCAATTAGACATAAAAAACCATTTCATTTAGCTAATTTTAAAAGAAATGAATGCATGATTACACATGGGAAGCAACATTTAACATAATTGGAAATAAATAAAGGAACATAAGCATATGATCTCATTCATTCCAATTAATTCTTAAGGATAATTATACTAAATAAAGCCACTTAAAATAAACCAAAGTTCTTTAATGTTATTTCATCTTTATGTTTGATTTGAGTTAAGGAAATGAAAGAGGTTTGCTGGTCCTAATCCCATTGCTGCCCCATGTGTGAGTTAAATTGATTTAATAAAAAAAGTAATTAGGTTGATTTTATGGTTTAATTTAGTTTGGGTATGAATTAAGCCAATTAATTAACCCTCACCTACATCACCTTAGGTTAATTAACTAATTAATAATGAGCCAATATGATATGCAACCACATGGAAAGTAAATTTGCAATGCTCCTAAGAAATGAAGGGGGGAGGGGGCTAATACAATTGGCTCATGATTAATAGTTAATTAAGCTTGAGGGATCTCACTTAACTATTCTTATGATTTTCTCACACATATGAGCTAACCATAATTTCATTATCTCCCCTTTTGGGTTATTGAACACCCAAAGAGCTACCCAAGATTAAATTAGAGAAATAGATTCAATTGAATTAATTAAGTTCATTAATTAACTAATTAAACCTTAATTAACCTTAACCAATCAAAATGAGATGGACTTAGAGAAAGAGACAACGAAGGGAGCTTAAGTCTCAATCCCTATATCCTTTCAATTAGTTGATTAAAGATCAGGTATGATTTGGATTTTTTATTAATCTTGTTAATTAATTAATTAAGGGGTGTTAATTAATTAATTATTTAAGAGGGATTAAAGAAGACTTAAAGAAAAGATTAGAAGAGGGAGTCTTAATCCATTTCCCTAGACTTCATCATCATTAATAGAGGTTAATAAGCTTAATTGATTGATTAATTTACCATTTATTTGCTTAATTATCACTAATTACATTAAGAAAGTGATTAAGGCTTAATCCATTAGTTTCCCTAATTAAGCAATCAATGAAATCCCAAAAAAAATAGGGAAGACAGAGATCATCCCCTTGAACATGCACATAAAGTTTGAGATTAATTGGAAGATTAATTAGGGAGTAATCAGGTTAATTAAATTTCCAAATTAAACTTTAATTAAGCCAAATCCACTATTCAAAATCAATTAATAATAATATTCCTAAATTCTACTCTGAAATATCTTTAAAATGAGCCTAAGTTTGTACTTTTTAGATTTTTCTAGAATTAATCATGAATTTAGGAAGTTTCAAGATTAAAAACCAATTAATTAACCCTAATTAGAGCCATAATCCCGTCGAGCCACGTGGCGGCTGATGCGGCACTCTTTCCATGTGGCGTGATGGGATTCATTATTTAAGTTGTCACATCCAAGTGCTAACTCAGATGACGGCGCACATGATAACTCTATGGATCGTCCGATCTAAGATCAGATGACCACGATTAAACCCAATTTTGAGGGATTAATCAGAGGCTCTAAGCATGATTTGATCAGGATCGTCCATCCCGATCATGCGGGATGGACGGTCCATGATCTATCTCCTCCGAATGTGGCCACCGTCCATCGAACGTTGCTCGATCCAAGCTCACCCAAGCTCAGATGGACCCAAGCTCGGGGAAGCACAACAATCAAATCCAACGGTGAAAAATGCATGACATTGAAATTTCTTTCACAAAAGACCAAACTATTTTCATTCAAGGATCGATTTCAATGGCACACCTCATCGGAGCTTAAGATCGGTGGTTCCAACGATTGAGGAAGCTTCATTTGGTAGAAACAAAGTTCTGTTGAGCCGCATGAGCTTTGATTTGGTGTAGTTTGCTCGAAAGACCAAAGCACTTGACATATGTGATCGGGCATGATCGAACTCTACCCCCCGGCCATCACGAAGCTTGGGAAAGGATTTGTTCTCGCTCATTTAGCTCCAAGGAAGGTGTGTGTAGAGTTAATTGCACTTTGGTGAAGATTTGAGCAAATGGGAATCGAAGGTGGCCTCCCCTGTTTCGGTTTTGCATAAAACCAAAATGGGGATTTTGGGGAGCTTGGGAAGGCTTGGAAATTGTTCTGGGAACTCTCTCCTTGGCTGCTAGGGTTGAATTGAGTGTGAGTGTGTGAGTTTGAGTGAGAATGAGGGGGGTATACCCCCTCATTCTTTGGATCAGACGGTTGTGGCTGATTTGGATTCTTCTTTATCAATTGGCTACATCAGAGGTTAATGGAGGTCCTTAGGTGCATGATGTGGCTTGATTTGGTTGGGTGAGGGTGTGGAGGTGGCTGCCAAGGGCGTAGTGGGTGTCTTATGGATGTTTGGAAAGCTCTAATGGGGGTGGGGAGGTGATTTCACCTCCCCATGGATCATGGTCAACCCAACCACATTTGGGTCAGGTCAGCCATGGTCTTAGGTGCCTAAAAGGACCTATGAATAGGTGTCAAGTGGCTAGGGGAGAAAATGACTCAATGAGCATGTGTTTTATCTCATGGGATGCCCTAAACCTAAGGGCAAAATGGTCATTTGGTTATGGGTCTGATTTGGGCAGATTTGGGATGGGTCAAAAGTGGGTTAGCCCAAATTTCAAGTGGTTTGGAGTTTATTTGATTTGATTTGACATATTTAGGTCAAATTGGGTTAGGTTGGGTCAAGTTGACCAATTGGTCAAATTGGGTTAAACCAAGGGTTGGGTCAAGTTCACATGACCAATTGGAGTGTATTGGTGTCATTGGTTTGATTCAATTTGCTTTGTATTTGATTATGACTCATTTGGGTTCATATAGATCAAATGGGTCAAGTTGACCAATTTCACCAATTTGACTAATTTGACCAAATTATGTTAGGTTAGGTGTTGAGTCAAGTTCAATTGGCAAATTGAAGATGATTGTAGGCTTTGGTTTAGTTTAATTTAGAATTAATTTGAATTTTGGCTAATTTGACCCTTTAGGTCAACTTGGGCTAAGTTAGGTCAAGTTGACCGATTGGTCAAATTAGGCTCAATCATGGTTTTGGCCAAGTTCAATAAGTGATTTGGAATGAACTTGAGCCATTTGTTACAATCAATTTGGCTTGGGTTATGATTTGACCTATTTTGGCTTTTTAGGCCAATTTAGGTCAAATGGCCAATTAGGCTTGGTTTGGCTCAATTGGGGGTTTAGTCATGTTCAATCATTGATTATGAGTTGATTTTAATCAATTTGGGCTATAGTGGATTTTGGCTAGTTTGGGTTTAATTTGGGCTAAGTGTTGACTTGGTCAATGGGATAGGTTGACTTGGTTTGACCCAATTCAAGACAATTGATTAACCTATGATGATTGTTGATCATGTTTTGAGATTTGGATGGGCTTAGTTCAATCCAATTTGGATTGAATTGGAACTTCGCTCAAAAAGGTCTTTTAGGTCACTTTGGGTCAAGTGGACCTAAATGGGTTAATTGGCTTGATCATGACTTGATTCGAGTTTAGTTATATTGATAAATGGGTTTGAGATTGAAATATAAATCCAATTGCAAGTGATTTGGATCCATAAAGATTTTGGTTCATATGACAATTTCAAGTGGGCTAACTTTGATTTGGGTTAGCTTGGATTTGATTTGATAATTGTAATTTGTGTTTATATTTGGGATAATGATTGAATCATGAAGAAATCCATGAGTTTTGATTTAGTTTGGATAGGATTTGACCAAGTTCAATGGCTTGGCTTAAAAGGGTATAAATTGGATTTTGGTTTTATTTTGGATTTAGCTTTGGCTAGTTGAATTTATACTCCATTTATATTTGAAAATATAAATGAAGATATAAATGATTCATGAGAAAAATCACTTAGATTTGGAGTGATTTGGATTTGGTTATGGCTAAGTCCATAAGATGAAATCAAAGGGCTTAGGAAAGATTTTAGAATTTGAATTCAATCATGGGTTTCAATCATTTGATTTGGAATTGATTTATGATTTGGATTTGGAATTTGAATTTGAATTTGAGGTTTGGTTTGAAAGAAGGAAGCAAGGATTTAGTTTGGGCTATAGGGTCGGCAAGTCTTCCTAAATCCCTAAGACACAACCTATCCCTATGGCTAACTCTTCTAAGTCTCTAGAGTTAGGTTAAATGTTCACCTAATCACTAGAAGTGTCTTAAGACTAAGAAGCTCTTAGTGTCTATGAGAGTCCTAGATCTATGATAAGGAAGTTAAGAGCTCACTCCAAAAGTGATGTCAACAACCTTGTAGACCTGGGGTGGTGTTTGTCTAAGGAGATAAGCTTAAGTCCACCTTAGCTAACAGATGATTTTTTGCCCTATCAAGTGCACCCTATGGTTCACAACTCAAAAGGCAAAGCCATTGGAGAACATACGGTGTCATTTGGCGGCAGCCACCCGGTCAGAGGACTCTGGTCGTAACTACATCATATATGGAGCCTACTGGCCAAACCATGCAGTTAGAGAACACAGGCCATGTCCTTATTGGCATGAAATTGATTGAGAGTAAATATAGTTGTGTACTTGACTTGACATTGGCTCCTTTGTGAGCTAGAGTTTTCTTGATTTGTCACCTCAAAAAGCGATTGAAGGTGGATGAATTGAATTTACTTTAAGTTTTAGATTGATAATTTTCATTTAGTTATTTTAAGCTTAATAATTCATCAAAATTTTCATTTAGATTGATATTTAATTTATATTAATTTGACTTAAAATTTCAAACATATTTTGATTTTTTATTTGAATTGATATTTAATTTATATTAATTTGATTTGAGCTTGCAAGCGCAATTTGATGAAAGTATCTCCTCCGATTGAAATCTCCATTCAACACAGTCATCATCAGGGTATATATATTATTTTGCTATTTCAGATCCTATTGACTCTATTAATTTAATAATAGAGAATCAGATATACTGTCATATGACAGAACTAGATTCTCAGATATTTTATTAAGTTAACAATATTATAATAGCATCATTAGATTTGTAGGTTTTGTTAACCCAAACTCGGTCCTAAGACCCAACTGGGAATCAACCCGCGCAGCATCCTCAGATACTAAGTTTAAGCATTCAGCGTAGTGTCAGGACCCATGCAGGTATTTTAATTCAATATTGATTTAAACTTATGGGATTTGAATAGTGTTACTTATTTTGATTGAGTTTCATTGCAAGTTTAAGATTTTAGATAAAATTTTTGACATTTCACCTCTCATATCCACTTATGGGGCTACAACAAAAGCTGTGCCTACCCACCATGCTAAGAAAAAACATGTATGAGTGGTGTAAATACTACGGTCGAATGCGTCATCCCACCATATCAAGAAAGACATGTATAGATCTCTGAAGCACTTATATGTAACACAGATTTCCCACCACACCAAAAATGATATGTACGAGTACTTATACACCTGCAATGTCAGTTTAAATATCAATTTTAGCTAGGAGGTGTTGACTTTATATCAGGCTACTTAGGTCTCCTCTCGGTGTGGAAATTTAGCAGCATTTCGGCCCCATCCTGATGTGATTCTCATATAAGGGGCTACCTCGGGTATGCTAGATCTGCCCATCACGCCAAAAAAGGCGTGTATGGAAGGTATAAACTATGTCCTGAATGCATCATTACACCATGCCAAGAAAGACATGTATGTGGCTCTAAGGTACCTGCGTAAAACACATATTTTCTCGTCATGCCAAGAAAGGCGTGTACGGGTACTTATACTAACAAACAAGCACAACTTTCCTCACCATGCCAAGAAAGACGTGTACGAGTACTTATATTTCAACACAAACTTTGATCGTGCGGGCACGAGTGGAGGCTACGAGAAAGGAGAAATTAGGGTCGGCTGCTTTTTTTTTTTTTTTGGTTGTGGGATTTTTAGGGTTGTGGGGTGTAGTTAGGGTTTTGGGATAAAAGGGGCATTTATAAAATTTTTCTTATTTAATTAAAAATTTACCCTAATTGAGATTTTTGACGAAATATATATATATATATATATATATATATATATATATATATATATATATATATATATATATGTCAAGTTTAGGTTAATCGATGTTCATAACAAATCATGATGATATTTGTTTGGTTCAAGTCGGCGTCGAATCGGGTCAATTTCAGCTCAAAATTACACGTCGCCACTTCTGATAGCTCAGTATTCGCACAGACTCATCTAAATTGAGCGCAAACAATCTCATTTGATAGATTTCGACGTTTCGACACTAACGGCGTGATCAATTTCATGAGCAGGTTGTGCGGGCGTCCTTCGCCGATATACGTGTAGGCGACCCTCTTCTTGATCAGTCGATCGTCGAATTGTGCAATACGTATATTCTAATCAATTTTGACATTCTGAACGCGATGGCGAAGTCCGTTTGTCGATTGGAGATCATTTCAACTAATTTTGGAGATGTCGAGTGTATTTCAGCTTTGATTTGTGCATTATTGCATCCGAAGTCCGTCGGGTTTATCTTGTGAGCTCGACTGATCGACATGCATGGAGGTCAACACATTATAATTATACAAAGTAGCCTTAATAAAAAAAATAAACTATTAAATATTATGTAATAAAACTAAAACCGAACAACATAAGACACATACCTTAATACCTAAAATTGTGAGATGCTACATTGAATTGGTGCAATTGTTTGTTGAAGATTGATGCTAAACATTCTGGGTTTGCTTCGCTGCACATCTTGCTTTTTGTTGCAAGAAGAACAACTTACAGTTAGCTACTTATAAAATATAGAATTTCTATTATGAAGGTGATGCATTCATTGTTTTCAAGATAGGCCCGACCCAAAGGTCAAAACGGTTTTACTAAACCAAGGTAGGTTGAGATTGATAATGGATTGGACCTGCTTTTGACCTACTTGAATTGGTATGCTTGGTTATTGTCATTTAGGTCATGAACTATTCCAGTTTAAGTAGGGTAAACTAAAAACATTGATAATTTTTTTTATGTCATGTGAGGCTTTAAAAATGAGAGTTACTAGCAAGAATGTCATAAAAATAACACTATGCAGTTGTTAACCAGGAGATTAATACAATTAAGTGGTGGAATCAAAGACCTAAACTAAGGGTGGCTCTGATCATTCTAGATTCAGAGAAGTTTTATATGATTACACACTTTATATATATATGATTACACACTTCACTAAATTCAGATTCACCCAACAATAATGGTGGAACCAGAAGGATCTTAAGGAGGGTAAAATTTATAGTAAATCACTTAATATTATAGAGTAAGTTGAAAATTTCATCACTCCTAACTTAAATGCATAAGCATAAATTCTCAATTATATTTTAAGACTAATTTTCAACCATATATATAATTTCTTAATATTAGTATAATTATTATAATTTAATTATATGTAAATATATAGTTATATTTATTAACTCAAATATATTTTTTTATATTTTTAATTAATGATAAAATTTTAAAATTATTGAAGTTTCAAAGGCTCTCGTAAGCCTTCCAACCCCCAAATTCTCGAAGCCCTAGTATTCTCCACCTTTCATGCCCAAAATCTAAAAACACTCTTCTTCCCCTCCCCCCAAATTCTTGAAACCTTCACATTCTCCCCTTTCATCCTAAAATTCTCGAAATCCTTGTCTTCTCTCTCCTTCCAGACACAAATTCTTAAACCGTCATCTTCTCGCACCTTCCATTTCTATTGCTAGTAGCCTCCACAGAAAAGAAAAAAAAAGATGGCAAATCGATGTTCAAATTACCAACAAATGCATCAAGATATCTTAGCGAACTATCAAAATTATAATTTGATCTATATGTTGATATAATACCCAATACAATATGTCCTATTCAAGCTATGAGCTTGTTATTATAAAATGGTTTTCTTGATCCTAGGATTTAAGCTTATAATGAAATATTTCATTATATTAGTATTGCAAATATGTAACTTACATGCCGATATACAAAGAATTAAAGTGCAACAAAGAGAAATTTCTATCCAAAATTTTGAAGTAACAAGAAAGCTCCAAATGGGACTCTCTCTAGTATTCATTTCATGAAAAGAAATAACTTTTTATTTAAAAACTACTATAAAAACAAAGCTAAAATCTCTTCTATTAAATTATCTATTATATTAGGTAATCTATATATCATGCATTATTAAGAAGATTTAAGAGTTCTAAAATCACAGTGATAAATTTTTAATCGAAATATCCTATTTTTTTTTAAAAAAGCAGTATTAACTTGATTATGTTGATTTCAAAGATTGAAGAAATTTTTAAAATAAGTATAATTTAAAATATAATTAGTAATTTAAGTATCTTAAAAATAAAATTTAAATATATGTATAGTCGCCCGTTTATCGTGTGACTTACCTACATGGAAGTCGCCGTTAAACGACTACTTATATGTAACTATTGTTTTAAATTATTTTGTATCTAGGTTGCACATAAATACATGTAAATTAGATGCTTTAACCTTAATATATTAATATAAGTCATTAAGCGGACTTTATCTATATTTAAATTTTATTTTTAAGATACTTAAATTACTAATTATATTTTAAACTATACTTATTTTAATAATTTCTTCTCAACGATTAGCCCTAATTTAGCCAAATTTATATTTAAATAATAATTAATACAAGTAAAAAATTATTGGATTCTTATAATGCATTGATGATGAAAACTTCCAAATTTAAATTTATTAAAAAATATATATATATGATTCTTAGAATGCAAAATAAAATATATTTGATTCTTAGAATGCAATAACTATGAAAAAATTCATCCAAATGTATATTCATACCAACATAGGTTTGAAAAAAGGATGTCATAACAAATAACGAAACAATAAAGTCAGTATCCAAAATGGGTCCAAATTGAGATATATATATATATATATATATATATATATATATATATATATATATATAATTCAAATATGACAAAAAAAAATAGAGAACCATAGAAAAACCAAAAATCACACCTCATTAAAATAGAAAAAAAAGATGTTAACCCCAAGTTTGGCCAATTAATTCTTTCTATAGAAATAGAGAAATTTATATACATAGCACATATTTCTTATGCATTTATTTATTTAATATTTGAAATTTGATATTTACAAATATAACATTTTCTATACTTTCATCGACAATATTCTTTTTATCTAATCTTAAAAGATTTAGATGCTATTTATATAAATAGAAAGTTTATATCAATTATTTTATTTAGAATATATTAATCACGAGCATTGGATTCTACTCTAATAACAATGTTAAAAAATTTCAGATGAATTCAAGTTGAATAAACTCTTTGATGCTGCGCTGAATCGAAAATGAATATATTTACGAACAAAATCGAACATGAGTTGAGTTTAAGTCAAACGCGAATAAATCAACTTCGCTCAAACTCGGTTCATTTACCTCTTTAGATGCTAATAACATCTCGTATATCTTACCATAAAATGACTCATCAAATGTCTTTTAGTTCTTGGCATTAAATAAAAGTTAGGTTTAAACATGACAATCAAAAGTATATGCCATATGGGTAATAATGCAAACCTGTGGCCCATCTCCTCACAAAAACAAAAACTCATAATAGACCAATACAATAACTTAAAATCATCGTATAAGTCGAATAAATCTCATTTAAGTTACTTTCAAGGATGACTTTTAAAGACATAAATCTTTAGCATCAAAATTCTAATATTCACATAAACAAATCATTGTATAAGTCAAATAAATCTCATTCAAGTTACTAAATTGTTATGAATCCAATTCCTAAATTTTCTCATTAAAATTACAATTCTTAAGTCTGCAATCCATTAAGTTCGACGAGTAAATAACAACACATTTAATTACATAAATTAAAAGAATTATAATATCAACATAAATCACAAAAGTCCAGAGAATCATAATAAGAGGTAAGGCAACATATATAACTCGAATGGCAAAGAGTTAAGCACTCCAATGCCTTTTCAAACATAGTTAACAAGGTATTGCGATAACAAGAACACAACGGCCAAAAGCAAATCGAGCGACATCAAGAAAACAAAGAAGCGGCTTAATAATATAAGTAATTACCCAAGACTCAAGGAAATAAGAAAACACAAAGAACAAGCAAATAGTAACCTCACTGTAATTACCAGCAACAAACTCTAAAAATTTAGATGTACATTAAGAGGAGAGAAGGGTATAAATAGAGGAAGACAGACAACCAGAAGGGAATGAACAATTTTAAGAAAGAAACTTATCTCTTCAGTCTCCCTTTTTCTTCTCTTCTTCCTGCTCAGGTTCTTCTCGATTTTCCTCACCGGAAACCACCGTCTTCCATCGGAGAATCCCTAGGATCTCCTCCATATCCAGCCGCATCCCTCCTTCCTCTGAGTTTTGATGACTCGAGCATAAACAAAACAAAGCAAAGAAGGAATTAAGGTCTATCGAGAACATCATCCCACTAAAGCGGCCACATAGCCAAGCAAAGGTTGATCAAATCTCATAATCACGAGAATCAACATCTAATCCACCCATTCTGTAAGAATCAAGAAGCTTGATCAAAGATCGATCAAGGCGATAAGAATTCAAAGCAATCCGACGGCGTAAGACGCAATCCAAAAGAAACTCAATCCGAGGGCTCAGATCCAACGGACAAGTTACAAACACGCTAGATCCAACGTCTCAGAACACATCCGAGTGATCTTTCAGATTAATTGTAACTCAACCGGGTTCCAATACTCAGTGAGTCGACTCATCGAGTCTCACTCAAACCAAACCAGACTCAAGTGACACAGAACAGAACTCTTATCTCCAGCCAAACTCAAATTCCAGAAATTAGATCGTATTATAAATATACTAAATATTTAGCATCAAAATTTTAATATTTACATAAATATTTAATATGACATCAAAAATATTACTATCATTAATCTTTTCTTATACCGAATATACATTTTCATGTATAAAAAAGTATTAAATATGTAAATATCAAACTTTGTGTATTAGATACGTAAATGTATAACAATTTTGTGAAATATATAAGTCAATATAAATATTAAATATTCAAATAGTAATAAGAAATTATTTGGTTCGAGGCAGCTTGCATTATATATCTGTAAGAGAGAAGTTTTTATTTACACTGAATTTTATTTTGCGAAAGAGGAGAGAGAGAGAGGAAAGGCTATTGCTGCAATGGGAGATGGAACAGTTCACTTTCCTGCCTTCTCTCGGCTGGAATATGATCCCTGAGAAGGTTGGCAAGGTAATTTTATTCTCTCTCTCTCTCTCTCTATATATATATATATATAATAATAATAATAATAATTTTATAATTAAAAATACTTTTGTTTTTAATCGTACAACAATATTTTTAGCATTTTTTTTATTTCTGTAGCTAAAATTGTCATCATATTAATGATAAGTAATGCTAAATAGCTGATTTTAATCATAATTTTATTAAAAATGGAGCAAATTTGTTTTTTAAAAAACTAATAATTGATCAAATTCCTTTTATAGTAATCAACTCATCTGTTGAATCAACTGTCTATGAAAAAAAAAAATTTCGTGTACTAATGATTACATGGTTGATTGTTTATAAGTTCCAAATGTGAAATTTTCTGCTTGAAAGTTTATTCATTTTTGTTTTATGAAACTGCAAGTCATAAGAGAGATTATTTTAACGGTACAAAAAAAAGACTGATAATCATATTTATTTTATACGTTTAATTATGATATTCATCTGATTTTTTTTTAATAAGCGAGTAAAAAATAGTTTTTTTAGTAGTAGTTTTTTACTTTGTAAGAGTGTGACCATTGCTAGTATGGCTAAAGGTGATTGACCAAAGGCAATTATTTAGCAAATTGTTTATAAATAATTGTAAGCCTTTTAGTTATATAATCAACAATTAAGATTTACTAATCATTAAGAAGTGTAATTAAAAGATTAAAAATGTTAATTGCACAGTACAATAATTTTGAGCTAAAACTAATCATAGTTTTAATTATAATTTTTTTAAAATGTTAGAGAGAAAACATCTTTTGTATATTTTAAATTTTGAACCATATATTTTAAGAATGTGATTATTGATAGTGTGAATAAAAGAATTTGTGTCTAAACATGACTCATTAGACATGTTCTTATAAGATTATGCTTAAAAATTCTTTAAAACATCTTGAAAGGAGGCATGGGAATAGTACATTCTTGTTTATAATATTTTTCCACCTTAACATTTGAGAACATCATGGACAATGACATGAAGCATTGGTAATAACTTCTTCAAAAGAGGTAGGGTACAAATGAACCGAAATGAACAAGTGTCCGATTGAATTTGAGCTCATGCTCAAATCAAGCTTTTAGAGATGTGTTTAAGCTTGAGCTCGTTAATAAAAATCTTATTTGAGCTCAACTCGAGTTCGATTCAAGTTTAGTTCCTACTGGGCAACTCATTTAACAAAATAAGTGAGCTTTAATTGAGCTTATTCATGAGCATCTTGTTTGAAAAAAAATTATATGATTTTCATTAAATAAAGCTTACTAGGCCTATAAAATAAACTTTTAAACAATAGTATTCATAGATGAGACTTTAATCAAACTTTAATCATTGTTCTTAATGAGCTCATTTATGAGCTTTAAAGCTTCTCAACAAGTTTGTTCACTTATGAACATTAAACCAAACAATAAATTGTACAAACTTTTTCATTAAGCTACTAAGTATTTTCAAAAGAATTTAAGCTTGCTTGATTATTTAATCAAACAATCATTAATGAGCTCTAATCAACCTAAGCTATGAGTAGCTTGTTAAACATTTTATTCATTTTTAATCTTAAAATGAGGCATAGGATATTGACCTAATCTTGAAGGACTTGGGTTAATAACCATGTCCTAAAGATATATTAGACTTATGGGATATTACCCATATTGAGAAAGATATACAACATGAGATAAAAAATCTAACCAAGATTGAGAGAATATGTGGTGGAATCATGCCCAAAAAAAATATCAAACTTATGAGGTGACACCTTTGTGAGGAGCAATCCTATGTGCCTTCAAATAGAGAAAACCCAAGAGGGAAACCAAATAATCCTCTTTAAGACATGAAATAGGCTTTAGGTACTAGATTGCATTGAAGGCACTTTAAGCATGAGAGAACTTGCAAGTCTCATGTTCTCGCCTTATAAATGACGTGACTTAGAGGCATATAATTTCGGCTTCTTGCTCTACTATTAAAAATGCCTAAAATTGGGATATGTTATGTTGATATTGAAGAAATCTATGATCAAAGTTTATAATCTTCTGATGAGAGGAAAGGTTCAAGGCCAAAAATGGATGTCAAAGGATTTGCTCGTCAATTAAAGAAAATACAAACACGTCGACTTAGAAAAGGATGCACAAAGAGAGATGGTCGGGAGTATTGTGGGGACAAAGGATCCTTTGTTTGAGAAGTGAAGAAGAGCCATGGGGATCTTGACTTTCTTAGGAAAGAATTACCAAAAAGAAATGTGGGAGCATTAAGTAGATACATGTCCCAAAAAATGAAAAGAAATAACAATGGCCTTACAATTTAGTCATTAAAGGGTAAATATCTATGTTAGATTTATGAAGTTTATAAAAGCATATGCCGAAACCAATATTCATAAGTCAGGTAAGATTATTATTTTATTCATTAGAATAATGACTATTGAGAGACTTATAGCCTTGATCATGTGAGATCAAGTACCGTGACGACTAGTGTTACATCCTACCGGGTCAAGAATGGCATTAGGCATATCTTTGTGCATTTTAGAAAATAATGTCATTAGGTTTAAATGATGTCAAAAGATTAAAATAAGATTGGTCCCTACGGCTGAGATGCATATGCAAGATGTATATGCAACGATTTTCATTTTATAATATTCCCAATGTTAGAATCAACTGCATTAAGATCGATAGGGCCATAATGAAATGAATCAACTACGCTCCTGTTGATAAATCACATATCTATGCCCAAGGTGGCTAACCTAACATCAACTCACCATATTTGTGAAGACATTTATAAAGCATGTTCATTTAATTTCAAAAAAAAGCTAACAACATGGTCGTGCACTCTTTTGTTATTCCAAATATTTGATTGATTTTGGTTGATGAAATTTTTGTGTTAAAATTTAACCCTTTGAACTTATTCATTACCACAAATCACTAAGGTTATCATAACACATTTTATATAAGAGTGGAAGTATTTAGCCACTACGAATCACAATATAATATAGGAGGCATGATATGAAATATCAGATGATTTTTTTAATATAGATAAGGGCCATTTCATTAACCCATTATTGTAATATTAGATATATATCTGTCAACTAAGTGCTTATTAGATATCTAGAATACAATGTGAATCCTACATAGAAAATCTACATGGAGTGAGATAAGTAGTTATAAGACAAATGTGACACATATATGGGGACATACAAGTTATTAGCTAACTAACCCACCCCAATGTGAGGCAACTGGTTGGGCTAGAGGCCATCAAGTTCCAACTAACAAGTCCAAAGAGACATTGGACCGCAAGTAGTCCAGTATGCGAGCATAAAAGAAATATGACAGTGGTCAATGAACATATATGTGTCAACGAATTGGCACCAAATATATGGCATGGTACTAATAGGATATGTGTTTATCTAGTATCATATATTTGGCAGATAAAGCCCAACCCCAACAAAGGGTACACTTTAAATGGGATGGTCATCCTATTCTACCACTACATGAAGAAAAATGAAGAAAGATCCATCGATGGAGAGCTCAGTATAGGCTTGAGAATAGTACAAAAAATCACTCTAAGATGAAAGCATAAAAATAAACCAAGAGACTATAGTTATCGCACAAAATTAGATATATTCTTAGGATTGAAATCTTCAATTCCTATTTATATGTGATTGGGTAACCCTAAAGTATTAACTTAAAGATGTACAAAAATTTGGAAGGGACAAAGGATAGATTTAAATATCCTTATCCCAAGGCATAATAAGCTAGAGCCATTGATGGGCAACTAATAATGGGCATTGGTTTGTTTAAGAAAACTTCTTAAACTATATTCCATGATAATAAATATTTCCAAAATAGTAAATGAGCTATATACATTATCAATTTTACACTAAGATTCTACATATTTAGTGTTAAGAGTCCCGCCTACAATTATTTAGGAGCATTAAATTTCATATAATAGAGATTCATAAAAGTTGACTTCAAGCACCTCAAACAATAATTTCTTAGCTCTTGATCGACAAGGAGTAAGCTCTTGGACATTTGGCCAATATAGTAGATATGAGAGTGAAGTTTTGAAAAGGTTGAGAGATGACTTGCTCTTAATACAAATCACTGAGAAAAAAAAATTGGCCAAAGATTAACTAGACTAAGCCATTAAGATAGCTAGCTAAGAATAGGGTCTTGTGATAAGGCACTACCATAATTTAAAATTAAGATAGTTCTAAACTTTGACATTTTAAATAATTATTTTTAACTAAATATTAATCATTACTAAAACATAAAATAATGTGGCTAAAACTTAAACTCTCTCTCTCTCTCTCTCTCTCTATATATATATATATATATATATATATATATATATATATATATATATATATATATATATATTTATATATATATATCTTTATATATGTGTGTGTGTTCTCATAATTAATGGTGAGATCTTAAGTTTGAAGAATAGTAGATGCAAAAAATAAAATTGAGAGGAGACTAATTATCCTCCCATCAAGAAAAAAGTTCATCTTGATTTCAATAACAAAATAATTTCACATAGCACAACTATTCCCCTCCTAATTGTCAGACATTGTGTGATGAAACTGAGTTTTAATTTAATTTTTTGATACACATTTTAGCACAAAAATACACACAACCTAACATAAATTAAAAATTCACATAACTTTCTTATTCTTCTAAAGCATATTTGTTTATCAATTAGTTGAACATCCCATCCATTAAGAAATAAGGATGAGAATATATCAATAAGCTCTTGGAACAAATAAATCAATATTATGTTATATGAAATAAGCTCTTAGAACAAATAAACAAAGAGATATGCAACTAACTTGCCAAATATGTATCAATGTTTAAGAAAAAAATAGCACTTGGAACAAAGAGTTATCACAATTGAACTGACTCACCAAATCATTCACAGTTGAAGAGAACAACCATCCCATTGAAGAGGTGAGGCTAATAGTCGACCCATTCGACAATCCAAAACCAAAGATTAACGGCATGGCTGCTTTCAGTGAGCTCTTGTGTATTGCTTTCCTTCATAAATCAGTTCTTTGGATTTAGGAAAAATTAGTTGTACATTGGTTCAGTCTATATTCAGATTGTCACATTACCCATAGGGAGGATTCTTGCAGCAACTCTCCCTAAGAAGGACATAAAGCTCCCATTCTCCAACTGGTCTTTCTCGCTCAACCCAAGACCATTTACAATGAAAGAGCATTGTCTTATAACAATATTTGCGGAATAGGTGCAGATGGCGTTTATTCTCTCCATACTGTCACTATTGTCAAGGGCTTTTACATAGAATTATCAATCTCATGGCAGCCTTCCAATTAGCACATACATCACAGGTCAAACACATATCATTTGTATATTTTTTTAATGCAAAATGAGGTCTAAAGTGCATTTCCAGCAAGTTTATTTACACTTACTTTTGTTAAGTGAGGATTAACTTCTATTTATCTCTAGAAATAATTACAGTTGTTGGGCTATGGTTGGGCTGGTATTTTCAGAAAATACCTAGTCGAATCTCCATATATGTGGTGGCCAGGAAACCTTGTTCAAGTCTCCCTCTTCAAGTACAAAATTAATTTATAAAATTGTTGGTAATAGATATATACATTCATAATTAATATTATAGTAGAAAACATCTTACCATTTGCTGACTAATTTGGCAGAGCACTGCATCAGAGAGAGAACAGAAAGAGAGGAGCAATAACACGGTTTCAATTCTTCATCATCATCTTCATTGCAAGCTTTGCATACTATGCCATCCCTGGCTTCATCTTCCCAGCTATCTCTGCCATCTCATTTTCTTGTTTAATATATAAGGACTCTGTCATGATACAACAAATTGGTTCAGGACTTAACGGGCTTGGCATTGGCTCTTTTGGCCTTGACTGGTCCATCTATCGGCTTCAGCCCATTAGCCACACCCTCCATGGCTATTTTTAACATAATGATAAGCTTCTTCTTAACAATTTATGTGCTTCTCCCAATTCTTATTGGACTAACACTTATGATGGCAAGCGGTTCCCTATGATCTCCTCCGATGTCTTTGATAGTTCTGGAAACATCTACAATATCTCTAGAATCATCAATGTCGGAGCATTTACTCTAAATGTTCAAGAACAAGAGCACTAAAGCAAGATTAACACTAGCATTATATTTTCTTTTGGTTATGGCCTGAGCTTTGCAACCTTAACAGCTTCCATCATGCATGTTGCTCTATATAATGGAAGTATCAAAAAAAAATGAAAGGCTAAAGCTATTTACATGAGTTAAGTCTCCATCTTGGCTATATTTTAAACTAAAATTGAATTATTATTTTTATTATTTATCAGAGATATTTGAAAGATGTGGAAAAATGCTAGAGAATATTCAACGGATAAGGTAGAGGATGTTCACACAAGATTGATGAAGAAAAATTATGAGCCAGTACTTTAATGATGGTTCCATATTCTCTTAGTATCTATATTTGGGCTATCCATTTTTACATGTTTGGGTTTCAATAGACAACTGCAACTTCCATGGTGGGGGGTATTCTTTGCTTGTGCCATGGCTATTTCCTTCACATTACCTTTAGGAGTTATCTAGACAACTACTATGTTTTTTGTAATTTCATTTTATATTGTTCTTTATAAAATGCACAAAATATTTTTTCTAGGCAAAAAAATTTTCAATTCAGTAGAATATCTTTGACATGAGTAAATGTTCCTAATGGAGCAAACATAACTAATTGTTCAAATGATCATATCGTAAAATAAAATGGCCAAAAGAAAAATCATTTCGAATTAGTATTATAATGAATTAATTAATATAAAATTTCTAATATTTGGAAATTGCAATACAGGGAGTGGGGCTCTACGTCATCACAGAGTACATTATAGGTTTAATATTACCTGGAAAGCCTCTTTCAAATGTGACATTCAAAACTTATAGTAGTGTAAGCGTTGGCCACGCACTCACACTTCTTAGTTCATTTTACAGGCAACTTACTTAAGCTAAAAAATAAAAAATAAAAAATAAAAAGAAGAAGAAGAAAGAAACCCCAAATTTCAATTCACCCATTAAAAAGATGTTATAGTTGGCAAAGTTTCTTACAAAACATACTCCATCAATTTGATAAACATATATAGTTTCTTAAAAAAAATTCAAATAAAAATAAGAGCTTTAGGACTACTTTTGGCTTTATGTACTCATTTTTGCATATAAAGAAGTTTCACTTATTATTCTTAAATGTAATTTTACTGGTTAATGACTGAAAGTTCCTCAAAGATTTTGAAAGATTACAAACTAATCATAACCATATTACTTCAAGAATGAAACAAAGATAAAAATGATGAATCACAAGCATCCTTCAATGTGTAACAACAACAATTTCATTCTGTATTTAAGCATATCAGTACATGATATTACCAATTGAAATAGTTATATATTCGAAACATTGACTTCTATATTTGTTTTAAAAATTCTTAGTTGACAGGTACTATAATAGCAACATGTGTTTGCTTTGCAACAACATGGTTTCTTCTTAATACTATAAATAACATATGTGACACAAGTAAACTTCCCCCCGGAAGCCCATGGACTTGCCCTCTAGATAACATCTACTTCATTATCAACATCATTTTGGGGCTCGTAGGCCCTAAAAGAATATTTAGCAAACTTGGTCATTACTCATTTTTGAACTACTTCTTATTAATAGTTTCTTATTACCTATTCTTGGTTACTTGCTAAAGCATTCCCTCATAAAAGTGCCTAAAAATATTTATATTCCTTTACTAATTTACGGTGGAAATGCTATCCCACACCCGGGGGGGACTGAGGTATTTTATTCAATTACTACATTTATAAAAGGCACAAGAATTGGTGGGCAAGACACACCTATGTGATGTCAGAAGCTTTAGATGCTGGAGTAGCTTTCATGGGAGTGTTGATCTTCTTTGCCATGCAATTTAAGAACATCAATGGCATAGATTGGTGGGGTGGAGTTGCAAATGATTATTGTCCACTTGCTAGCTATCCTACAAGTCCTGAGATATTTGTTAAAGGATGCCAAAGCATGCAATAAGATGAAGTTCTCAAACTATTGAGACAAATGTAGCAAAAGCTCATCAACAAATTTAGCATTATTTATCTATCAATCTTTGTGCTATAAGTTGCCCTAATAAGTAATATATACCATGATATCACCCTTTACCCTTCAAAAAGAAATGTTCAAATTCATCCAAAATAAAAATAAAATTGTATTAGTGATATTATGTTAATTTGAGCACACTCAATGAAAAAATTTCACATAGTTAACTTGATTCATTACTTTTGTTAATTTTTGAACTAGCCATAATCATCAAAGTCCTGATATATAAATGATGAGGCACCATAAAAGTGAACCAAATAGAAAACTACAATTCAATGCATCAATATAAAATGATAACAAGAGAAACAACTTTTGTGAAGATGCAAGAAAATGATTATATTTTTCTTTGAAGTATATAAACTGCATTATGTAAAGATAAGAAAACAAAACACTTCTAAATGTAATGCTCAAAATTTTATAAATATTCATTCATGTGAAATAAACTAAAAAAAAATAAAGAAATGTTACATTGGCTTTGGTTGAGCAAACAATTTTTTTTTTATGAAGAAAAAAGAATAAACAAGATATAAAGTAAAATTTTAAGTAGGAAAAAGAAAGAGCACTTGTGAATAAATTTCACTAGAGATATAACTAGAATTTACAATTGAATGTGTAGGCTTAAAAATAAATTAACAAGATAAGTTACCCACCAATAATTTGAAACTTAAATTGTTCAACTTCAGTTTCAAAATTGGAAACTTAAACAACTAATAAAATCCCTGAAAAGTAATGTATAATAAAGCACACATCTGGAGAGATTCTACATTGGATAGACAAATGTTTCAAAAGTAGATAGTTGGGGCACAAAATGAGGAATTATCCTATAGCTAAGTAAGAAGGGAAAGCATGTACTAGGTATGTTGAGTTACTATTGAAGAAATCAAATAAGAGTAGGATAATTCAAAGTTGTCTTTACTAAAGCACAAGTGATATAACAAGAAGCAAAGGATTTGATTGATGTGATTTTAGGTATAATTCATGTAGCAAAAGGATAATAAAAAGATTCATTTGTAGAAAAAGAAGAAGTGATGAAATTTTGTAGTATTCAATAGGAAGAATTATCATTCTAGTTATTTAATGTTATTAGTTTAGACAAAAAAAATTGAATACATGTCAAGTTAATTTGGAGTTTATGCTTGCAGCAAAAATTTGAAATTGCGCAATTGAGTATGGAGCCATTTTTTGTCCGTGAGCTGAGGCGTAAGTCTCGGAATCAACAAATTGTGCAAAAGAAGAAGTATTATATACACATCAAAGTACAAAGCAAGATGTAACCCTAACCTATTAACATAATAAAGTGCAACATAATAACAACCTAATATAGTAGGAAGTAACAAATTGTACAAAATATCAAGTAATATATTAATATATTGCCATCAAATCATGAAAAAGAAGTGTTATAATAATATCAAAGTAACATAAGATATAAAAAAAATGACATAACAATTCAAAATAAGCTTAAAATAACAAGCTTTTCTCTCCCACTTCAATTATCTAATATCGAAGTAAGAACATCACAAGTAAAGATGGTGATGGCAACTACGAGAATTATGCGTGAGTGAAGAGAGCACGAGAATAGAGGTACTTCGATAATGTCTATCTTGAGATCAGCAGTGTGTGTTATTTTGATAACATAAAGTTATATTTGATTTTTTTTAACCAAGATTTAAAGTATACGCCTCACACAAATTGAGGTAAGGTGGGCTTTTAGACAAGCCTCACATAGCACCAATGAAGCGTAAGCTTAATTGCAATTTTTCAAAAAGGCATTATGGTGAGTTTTAAGGCGGGGTTTTCATTATGCAATTTTAAACAAGGCTTGCAGTGAATAAATTTGTATATTATTTTCTAAGATTTCCAAATTGCACAATATAGAGATTGAAATGGATAGCATGGTTCCATTCATCCATGTTGGCATGATAAGTAGCAAGTTCAAGTAACTATTATGCCATTTGTTGCTTCAAGAACACACACCTAAAAGGTTTTTCAAAGTCCTAAGTGCATGTGTACTACTTGATCTATGAAAAACTTCAACATCCATAATCTCATATTAGAAGCAAATGATGAATAGATGAAGAGACTCACCAAAATCCAAAATTATCCTTAAAAGAGTTTAAGAATTTTTTAGTAACATTTAAGCATTAGCAAACTAAATGACAAATGATGCAAGTAGTCAAAGAAGCTACTAATGCTCCCAAGAGAAAGGCACAAGAACCATTGCAATGATACCTCTTTAAGGTAGTGAATAAAAATAGAAAATTCACTTTGACTTGGACTTGAGGGAAATAATTAATTCAAAACTAGAATATGGTCAGTTAGTTATATATTTCTTCAATAAGAATCCAGTGAAAATATTTTGAACATCAATAATGATTAAGCTAACAAACCTTTGTTGTGACTCTGATCTTCCTAACTTAAAGAAATCCTTCTTCCTTCTATAAGGGTAGCACAAACTAAACCAAAGAATTCATCTACAAATTAAGGAGCACATAAGTAGGGCTATCAAAAAAGCTCATTGTTCGCGAATAGCTCGTGTTCGGCTTGTTCGTTAAGCTAACGAGCTAAACACGAACACATATTTTAAATACAATTAATAAATGAGCCGAACATGAAGAATTCTTTGTCCGATCGTGTTTGGCCGATTTATTGAATATAAATATATATATATATATATATATATATATATATATATATATATATATATATATATATATATATATATATATATATATATATATATATATATATATATATATATATATATATATATATATATATATATATGTGTGTGTGTGTGTGTGTGTGTGTGTCTATATATATATATATATAATATCATGGTTAAAAGCATGGCTTAGTGGTTGGAGCTTTGTCATGCAAAAGAATGGCCCAAGTTCAAATATTATCTCTTACAGATTTTTTGGATTATTGCTTTTCGAGCTTATACGAGCCATTTCAAATAATTCGAGCCGAACACGAACTCTGAAATTTCGAGCATTTTGAACACGAACAGAGTAACTTTCGAATGAGCTAAACACAAACAAAGGTTTGGCTCGCTCAAGCTCAGCTCGTTTACACACCAGCACATAAGATAGTGGAAACATAACAAAATCTTTCATTCATAAACAAGAATAGTATATGACAAGTTACTTTTTTATATGACATAGGTGGAGAAAAATAAACATCACATAATAAAAAAAATGTATTTATAAGCTCATAGGCTAGTGTGTTATTAATATAAGATGGTGTGAAGTCGTTTATGATTCAATTCAACATTTTATTGAACTTTTAGCTTTGTATTTCTACTATTTTTTTCTAATTTTAATTTTATATTCTACATATTTAAATTTCAAACATTATTACTCTAAAATCAATATATCACACACAATCATGTCATAAAGTTAAAAAATAACAAATTAAGATATCTACCAACAAAATATTTAAAAATTTGCAAGATGAATTGCTTGCCATCAAATTGGGATAATATAAATAAATAAACAAATTTTAGAGATGTAAGAAATTTCAAAGAGAATAGGGTCAAAAATATTAGTGATTTAGTGACTAAAGGCGGAAGAAGACTAACCAAAACTAATGACTCATTTGATTAATGATTAAAAATTGATGAATAACACAAAAAGATGATTGATTAATTTTAATTTTTTATGCTTTAAGTGAAGGAACTATTGAAAAAATATTAGATTCAAAAACTCAAAAAAGAGTTTGATAAAAAAATTGTTGAAATGACTAAAATAAAAAAAAGCGTGAAATGACAAGTCATCAATTGAATAGTGAAGAGATTTATGGAGAACACAAATGATGATTGATTGATTGATTTGATCTTTATAAATAAATGAAAAAAATGAAAAAAAAATATTGGATTCCCAAAATGAATTTATACCATGTCAAAAATATAAGAAGTCATAGGTGTATATAAAAAAAATAATATTAGAGTAAATACAAACAAAAATAGAATAATTAAATGAGACAACTCATTGATTGAAGGATCAAAAGATTAATGAAGAAGATAAATAATGATTGAATAGTTCAATAAATCATGTTTATTTATTTTTTTTCAAAAAAGACAATAAAACAACAAATAAATTATCCAAAAGTGTGATAAGATTCATGCCAATAAGATTGCATAAGCTTAGAATTAATATTAATATAAACTATATTAAATCAAATCAATTGATATAGTTAACAAATTTTATAATTTTTAAAATTATCATTTTTAAAGAGCCCTTAATAGAAAAATGCCAGTGGATTAGCCAAAATATCCTTAGCTGAGATTTATAATTATTATTATTATTATTATTATTATTATTATTATTATTATTATTATTATTATTATTATTATTGAAAAGATAATGAGAGCAAGGCTCAATTTAAAATAAATAAATAAATAAATACTTTTACACATGAAACAAGTAAATAGAGACTAGGTAAATTTGTGTATGCAAATAGTAGAAAAAGAAGGACAAACAAGAAATAAAAAAGCACTACAAACATTAGCAGTCCAAATATCCAAATATATATATATATATATATATATATATATATATATATATATATATATATATATATATATATATATATATATATATATATATATATATATATATATATATATATATATATATATATATATAATCTAAAGTATATTTATAGGTAGATATCACTTTAGGTATGACATATTATCATATAGTATGTATCACTTTGACAGATATCACTTTAAACAGTATCACTTTAGATGGGTTTTACTGTATATTATGCAATTTTAAGTAAGAATAAAACATAGAACTTGCGAACAAATTTCACTAGAGACATATCCACAATTTACACTTAAATGTGTACGACTGAAAAAAAAATCAGCAAGATAAGTTAACCACCACCAATTTGAAACTTAACTTTAGTTTCAAAATTGGAAACTTCAACAACTTCATAAAATCCCCAAATGTGATGTATAATAAAGTATATCTTGAGAAATTCTACATGAGAATGATAAGTGTTTCAAATATGGATATTTACAGCACAAAGTGATGAATTATCTAGTTGCTTCATAAAAAGAGGTATCATATGCTAGATATGACAGTGGAGTTAGTCAATGAAGAAATAAAATAAAAGTAGAACAATCTAAAGCTCTCTTTATTAGTACAAGCATGAGAAATATAGTAGGAAGCAAAGGTTGCAATTGATGTGATTTTAAGCATAGATCCTATAGTAGGTCATGTTGATTATACCTTATATATTTGATCCATTATTGAGAAGATACATCATTATGTATTAGTTTTTCAATTTGTTACCCATTTGTAATGTTATGATGTTAGTTTTTATGTGCCTATGATGTTGAATTGAAAGAAACCAAATTTGATTTTAAGTATATTTCAATTAGTTAAATTTGATGTGATTTTAGAGATGGATTGCTTGTTTTTAAGTGTCGCATAGACTATCATAATAAGAGGGCTACATTTATTTTAAAAGATAATAAAAAGATTCCTTTTTAGAAGAAGAATAGGTCAAATTATGTGATGTTGGATAGAAAGAATTACTATTCTAGTGATTTGTTGTTAGCATAGATAAAAAAATTAGATAAAACTCTTGTGAATATAGAGTTCATACTTATGGTGAATAAATTTTTTATTATTTCTTGAGATTTCAAATATGTTGAAATTGGGATGACATGATTCTATTCTTCATGACTATTAACAAGTTCAAGCAACTTAGCTAATGTCTTTAATTTCTTCATGCTAAGTGCATATAGAAATGGTCCTTCAAAAATTTGAAAGTGTTGCTTGAGTTAAGGCAAACTTCAAATTGAACATCTAGCATCTATTGTCAAAAATGAATGATGAATAGATGAAGGGACTCACCAATTTCAACTTTATTCTAAGAAGAGCTTAAGATTTCTTCAACAACCTGTAGCCACTACTGAACTGGATGATAAATACTGATTAAACTCTAAGAAGCTAGAAATGATCCTAAGATTAAGGCATAAGAATCATTACAATTATACCTATTAAAGAGACTGAATAAAATATGACAATTCACTTTGTAACTAATTGTGAGGAGGGAAATGGTGATTCAAAACTAGTGCTTAGATCTATTTTTCCTTTGTAAGAATCGACAAATACACTTTGAACTCTAATGAAGGATGAGCCTTCACAATCTTTGTTGTAACCAAAATCTTATTAAATTTAGAAATCCTTGCATAAAGGTAGCACTCGCTCAATTGTAGAAGTCATCTTCTAATTAAAGAGCACATACTAAGTGGAAGCATAAAAAAATTCTTTCATTCATAAATAAGAACATCATATGATTTAATATGTATGAAATGTGAAAAAATAAGCATAAAAAAAGGGGGTGACTTGTAACTTAATGATGGAGGCAAAAATCAAGAATTCATACAAAAAAAAAAACAAAATCACAAAAACATTACCGAGATGATGGCAAAAACAAATAGGTGAAATAATTAGTTTAGATTAGTAACATGCAATGGAAAATTCAAAAAGAATGATTAGAAGTGAACATCTAAGCATGGGGAGATAAATAAAGCATAACTCATAACATCACCAATAACACAAAACTCAACATGATTCATGGTTTAAAATATCCTAAATACATTAAAATCACTCAAATTATAAAAAAAAACTACCAATAACTTCACTATAATAAGCAACACATTATAAAAAGAACTTACATGTGTAAAATAGTGGGACCCAAGAAAGAGAAATCTAGCTTTTAAGAAAATGACAAAGACATCAATGGCTCTAATCAAACTAGTTTGCATCAAAAGTCCCTCAATTTAAAAAATTGACTCAATCAAATGAAGGCCCTAGCATTGAAAAACCAAATTAAAACACGATTGTTATAACGCTTTCAAAATCATCCACATGTCCAAACGAGATGATAATTATCTCCATCAAATAAGGTATTACTAAAAAACATCATTAGTAATAAAGATGAACTTGTCATCAAAGATTTGCTTTGACACATGATTGTAGGTTGAGAGTCAATAACAATATAGAAGTAAGATCTAATATATAAGATAAATAGAGGCGAATCGCAAGATGGATGAGGCAAAGTGTCAAATGTCAACTTTTCGTAGTGTTTATTCACCTACATTAAATATTAAAAAATATTAACATTAAAGAGAAGATCTAACTCATACGCATCATTGCTTATTTTTTAAATAATATTACAAAGTTTTATGTTCATATAGTTAACTTCTTGAGAGTTCTAGATGGAACCTCTTGGAATAAATTCTAATTAAAATTTTATCTCCTTTCTTAAATTCAATAAACATTCTATATAAATAACCAATCAATATTTATTTTTCATAATTTTAGAAAGCTTTATTTCATTTTGTTATGAAGAATATACATGCTTTGGTTGAATAAAAATGCAAACTTACTTTGCCCTATATGATATAGCTAGAACACACAACCCTATATGTTCATGTGGATTGCATTTAATATGAACATGACTCATGTCAATTCACTTATTCATAGAGCTATTATATGTGACTTGATTACAAAAAAACTATATCCCAACTAGAGGAAACATCAATTCTCTCATCAAGCGTTATCATCTAAGGGTGATAGACCATAAAGAATAGGATTTTAGTACATATCTTAATCAATAGATTCTTCCAAAATAGCTCATAAACTATAATCCTTGATCAAAGATTGTGCCTTTGATAAACAACAATTTCACACAACTTTTCTAAAAAATAAAGAGTATATAGATGTGTTGAAAGTTTTACAATAAGGAATAAAGTATGTCACATTCAAAATGTTTTTGTCCCTATAGGGTCCTTGTGCTCTTAGTCCTTAAGGAGATGAAGCAGTGCAAGCAAACTAAAAATGAAGAAACATCTTGACCAATGTGGCCTTCCACCATCGCCATCATCATCATTGTGAGGTGAGAAACCTTTTCCATTGTCTTCAAGCCAAGGAAGAAAAACACAACATCAATCACCTAATTGAACCCAAGGCTAGATTTAAGAGTTTAGAAGTGATTAGAGCTGATTTTGAAGTGAGTTTATAAATGTTTTTTTATTTATTTTACATAAACACTCATTAAGAATGCAATTCTAGTGTTTTTTGAGATACCTAAATTTCATTTTCACTCATCTTCATATATACTCCATATTAAAGTATTATTAAAAATAATAATAACATAGTAATACATAATTATAACGTTTAATTCAATTAGTTTTACATGCAAAAACTAAAACAAAGGTTGACTTTAGAAATATTATGTGGGCTCCAAAAATTTGCCACCGACCTCTCAATTAAGAGAGTTTTAATTAAGTGTCGGTGAAATTTTCAGAAGGTAGATGGAATAGTAGATAAGACACTATTGACCTCACTTTTGGAGCGAGTTCTCAATATTCTCATCATAGACTTAGGAGCCTTTTAGACACTAAGACTTCCTTAATCGTATGACACTTCCAGTGACTAAGTGAACACTTAACCTAAACCTAGAGACTTACCAGCCAAATAATTGAAGCCCGTGATCAAATCCAAACTTGAAATCTTTCCTAAGTCCTTTGAATCAGTTTCATGAACTTAGCCAAAACTCCATCTAAATAAATCCCAAATCAATTGATTTTCTCATAATCAATTTATATCTTCAATCCCCTAAATATAAATCAAATCATTCAACTCATCAAAACTAAATCAAACTAAATCAAATTAAATTAAAACCTTTTAAGTCCTTTGAATCAATTTCATGAACTTATCCAAAATCCCATCTAAATCAAAATAAATTCAATTAATTTACTCACAAATCAATCATGATCAATCACCATTCCAAATATAAATAAAATCTACAATCATCAAGCCAAGTCAAAATCAATCAAGTCAAACCCAACCATTTTACTTTGACTTGAAATATTCAAATAAACCAAAATTCATTTGAACCCAAACCAATTGCAATTGGATTTATATATCAATCCCAAATCCATATATAAACTTAACTAAATCAAACTCAACCCAAAACCCAATTGGCTCACTTAACCCAAAGTAACTAATTGACCTACATGAACCAAAATCCAATTCAATACAAATCAAAGTGAATTAAGCCAATCCAAATTTCATAACATGATTGTTGATCATCGTTGATCAATTATCATAAACCCAAACAAGTCAACCCTTTGACCACCAACCCTTTGACTCAAATGAGCCAAAATCAAATCTAAGCCAAATTGAATAAAACCAATGACACCAACAAACTCCAAATGATCATATGAACTTGACCCAAACCTTGGTTTGACTCAATTTGACCAAGTGGTCAACCTAACTCGATTTGACCAAATTAGATTTAAATGGGTCAAGTTGAGTCAAATTGAATCTAATGAACTAAAATGAATGATCCCAACTCACTTTGGCTCATTTCAAATCCCAAATCTAATGCTAAATGATCATTCTACCCTTGGGTCAAGGGTATCACATGAGACAAATCACCTATGTAAGTGTTCATTTTCATTCCTTGGACACCTAACACCCTCCCATTGGTCCATATAGGCTCCAAGAACACCAACCCAACCTAAGAGGTGGTTTTGGTCTGACTCATGAGGGGGGATGAATTCACCTCACTTCCCCATTAGAACATTTAAAACCCATAGGACACCCACTAATCCAACTTAGCAACCACCTTCTAAGCCTTGGCCAACCAAACCAAGCCACCTAAGATGATTCCCTGCCATTCCCAACCACCCTATGTCATAGGACATCCACTGTGAGCCAAAAAATCACCATTAGAGGTGATGGCCACCACCAAGCACAAGAGAGGGAGAGGCTTCCAAGAACTAATTTTGCCATTACACACACTCTAGGAGCTCTTCCAAGCAACAAGAAACTCATTCCCCACTTCCTTTGGGCTATAAAAACACCAAATCGAGCGAATTTCAGCAAAGAGGTGGCAGACATTGGTGGATACAATATTCCAAGTGAAGGCAAGGGTGTAGGTTCACCCCAAGGCTTCATCTTGCATCTAGGAGCATGCTCGGATCAACATAACTACCAAAAATCATCTCTAGTGAGATAATTTTAAATCTCGTACCATGGATCTCTTATTTATGATTATTCTTGCATGATTTTAGAAATTTCCTTAGATATCTCTTGCATTCTTCATTTTATACAATCCTAATGCGAAAATAAAAGTTTTCTATCTAGAATCGATGTGAAATCGAGCTCGATCGGACCCCATTTCACCGCTTTCAATTTCTATCGTCACATGCTCATCATGGCACTATTCATCATTCAACAACCTAAAGAAATTATAATTGGCCCACATGTGTGGGAGAATTATAAGAGTACTTAATTAAATTTCTTAACTTAATTTACTATTAATCATGAGCTAATTGCATTAGACCCCTTTTATTTTTTAAGATCATTGCAAATTTATTTTCCATTCATTTGCATATAATGTTGGCTCATAATTATTTGGATAACTAGATTAAGGTATGTGGTGTTTATTTTTGAGATGTATGGGAGACACCACGTAGATATGAGGGGGAGCTTATTGAAGTGATTGGGTATGACATTGTGGTATGATGTACTGTCTCGAGAGATAGAGATATCACCCTTCAATGGACCTAATCACCTAATAAACACTCCTAAGACATTATGAGTCTTCGAATATACCAGAGATTTTTCCCCTGCTTTATATGGATGAATAAAGCAAGGTTTATATTAAACCGGGTTCTAAAGTTCCCTATGGGGATAAGCCCCCATAGTTAATTACATCCTTAGAAAAGTGAATTTCTTAATACTCGATTAAAGTAGCAATTATTGTCTCCAAAGATTTCAAGGTTAATACTATCAATAAATTTGCTATATTGGAAAGTCAAATGGGAAAAATTAAGGAGAATACTTATTTTTGGAAGCCAAAGAAAAAAGGTAGGGAATGCCCCTGACACTAGGAAGGCCTAGTGAGCATTCCAATATATCCTATGATTGAGCTTTATAATTTTGAAAGTGAGGTGAATTATTTTTGTTAGAGTTAGAATTATTTTTATTAGATTACTAGGCTTATAATCCACCAACACAAGGTTATAGAAATGCCTAAGAGGTGGGATTTATGCTTGTATCCCGAAAGAAATAGTTACCTCGGATTCTAAATCTAAGGAGCTTTGGCATAAGCCAAAGCATGACCTAAATCTAAGCGAAGATGGGTATATGGTTTACCTCCATAAGAGAGAGTAAATCACCCGACTGCTGGACTTATAATTGCCTAGAGTGGCAGCCAGTTAACTCTTCCTATGCTTTAAAACCATGTAGGCAAGTCATATGATTTTGTAAGATAGTTGGGTTATTATTATTTAGAAAGAGACTAAAGTCCTTAAACCCACCCACTAAGAGACTAGAGCATGAGTGGCAGTAATGACTTAATCTATAAAAGCAAATCTTTTCAAATTTTATTTGATTTTGACACTTCATTTTGACAAAGGTCATGGGATTTTCATATGTGTAAATGCATGATGAAAATGTATTATGGGCTAAATCAGCAGGAAAGAGGTGTTTTCCACCACAGAGGAGACCCTCAAAGGTCAAGTCTTCTTTATCGCAAAGATGGAAACCCTCAAGAGTGAAATTTGCATGCATGATATGAGACATACAACATTCAGTTAAGAGGTTGCTAATTCTTTTAATTATCTTGATTAAATGGCTAGATTTTGTGTAGGTTATGAATCATTTAAACCTTTAGTTATAAATTATAAATGGGTAAAAGATTTATTTTTCCCTAAGAGCCTAATCGGATCCAGGCCACACATTAAAGCATCAAACATATAAGAAATTAATAAAAGCATGTTGTTTCTAATGTGCAATTTTAAACATAACATCAATCAATTTTATAAAACTAGTGCAAAAGAATAAAAGGTCAGTGCAGTCGGGTGCCACCATACAACCAAAAAAAAATGGGTAGGCGAGCTCTACCCTTATACAACCTAGAATTATGAAAGAATAATTACAATTTATAAATGAATGAATGCTATTGGGGAGTGGGAGAGGGTGGGGGTCTTCATTCTTCATGCTTTATGTCTTCATTTTCATATCTCCATTTAATTTGATTTACTCCACTTCAAAGGCATCACATGGCCACCTTGGACAAAGCCTTCTAGCCAATGTTCATCCTTATCCCCTCATAACAACAATCCTAATTTCTAATACAAAATTACATTAAAAATAGGAAAAGTAAATCTAATTACACCTACAAAATAAGTGTTAGCTAAACATACACACAACCCAAGCACTTATATTTGGAATTTGGACTTAGCACCTTACATATGGGTAACCAAGCTCACATATCCTAACTTGGATTATGCTTAGGGGCTTAAGCAACCAAGAATGAGCATTTACATTTATTTTTAAGCACCCCTTAAGCACAATCTCAGAAAAAATATGATTAGGCTAATCACGCCTAACATCCATTCTAAAACATACATGCCAACATCCGCCTAAAATAATAATACATCACAAAATATAACATACATCATACCATGCACCACCTTAACATAAAGCTAAAAGTGGTGACTTAATTCTAATGTGTGGGTATTAAGGGTGTGGTATGCCCTAACTAGGCATTAAGGCTATGATTTTCTAAATGTAAAAAGAGTTTAATCACATGAGATTGATTTCACTTTAAGTGCTTTAATTGATTTGAAAATTTTACTTAGTATTTTCTTTTATTTCAATTGACTTATACTTAGCAACTAAGTGTTATAAAGAGAAGAAAAAGAGAGGATTATTTTCTTTCATCCCTACCTTAAGTCATTTCTAAAGCATGTTAATTAACTTAGTTCTCTTTGGTCAAAGGCTTATTACATATTTTAAATTAATCCTAAGTTCAAGTCCCTTTTAAATAATCCTATTCAATATGAAAGGCATCTTAAGATTAATTTGATTGAATTACTATCACATGACACATGTTAAATCATTTCTTTCCATCACATGTAACATGCATATGATTAAATCCTAAGTATACCTACACATACAATATGTTTTAGCAAACTTAAATGATGGATGTGAGTATGTACATTTAAAGTTTATATTTTTCATTTGATTGAATTATTTTATCATTTTAATTTAAAGCTCTATCTAAATTCTTATACAAAAATACATAGGAAGAGAATTAAATAGGCACGTTATTGTTAATCGTGAAGTGAGGTAATCAAATGACCTCCTTAGGGCTAACTAAAGCTTCATATTCCTAGGATGTCTAGACTATATACCATTACATTCAACCCTATGTAAAATTGCATACCTGAACATAAGAAAGAGAGCTCCAAATCACATGATGAATTAATTCAATCACTTGAATAATTACAAATGCATGTATTCTTGATAAAAGAAAAGGAGTTTTAATTCCATAATCAAATACACACACACATGTATGAGAAACATAAGCTAATACATGCCATTGTTAACTACGGAAGCGAGTTAATCAAATGACCTCCTTCGGGCTACTTAAAGCCTCATATTCCCAAGATGTCTAGACTAAATATTTACTTTACTCAAATACATATGGATGTATACATAAATAAAAGAATTAAAACCATGCAAAGGTTGTATTTTTATTTGATTAGAATATTTATGCATGTGGATTAAAGTTCTTATTCAAATTCTAATGTAGAAATACATGTAAATGAAATCAAATAAGTACTTAACGATGTTAACTAGGGAAGTGAGGTAATCAAATGACCTCCTTGGGGCTAACTAAAGCCTCATATTCCCGGGATGTCCGGACTATATACCTATTAACATTCAAATGCATGTAAAGCTACACATGAATCAAAGAAAAGAAAGCTTCAATTCATACACTTAGAGTATAATCACATACATCTCCTATGTATTTATAACTAGAACTCATAGTATATGTAATCATTCACTTATAAGTTTTGGAAAAATACATTTGGATTTAATAGTGATAATAGCCACACATATATCAAATTAAATCAACACATGCAAGCTTGACATAAAGGAAACCATTTAATTTAATTAATTTTGTAAAAGATGAATCCATGAATCAAATGACATACAACATTTAATATGATTGGAGAGGAATAAATAAACATAAGCATATGATTTCATTCAATCTAATTAATTTCTAAGGACAATAACATCAAATAAAATCATTTAAAACAAACCAAAGCTTTTTTATGTCACTTTTAATTTGATGCTCAATTTGATTTAAGGAAAGAGACAAAGAGAGAAACAAGTTTTCTAATGCTAATCTCATCCCATGTTTGTAGGATAATTTCATTTAATGAGAAGTAATTAGGTTGATTTTATGGATTAATTAAGTTAAGGTATGAATTAAGTCAATTAATTAACCCTTACTTATGTTACCTTAAAGTAATTATCCAAATAATTATGAGCCAATATGATATGCAAATGAATTGAAAAGTAAATTAGCAATGGTCCTATAAAATGAAAGGGCCTAATGCAATTAGCTCACAATGAATGGTTAACTAAGCTTAAGGAACTTAATTACTTTTATGATTTTCCCACAAATATGGACAAATCATAATTTCATTAAATCTCTTTAGGCTATTGAATACCAAAAAATCTACCCATGAATTAATTAGGTTTATAGGTGTTTTAAAATTTAATTAAACTAATTAAGTAATTAATTAATTCATTAATCCCTAATTAATTTCTCTTGGAAAAGTGAAGGAATCTTAGGAAAAGATTAGATAGAAGCACCAATCCAATTCTCTAAGCCTCCTCATTATTAAATAGTGATAAATGACCCAATTAATTAAGCAAGTGTTGACCTCATTTTTAGAATGAGCTCTCAACATTTCTATCTTAGACATAGGACTTCTCTTAGACAATAAGAGTTCCTTAGTCTTAAGACACTTCTAGTGAGTGAACACTCAACCTAACCCTAGAGACTTAGAAGAGTTAGGAATAGGTCATGCCTGGGGTGTTAGAAAACTTGCCTACCCCATAGCTTGAACCAAATCCTCACTTCCCTTCCTTCAAGTTCAAAAATCAAATCAACTCCAAGATCAAACCAAACTCAAATCAATTCCAACTTAATTGATTTTTCTCAAATCCACTTCAAACTCAAATCAATTCTAACTTAATTGATTTTCTCAAACCTTAAATCAATTCCAATGGATTTTCTCAAATCATGAATCAATTCCAAATGATTGAAACCCATGATTGAATTCTAAATTCAAAATCCTTCCTAAGCCACTTTGATTTCATCTTATGGACTTAGCTCAAATCAAATCCAAATCAAATTCAAGAGATTTTTCAAAACCATTTATATTTTCATTTATATTCACAAATATAAATGAAATATAAAAATCCAAAACTAAATTCAAAACTCAAATCCAAATCTAATCAAAATCCAATCTACACCTTTCAAGTCAAATTCTTGAACTTGCTCAAATCAAGCTAAACCTTGATTTTTCTTCATGATTCAATCAAACCTTCAATCATGAAACCAAATATAAACACAAACTTTAATCATCAAACCAAAATTCAAAACTCAATCCAAATTCAACCAAAATTCAACCTAAGCCTTTCAAGTCAAATTCTTGAACTTACTCAAATTAAACTCAAATCAATTCAAACCCTTGAATTTTCTTCATGATTCAATCAATCCTTCAATCATGAAATCAAATATAAACATAAACTTCAATCATCAACCAAAAACTAAATTCAAAAAAAACCCAAATCAAACTCATATGTTCACCCTTTGAACTTGAAATTTTCAAATGAATCAAAACCCATTTGGCTTCAAATCACTTGCAAATGGATTTATATTTCAATCATAAGTCTATTCAAGTTCAATCAAACTTGAATCAAGCCTTGATCAAGTTAATTGATCCATTTAGGCTCACTTGACCCAAAGTGACCTAAAGTACCCTTTTGAGCCAAATTCTAATCCTACCCAAATTAGATTGAACTGAGCTCATCTAAGCCTCACATTGTGAGCAACAATGATCATAAGATGATCAATCACTCAAATTAGGCCAAACCAAGTCAAACTTAGGGTTGACCAAGTCAACACATAACCAAAATGAAACCTAGTCAAAATCCATCATAGGCCAAATGACAAAACCATTGATCTAGGCCCATTATAAATCAATGTTTGAACTTAACCAAGTCATCATTTAAGCTAACCCAGCCAATTGCCACCCAATTTGACCTAAAAGTTAAAATGTGTCAAATCTTGATCTAAGCTAAATTGATTGAAACTGGGCAAGTTCATTCCAAATCACTTGTTGAACTTGACCAATGGCCAACTAGACCCAACCTAGCCCAATTGACCATGAACCCAACTTGACCTAAAAGGTCAAATCAAGCCAAAATCAAACCAAACTAAAATTGATTGAAACCAAAGCTTGCAAAATATTTCAAAAGACCAACCAAACCTAAACTAACCCATGACCTAACCCAATTAGGTCAAATAGGTCAAATTGGTCAACTTGACCCATTTGACCTAAATGAAATCAAATGAACCAAAACCAAATATAAATCAAATTGAACCAAACCAATGATACCAAAATATTTTAAATGGTCATATGAACTTGACCCAACCTGACCACCGCTACTTGGTTTGACCCAATTGATTACTTGACCCAAGTTGACCAATTTTGATCTAAATGGGTTAACATGAGCCAAATGATATCAAATCAACTCCAAATTCTTTGAAATTTGGATCAACCTAATTTCAAAATATTCCAAATCGTCTAAATTGAAAAAAAGCCAAATGACCATTTTACCCCTAGGTCAAGGGAAACCTGCCAATTCCACTTGAATTTGGTCATATCCTTTCATGGCCACTTGACACCCTCTTAGTGGACCAAGGACAATAATGAGTGTGGTGCACATGACCCAATGGGAAATTCTCCACATGGGACCACTCCTCCACTCAAATGAGCACATGAAAACTTCACCACTCCACCTTTGGCCAAACCAATCACATGGAATCCAAAATGACCCAACCAACTCAATCAATCGATCAATTTGGTCAAAAGCAAAGGAGAACCTCGATCATCCGATTCTAAGGGGAGATATACTCCCAATTTCACTTGAATTCCATTCATTCACACAGCCTTAAGAACCTAGAGCAAGCATTCCCAAGCTTCTCCAAGCCTCCTAAAGCTCTTTGCATTTCTCCATTTTCTCAGTTTATCAAAACTAAAAATAGGGGAGGTAGCAAGAAAATTTCAACTTACTGAATACCCAACTTCAGTCGAATTCCTCTTGCAAGCACCCTCAAAGGACCCAATCGTGTTCATCCAAAGCTTCTTCGAAGCTTCCAAGGCATGGGAGGAGGGAGCTAGACTAAAGATCCTAGGAGGAGGAGTTTGGCCAATTGGAAGATCGATTCAACCTCAAACCTTCAAACTTCCAATACTGTTTCATATCCACTAGACGAAGCTACCTAATGGGAGCGTGATAGCCTCGATGAGGTACTATTCAAAATCGAGCTTGCATTGAATTTTCTTTGGTCCTTTTTGAAGGGAATTGTAATCCCAAGTGATTTCCACCATTAGATCTTCATCTCCTTGTATGTTGATGGTGTCGGTTCAATCTTAGCTCAATCCGAGCTCAATCGAGCTCGGATCAAGCCATGGGGGACAGACAGTAACCATCTCCAGCAGGAGAGCGCAGGGACGAATCATGGACCATCCATCCCTTATGTTTTGGATGGACGATCCTGATTAATCCACATTAAATCATATGATTTATCTTATTAGAACCACGGGTTTAATCCTGACCGTTCGATCTTTGATTAGACGATCCAGGGAGAAACTGCGTAGCGTCGCCAATTAACCTGGCATAGGATGTGACAACTTAAGTGATGAGTCCCGTCACACCACGTGGAAAGCACCCACCACAAGGTCCTGGTCCACGGATTAGTTATATAATTCGGGATTATTTAATTATCCTTAATCACTCAAACTTCCAAAATACACAACTAATTGTAAAAAATCAAAAAAATACAAACTCAAATGCATTTTGAAGATAATTCAAAGGGGAATAATCCAAAATTAAGTTTAATTGATTTTGAACATTAAATTTTCCGTAATTTAAGTTTTATTGAAAATATAATTATGTTAATTACTCCCTGATTACTTTAATTCCAAACTTCCTAGGGTTGATTAATGGGATGACCTCCCATGATTTTCTTGGAATTTAGTGTTGGCTTAATTAGGTTAATTGTTTGATTCACTCCTAATTACTCTAATTAATTAAATGATTAATTAACTTATTAAATAGTGATAAATTCATTAATTAAGTTTGTTAATTACCTTAGAATAGTGAATGGACTTAGGGAATGATATTAGGAGTTCTTTCCCAAATCTTTTCCCCTAAGTTTATTTCATTTGAATAAAAATCTAATTAAGGTGAAAATTAATTAAATAGTTTAATCACTTTATTAAATGGCTTAATTAATCAAAATTTTAAAATCAAATCAATTGAATTTAATCAATTTCTTCTTGGGTAAATACTTGGGTGTTCAATAACCTAAGTAGCTTAAGGAAATCATATAACCCATATGTTTAGGAAGGGTTTTGAAGTACTTAAATTAAACCCTTTTGCTTAATTAATCATTAATTGTGAGCCAAATGCATTAGGCCCATTTTTTCTTAGGTACTGATTTAAATTCCTTGTTATTTTATGTCATACATTGGCTCATAATTATTTGGTTAAATATGTTAAAGTGGTGTAGGTAAGGGGTAATTAATGGACTTAATGTACACCTTAACCTAAACAAAATATAAAATCAATCTAATGGTTCTAAAACAAACTAAATCAACTCACACATGGGGGGAATGGGTTAGGACCAGCAAACTCTTTCCACATTTCTAAATTAAAATCCAAACAAAAACAAAACAAAAATCTCTTTCAACCAACTTTGATTCACTTTAAATAATCTTATTCCATAGGATTTTCTTTAGAAATTAATTAAGGTGAATGGAATTACATGCTTACATCACTTTATTTTTTTCCTAGCATGCTAAATGTGTATGTCATATGAAAATCATGCATTCATGTCTTTTGAAAAATCAAATTAAAATGAAATGTTTCATTTATGTCAAATTGCATGTTTTGGCTAAAGTAAGAATATGAATGGCTATTATCACTACTAAATCCAAAATTATTTTCAAAACTTATAAATCAAACATTACAAATGAAAGGTATGCTACTTATAATTACTTATACATGTGAGTATAATATATGAGTATAATATAAGATGTACATTATGTGACTTTCCTTCTCTTCTCTTTAACATAGTTTTGAATAGATTTGCAAAGTATATAGTTCATTTTAAAAGAACACAACACTTGCTTAAATCCATTCCTATTCATTCTTATGTTATCATTTAGGAGGGATATTCACACTTGCACATATAAATTGCATAACCAAAATCAAACAAACAAACATAAACTTTTTGCATGACTCTTTTTCCATTCATTTCTTTTTTGTACATGCACATGTATTTAAGAAAAGTGATATATTAGTCTGGACATCCTGGGATTGTGAGGCTTTAATTAGCCCCAAGTAGGTCTTGTATCTTACACCCAAGGGTAGAAAATAATGGTGTTGTACTCACTTTTGTCTTTCATATATGTAAATGTGCATATGAATAGTCGATAAAAGAACCCCTCTTTTCTACTTAACAAAATCATGCATACATGAAACATTCCAAATTTCATTGAGCAACATCTCCTAGCATTCATCAAGAAGGTGTGTTAATATTTCCATTTGCATGTATAGATATGCTTAGGATTCATCCATATGTATGTTACACATGTTGGAAAGAAATAAAGTGTTGTGTATTCACATTACTAAATCTTAAAATGCCTTTCTTCTTGAATAAGTTTGTTTAGGAAAATCTAAACATAGGATTAATTAAAACACATAATAAAACATTCACTAAATAAAAATCAATAATGAATCTACTCTAGAAATTTTAAGGTAAGGAGGAAAGAGAAGTCCTCTTCTCTTTCCTCTCTTACAACACATAGTAATTAATTGTTGGTTCATTCAAACCGAATCAAATCATGAAATAAGAGTTAACCAAATCAACTAAACCACTTAAATTAAACCACCCTCTAAGTTGAACTCTTCATACTTAGAAAACTCTAACCTTAAAGCTCTAAGACATACCACACAAGCCTTCAATGGCACACACATTAGGCTAAGTCACCATTTCTAGTCCTATGTTAGCACGGTGTATGGTTTGATGCCTGATTTTATTTTGTTATGTAGTATTTTAGCCTGCATGTTAGGGTGTATGTGTGTAAACTGAATGGTAGGATGATCTTAGTCTAATCATTATCTTCTTCAGGGGATTGTGCTTAAGGGATGTTGTAATAAAAATATAAATACTTTTATTGTGCATGTTGCTTATACCCCTAAGCATAATCCAAAATAGGCCAGGCAGACTTGGTTACCCATGTGTGTGCTAAGTCCAATTTATTCTTATACATGCTTGGGGTTGTGTGATTTGTTTAGCTAATCTCTATTTTATAGATTTTAGTTAGATTTACTTTTCTCATTTTCATGTAATTTTGCAATTAGGATTTGTAATTATTGTTATGGGGTATTAGGATGAACATTGGTCAAAAGACTATGTCTTATGTACCATGTGAAGCCTTTGGAGAAACCACATTCCAACCAACCAAGAAGAAAGAAGAAAGAAGAATGAAGAATGAAGAATGAAGAAGAAATGAAGAAATGAAGAAGACCATAGCATGAATTCCTTCTTGATTGTAATTAATTCATTTGTAATTCAGGTTGTATAAGGGTAGAGCTCAGCTACCCAATTTATTTTCGGGTTTGTGCTGTGGAGCCCGACCATAAATGGCATCTTATTCTTTTGCGCTAGCTTTATAAATTATTTGATTTTTGTTTAGCTTGTGCATTAAGATGAAATATTTTTCTAGTTTCTTCCTTGCTTTGATGTATGCCTAGATGATGATTAGGCTCTTAGTAAAATAAATTTTCTATCCAACTAATCAATTCAAATTAAAAATAAATAACTCATAACCTCTCCTAAAGCCTAGGTTATAAAATAAGATAAAAGATTTAGCAATCCCTTAACTGGATGTTGTATGTTTTCACATTATGCATAAAAAAGTATCTTATTTCACTCTTGTTATGGAAGGCTTCCACCTTTATGTGAGAACTCAACTTGACTTTGAGAGTAATGAAAACACACCTCCTTTCTCACTGATTGCCCATAATCTAATTTCTCATGCATTAGGCATATGAATCCTAAAGCCTGTGTCTAATTGATTATCCAAAAATGAAAATAAAACATAACAAAAATTTGCATTAGATTTAAGTCATTAATCATGCCCTACATGATCTAGTCTTTTAGGGAGTGTGTTTAAGGACTTAGTCTCTTTCTAAATAAACAACAGCTTAGCTATCTTGCAAAAGCATATGACTTACCTACATGTATTTAAAATCATAGGAGGAGTTAGTTGGAAGCCACCCCTGTTGTAAGTCCAAATGGGTGATTTATCCTCTCTTATGGAGGTAAACCAAATACCCATTTTTGCTTTAGGTTTAGTCATGCCTGGCCCCTCAAAGCTCCCTAGATTTAGGTTTAGAGGTTGCTACTTTCTTGTTCAGGCTATGAGCATAAATCCTCATCTCTTAGGCATTTCTATGATCTTGTGTCATGGAATTGTAAGTCTTACATTTCTAATAAAAATTCAACTCAAACAAATAATTCCCATCAATTTCAAAAATATAAAACCCAATCATAGGATAGTTTGAGATGCTTACTAGGCTTCCTAGTATCATAAGCATCCCCTACATATCTTCCTTTGGCTTCGATAATAACTCCCTCCTCTTGATCAATCTCACTTGATCTTCTAAAAATGAACCAATTGATTGATAGTCCTATCTTCTAAATCTTTGGAGACAATGATCATTTACCGAGAGTATTCTTAAGGAATCTCATTCTTTATGATGCAATTAACTATGTGGGCTTGCCCTTGTAGGGAACTTAACAAACCCGATTTAAAATAAACCCTGCTTTACTTTTCCATGTAAAGTAAAGGAAGAATCTTTGGTACATTATGAAGACCCATAGTTCTTAGGAGTCCTTATTAAGGTGGTTAGGTCCATTTGTAGAATGGTGACTTCTATCTCTCGAGATAGTACATCATTCCTCAATGTTATACCCGATCGCCCTACTAAGAACATTTGCGAATCTACTTGGTGTCCAACACAAGAAGTGTTTGAAATATATTTTTGGTTCTTCATCTATTTATTTTCTCTCTCGGAAAGATTAGACGAAGAATCAAAAATTTTCACCACAAATTTTCTACGACTCTGGGATGGTTCTTCTCTCCATCTTTGGTAAATGATCGTGGTCTCCAAGTATCGGTAGTGAGTTTGTATTTTATATGAATCCAAGAATATCTTTCTTCTCCATTGGCACTTAGTTTATTTCATCCTTAAGCTAAGCTAGCCAACATCCTTTAGGTCTTAGGATCTCACTCTATGTGGGTTTTAAAACCCTGTTGGGTTCCCCAATAGGTGAAAATAAAAATTTAATAAAAAGAAATAACTAAAGACTTCCTTCTCACCATTTTTATGGCAAGGAAAGCTTCATTCCAAAAATAAAGAAAAATAAATCCTTTACAAAAATATCAATTTCCAAAAAGCACTTTTTCAAAATGCACATAATAAAATATTTGCACAAAAGTTTTTTATAAATCACCATCATCTAATAATCTTCATGATTGTTATTTGTAGGATCATTTCAAAATAAAATCCAAAATCATATTTTCAAAAAGTACAAATGAACATCTTCATTCAATTTATTGAATGAAGATTTCATTTTCAAAACAAAATAAATAATCATCTTTTCCAAAAAGTATCAACAAATCTCTTTCCAAAAATAAAATCAATAATCATATTTTTTTAAAAAAAGCACAAATGAACATTTCATTCAATTTATTGAATGAAGATTTCATTTTTAAAACAAAATGAACAATCATCTTTTCCAAAAATAAAATCAACAATCTCTTTCCAAAATTTTTTAAAAAATAGCAACAATCATATTTTTCCAAAAAAGCACAAATGAACATCTTCATTCAATTTGTTAAATAAAGATTTCATTTGAAGAAAATAAAAGCAACAATCATATTTTCAAAAAAAAAAAAGAAGCACAAATGAATATCTTCATTCAATTTGTTGAATGAATATTTCATTTCAAGAAAATAAAAGCAACAATCATATTTTCCAAAAAAAAGTACAAATGAACATCTTCATTGAATTTGTTGAATGAAGATTTCATTTCAAGAAAATAAAAGCAACAATCGTATTTTCAAATAGCACAAATGAACATCTTCATTCAATTTATTGAATGAATATTACATTTTCAAAACAAAATCAACAATCATATTTTCCAAAAAATCAAATCAACAAACACATTTTCAAAAATAAAATTAACAAACATCTTTTCAAAAATCAAAATTATCAATCATCTTTTCAAAATTGAAACAATACTTGGATGTTTTATTTAGCATACCCAAATTTGTTAAATGAAGATACTCTCTTTCAAAAAACAAAATCAAAATAAAAAAAAAATAAGAAAACAACATTTGGACCATTTATTTAGCATAGCCAAATTTGCTAGGTGAAGATCCTCTTTTCAAAAAAAAAAATAACATTTGGATCTTTCATTTAGCATACCCAAATTTGCAAAGTGAAGATCCTCTTTTTCAAAAATCAAAATCAAAATTAAAAAATTAAAAATAACATTTGGATCTTTCATTTAGCATACCCAAATTTGCTAAATGAAGATCCTCTCTTTCAAAATCAAAATCAAAATCAAAAAAAAAAATAAAAAAATAGCATTTAGATTTCCTTAGCTTATCTAAATTTGCTAAGAATCTTTTTTTTCAAAATTCATCAAAAACAAAACAACATTTGGATATTTCATTTAGCATACCCAAAATTTGCTAAATGAAGATCCTCTTTTTCAAAAATCAAAATCAAAATCAAAATTTATCAAAAACAAAACACATTTGAATTTCCTTAGCATACCTAAATTTGTTAAGAATCCTCATTTCAAAATCAACAAAAACAAAACACATGTGGATTTCCTTAGCATAACTAAATTTGCTAAGAATCCTATTTTCAAAAATCAACAAAAACAAAGCACATTTGGATTTCCTTAGCATATCTAAATTTGTTAAGAATCCTATTTTCAAATATCAACAAAAACAAAATGCATTTGGAGCATACCTAAATTTACTAAGAATCATATTTTCAAAAATCTTCAAAAATAAGCATACCCAAATTTGCTAAATGAGGATTCTATTTTCAAATTCACACATAATTCACAAACAAGCAAACAAAAGAAGAAATTATTATCAAATACCTCACCTAGCATACCCAAATCTGTTAAGTGAGTAAATTCCAAAATCAATCAAACCTTTACTTTAACATACTCAAATTTGTTAAATAAAGGATCCCCAAACAATCAAAAATCAAATTCAAATATGAACCTATAGAAGTATCAAACTCCAAAAATCTTTGAACCTATTTTCAACATACACAAATTTGTTGAAAGTGAATTCTACATTCAAAAATCCCCTTTTGAATCAATTCAATAAAAAAAAAACTCTCTTCTAAATTCATTTGAGCCCCACTTAACACTTTCAAGTTGTTGAGTGTTTGTTCAAATTATAAATCAAAATTCAAAAATCAACTAAGCAAAAAATCTTATTCTAACTAGTTTTCTACATTATAGACTTTTAGTCAGTTTCAATCAATTTGGTTGGTCTTAGTTTCAATGGCGGCACAAAATATGTCTTCACATTTTCTTGGGCTTGGCATTGGATGAGACGACCTCCCATATCTTCGCCCCACCTCATCCCACTTTGGTCAAAACTTTGAGGGAAATTTAGGATCACATGTGAGGACCACCCTCCGCGATAGTCAGCAGGCGTGACGAGGCGAGATCAATCATCCAAGTTTAGTTACCATCTGACTCAGAGATCCCCTCACTGAAGAGGAAGGCTATGGCGTTCCACAGTAGCGTTCCGGTGTTGTGCGCTAGTTGTTCTCCTTCTTGCCGGTTGGGGCTAACACTCATTGGCACCCTCGAGGGGAAGGCTCCCGATTCCAAGGGTTGTCTCCTCACCTTTGAGATTTGGTCTAGTTCTCATACAAATTGACCTACCGACATCAAACAAACGCATGATCAAGCGGTATCATACCAGCAAAGCCAGAGAGTTTGAGGCAGCTACTCAGTGTGCTGTAGAGGAGTTGCTTAGGATGGTTTCCTCACTAGTCACAGAGAATAAGTTTCAGCCTCTCTTTGAATCGATAGAGAGCATGATAGGAGGATTTTAGCTTCACCTCCGCCAATAGTACAGTTTCAGGCTCCTATCAGTGAGAGGAAGAGGTCGTATGCCGACCTTAGATCAATTTTATGCCGAGTAGGCGGAGCTTACGGATGATCAACATTTGGGGCTCAGTTTGATTTATGTTCTGTCATTCCCAGTAGTGTTGGCAGACATATTAGGTAGGAGAGGCCCAGGGAGGCTCATGCATCAGTGCATATTACTAGCCGGAAGCGGCGGAGGTATAGCAGGCAGTCAACAGCCTTAGCCCTTGTGGACTTTCAGATTGATGTGCTACCCGTGCTAATCATACCGACATCATCCTACTGATGGGTACTACCCACCATAGAAGAGGAGCTCCTACCCATAAAGAGTCGGTGGTGTCTCCACCACACCGCTCCACTCTGATACATGTTCTATCATCTACTGTTCCAACTCAGACCATGAAGGCCGCATCGGGGGAGAAGAGAATCCCATTGGTGATTTGGCTATAGCCAAGAGATCCCATCCCATCTACACCACGACTATGGTGAGGTCGATCTCTCCTGCTCGACCTTCTGCCCTAATTTTGAGTGAAGAAGGAATGGCGACCACGGAGCTTAGTAGTCATTCCATCACCACCACCAGCATAGCAATTGAGATAGCAGTAGTTGAGGGAGGAGGAGACATTTCAGTCATCCCCATGGCCATAGATCCTCCTAGGAGTACCACTCCACCCAAATCCAGCAGCATTCAGGAGTATCTATCCTCCAATGAGCGTAGTCCTCACAAGATCAGCCCTTTAGTAGTAGGGGAGGTTAGATGCTTATCTGTTCATGATAGTGATCCTACTACTGGTCAGATCATTTATACCTGTTCAGTTGGATCGATCCCTATATGACATTGTAGCTAAATATCTAGTGGAGAAGGAGGAGATCTTAGGATATGCCTAGTCTGATTTAGAAGATGAGAAGGTCAGTTTTGATCCGAATGAAGACGATCTATTAGAGCATTCAGTGAGGGTACATATGGTTGACACCAGGGGTTCCCTCCTACGTGATCAACAGAGTTTGGAAGGTGCTACGGTCAAGCAAGAAGACACAGCCTACTCGACCCAACATCTCATTCAACAATTAAAGCAAAAGGATGAACAAATAGATATGATGGGGAAGAGGCTTGAAGACTTGCTAGCGATAGTTTTGACACTTAGAACCAAGCCCCGACAGTGCATCCTACTATAGCAAAAACTAGTCAGCCAGAGTTGTTGTATGTCTTGGATCCAGCCAAAAGTTTACCGCTAGTAGAGCAGGGCAGCACCAGCTTGTATAGTAAGGTAGTGGATAGTACCTCCGTACAGGAAAAGGACATTAAAACCATGGTTGAGTAGTAGGTGAGAGAAGCATTAGCTCAAGCCTGAGGAAGATCATCAATTCCAAAAGGTAGACCCTACCCAAATGAATTTGATGTCATCCAATATCCTAAGGGTTTTGTGCCACCTTCTTTCAAGAGCTTCAATGGTAGCGGGAACCCAAGGCAGCACATTGCGCACTTTAGAGCCAGCTGTTGTAATGCTAGTGGCAGTGATGTTTTACTCTTCCAACTTTTTATTAGTAGCCTAGCAGGCATAGCCTTTGATTGGTACGCTGAACTTCCTAACAATTCAGTGAAGATTTTTACTGAGTTGGAGCAACTCTTCATTAAGAGGTTTGCTGGAGCTCAACAAAGGGCGATTGTAGGAGATCTCATTGTGGCACAATAGCACCCTGGTGAGTCCTTTGCCGATTATATTCTTAGATGGCACAATTTGAGTATGAAATGCAAACCATAGTTATATGAATAGCATGCCATTGAAATTTTTTTAAAGAATATTTATGGCTCGGTCACCTTCATGCTCAAAGGTTTTACCACAAGACATTTGATAAACTAATTAATAAAGCACCAAGTTTACAAGGAGAAGCCAAACAGTTGCCTTTTTTTAGATCAATCAATAAAGCTAAAGCCATAGAAAGCTTATGAGATGAAGCCAGAAGCAGTGATAATAGTAGATGAAGGAAAGCAGCCGGCCAGAGAGCAGTATGAGAGACCTCGTGCTCTACATCCATCACTTCCACCTCCTCTACCACCAGGGTCATCCTAGGCCACCAGTAGCCTCCATGGCCTTCACCGCCTCCTCCTCAGCCATATCCACAGCTGCAGTGGTACACATACCCGCCACCAGGTTGCTACAATCCACCTACTCTTATGGATAAACTAAACAAACTATATTCATTTAAGAGGGAGGTAATCAGGAAAATCTTTAAAAATCTCTTAAAATATCCTAATTTTCAACTACCCGAACCTAGAAGACCGAAGGAAGTGGGAAAAGCAATGTTACTAACTTTTTCCCCTACACTGCATGCTAGGTCACGTTTTAAAGGATTGCTTTACATTCAAGGACTGGCTTAAGCATAGCTTCAAGATAGCACCATAGTTATCCCAAAGGAATACTTGTGGAACAACCATCCAATTCCATTAGGGTAATCCTTGGGGATACCTGCGATCCATCCAAAATCAAAAAGGTTGGGATATCTCTTTATCCTGAACCTAAGAAGATTATGTCCAAAATCAAGAAAATTTCCTTATAGGTGCCTCATGCAGCTCCAACCTCTAACATCAAGAAAGATTTGTGAGTTATCTAGGACAACTTGAGGAAGGTAGGAGCTCGTGAAGTAGCGACCCATGCTTGGCAGATAGCAAGTAGTGCAACCACCGACCGAGCCCAACATCAGTCCACCGTTGCAGTTACTACATCAATGAGCACCTCTACTTCAGCTAGCTCTTCCTATAGTAGACATCTTGTATCGATAGATGAGGGCATCAAATCTCTCACCTCTCTTACTTTACTAGATTTCTACTATGTACCTCCTTCAAAATCCAAGAAATCAAGGAATAAAGCTAGTTTGAATTTCATATGTGTCACTTCTTATAGGTTGTCTAATTCTACTCTTACTGAAAACTCTTCAAGTCTAAACAACAATTATAACAACTCTGATCTTCCTCTTTCTGATTCAGAGTTGGACTTTCCTTCTCTGAATCCTATGGGTTCACCTCTTGAGATAGACTTGGAATCATTTGATTCTGAGGGTCCTATAGGAGAAGCTATATGTGAGCCTAATGCAGACCTTCTCCTAGGGGACATGGAACACAACCATCCCCTATACATTAAAATGGATATGGGCAGATTCAGACTTTCTATCCAGGTGCATTGGTGAACATTATGAGTCTAAAGACCCTTTCCTATTTGAGGATCGACATCTTCACACTCGAGGAGATCGGATGATGTTGAGAGGATTCAATGAACAAGGCGAGAGGGCTTTAGGTTCCATAGTATTACCTTTTGCAGATAGGTGACTGAAAGACTAAAGCCAAGTTCTATATCATTGACTCAAATACTTCATTCACCACTTTGCTCGGTAGGCCTTGGATACATCAAAATAAGATGATTCCATCCTCCCTTCATCAGTGCATCAAGTTCAAAAATGATGGGATTGAATACTATGTCAAAGGTGATGAAAAGCCATTCTCAATCATAGAGGTTGAGATATATAAGGATGTGACCTACTATCTTCCTTAAAACACATTTTTTGGTGAACTTGGTCAAAATTCAAATTCAAAAGAAAAAGAAAATGAAGAAAAACAAAAAGAAAAGAAAAATGAAATCCCAAGTGAACGAAAAGGATACCAAGGAAGAAGTAGAGCCGCATATCACATTCCTCCCATAGTTCATTCCATCATATGGAGATGTGGGTAGAATGACTCGACCTCCACCAGGCAGAGGTAGAGGCAGACATAGAGGCAGTTCCAGATGTGGAAGACCCCCTGGTTGGCCACCAGCCAATAGGGGTTATGTTCTAGTTCACAAGAGTACCCCTACTATTCACATAGACTTGGAATCTAGCAAGGAGGACAAATTTAATGTGATTAGCATACCAGCCAACCCCTCTCAGTGAGTTTCATTGGAGGTGACACTAGAGCCGAATAGCGATGAAGACCAGGCCTCTAGACAAAGCACGAATATGTTCGAATCAAGTGTATGTGAAACTATCAAGCAACAATTCGGAACCTTAGCTCTAACCTCACTTTCATCTCAAAAAGTTTAAGGTTTAGTAGTTAAGGAAGCCCCTCAGTCTTCAAAAGATGTCAAGCCTAAGAGATTCCTATTAGGATCAGCATCCTCAAGTCCAGAAACTGATGTGGGACTTGAGGATCATTCAAATAAAGATTAAGTTTAACTTTGAGACTTTATTTTTGGAGATTTGCTTTTAAATTTTGAAGTACTTTTCATACTTCTTTAAATTTAATATTTCTTTTCCACATTGGAATAGTTTCAAATCCATCTTGACCAGATTTAGGTCTTAATAGAGATGACTTATTTTTCATTTATTTATCTCACCTCTCATTTTATTTTGGGATTTGGTTCTAGGACCCAATTGTTTAACAGTGACAAACGAAGAGTTCTAGAACCTCTATTCAAGATGTTGGATAGACTCAACTAAGAATGAAATCGAGAGGTATCTAACAAAAAGAGAGATAGTCCTGACCAGTGAGTGGGACTAGTACACTGTCGATATATAGAAATAACCATTTATTTTTAAATATGGAGAGAGAAATTAGTCCCAGTCGCCAAAAAAATATGTTAGTGTTTTCTCAATAGAAAAGAAATGACGCCACATAGAGTTTAAGAATATTTTATTTAGATGACCAAATATGACATTAAGGAATAAACATATTATCTCGAAAGATAATCATGCTCTCGTGTAATGGATTCAATCATTTCAATAAAAGACTCCTAAGGCTAATGGGTCTTTCATGTACCAGAGTATTTTCCCTTGAACTACATGGAAAAGTAGGACAGAGTTTATTTTATCCTGGGATCATGGTTCCCTATAAAGGCAAGCCTCTATAGTTAATTAGATCTTAGGAAAGGTCTCTTCTTAAGAATACTCTCAATTAAAGAAATAAGTGGTTATTTCTAAAGACTACTAAGGTAGCTTTCAAAGAATTGATTTTGGAAAATTTAATTAGGAGAGGTCCAAATTAGAGAGAGTTATTTTTAAGAGTCAAATGGGAGAGTAGGAAATTTCTATTAATAATTGGATACTCAGTAGAAATTTCAACTATCCTATGATTGGGTCTCAAATTTGGGATATAATTTTAGATTTTAAGTTGACATTTTTATAGAAATCTACGGCTTAGATTCTAGCAGCACAAGACTGCAGAAATGCCTAGGGTTGAAGACTTATTCCTAAAATGATGCTTCATAACCTAGTCGGTGCTTCTCACACATGTTAGATGCTCGACCTAGTTCTATCCTTAGGAATCATTGGCCATTTTTCTCTTGAGAGAACTAACCTATCCGACTCTTACGGACTTACAACCTACCTGGAGAAATCTGCCAGCTAACACCACCTAAGCACATTTTAAAACTATGAGGCTAAGTCATATGAATGCAAGATGATTGGGCTATTTCAATTTTTAGAAAAGAAATCTATGAACCAAGATTTACTCCTTAATCCCTAAGATCATGTAGGGTCTGAAGATGCACCTAACAAATGCATATTTTTAGATTTTTATAATTTTTGACTTAGGATTCTTTTAGGTTAAAGGAAAATAATGTATCTCTAATGGATGCAATTAGAAAAAGGCTATGGACAAAATCAAAATAGAAGAAGGTGTACTTCCATCATAGGCTCTCAAAGGTCAAGCCTAGGTTCTTTGACAAGGATGGAAGTCTTTAATTAATCAAGAGTGAAACAATGTGATTTATGCATGATGTTAAAACATCTAGCTAAGGGGTTGCAACATATTTTATCTTGCTTTAATGCCCAGGCTTTTATATGAAGATCATGAGTTGTATTTATTATTATATTTTGATTGATTTAATTGGGTAGAAAATTTAGTTTATCCTATGAGCCAACATTTGGGCATTCTTCATAGCACAAACATAGCATAGAGAGAAACCTAAGAAAAGAATGTTGTTTCTATTGTGCACCCAAAATAAATCAAACCAAATTAAATTATATAAGAAAAAGGTCGATGCAACTGGGTACTACTGTACACCTCGAAAGAAAGAAAAAATGGACAGCTGAGTTATGCCCTTATACAACCCAGCCTAGAACTACAAGTTTAAATCTATGGGTCTTCTTTCTAGGAAAGTCTCCTTCTTCAGGGACGTCCATTGGGCTCCATAGGGGACCATTGCACCATCTCCTATTATGGTTAGCTCCTGCTAATCCTAGACCCCATAGAACCTAACCTAATTCTAAGCTTAAATTTACATTTAGAATTCAAAAATAAATCCTAAGCACTACAAAATAGATCTTAGGAAATACACACAACACATAAAGCGACTTATATTTCACAATATACAGCTTAACATTGCTTGCCAAGGCCACTGTATGGACTATGTTGAGGGATTTTCAGCAAGCTAACATGATTTTATGATTTATTTATTTGATCCCTTTAACGGTCCCTACAAAAATAGTGTTAAATCCAGAAAGAACACCCTAACATCTAGTCTAACGAGCAAACAAGCTTAGGCATCACAGGAGATTAAAAGAAAATCACAGAATGATCTAACCTAAATCTAGATTATGTGACCTAAGTAAGCTAGTGTGTGTAGAAGTTGGGTTTGTGTGGTGAGTCTTTGCTAAGCATTTAAGTTGAGGTTTGAAGTTTGAATTTGTTTAATTTTTACCATTGGTTGGCTTCAATTCAAATGGTTTAGTGATTTAATTTTCCTTTTTATGTTCATTTTATTTAGTTAAAGTAATATTTAAGTTTTCAAGAATGAGAAATAGAATGAATTCCATTTTTGGGTGAAACTCATTTTATTCCACATCCTAAATCTTAATGAGTTTTTCAAAAGTCTAACTAAGATCCCTAAGTATCTTAATTAATCCATTTGATATTATTTATATTTGGATTAGTTTTATGTTATTTCATTTGTTTGAATTACTTTATTTGATTTTTTTGGTTTGATTTGATTAAGTTATGGTTTATTTCATTTTGAATTAAGTTATATGGGTTTCATTTGATTTGGCTTATGATAATTTAAAGAGTTTAGATTAAAGTTTGATTTCATTCAATTTAACTTAAGTTATTAAGTCATGGATTTGTAAGCTTAAAGTTTAAATTCATTAATATGACTTAATATTTTAGGTTTATTTATGGATTATTCTTAATCTGATTTGATTAACCTAGGTTTTAGATTCATTATTTAAATTTATTAGAGATGAGTGGTTTCATTAATTTCATTGATTCAAAGGTTAAGGTTTAAGTTAATTAATAGTTTTATTAACTTAAGTTTTTATATCATTAACCTAAGATTAAATTTGATCACTTTAATTGACTTAGGATATTTAGAGAGGTTTCTGATTAGTTTTATAATATTTGATGGAAATATTTGACTAACATTGACCTAAGGATTTGCAAATTTAAGATCACCTAATCTAGAAATCAATTAGAATTGAAATATTTTTGGAAAGTAGGGTTATATGCCAATTTTATATCCCTAAAGTTTTAGCTTCATTAGAGATGTAATTAGGGTGTAATTAAGGTTTTAATTATTTCATTAAAATCTAAATTAGGAATAAATTATTGAGATTCCATTAAAGGTTTTATTTTTCATAAATTATTCACTAAATTACCTTTCTAATGTGGGTTTATTTATAATTTTTGGTTAACTGGTTGATTTACTATGATTTAATTAAATTCAGGTTGTTTAATTGAATTATTTAATTCATTTAATTATCTAATTAAGTCAATTTAGGGATTATTAGGCTCAGAGAGGTTTAATCAAGTTTAATTAGTGTTTTAATGCTCATTAATATTTATTATGTTGATTTAAGATTGTTTGATTAAAGTTTTTTAATTATTTCATTAAGGGTTAATTAATTTAGTTAATTAAAAGGTTAAGCATATGAAATTTCAATTTCTCTTGAATTCAGAGAATTAAATCCCCAAAAATTCACCTAAAGTGTATTTTATGCTTAATTTCATTTCCCCAAAGTTTCAAATTAATTGGATTATTAATTTGAGAGTAATTAGGATTTACTATTTTTCAATTACACCCAAGGAAACAAATACCCAATAAAAACTAGGGATTTTAAATTCTATAGAATCCTCTCATCAAGATGAATCCATAGAGCTTTTATTTGTAATTTTCTGATTTATATTTGATTTTCAATGATTTTTAGAAGTTATCTGCATTTTTAAATTAATTAAATATGTTATTTAACTAATTTTAATGGGTTTTAACTGGGTCCAGTGAGGCATCTGTGTGCCACATGGCATGTGTCTGCGTGGCACATCTTGCCATGTGGCACATGCGGGTCGGTCCGCTTGGCGCCACCTGGCGTTGTGTCAACGTAGTTCAAAATGCGAGATCTCCTACGGACTGTCCAATCGAATCCCGTGGTTCCTAAAGGTTGTAAATTAATTCGGTCCGCCTAGATCTGGGTCATCTGATCCAAATATGAGGATCGGATGGTGGAGAGATCATCTCTTTCAATTCCTATGACAGCCGAGGACCATTGATAGTATTTTGCTAATATCTTTTGATATTGGTAACGAAATCACGATTTCAAGTGCTACACGATCGTTGAAAGAAATACTATGATTTTATAAGGTTGGATTATATTGAAGATTGCATTTCCTATTAAACCCAACTGAATTTCTAAGAAAAAGCTTAAGGTCGTGGCATACCGATTGTTGGACGATTGGCCATGCAATTGATCCTAGAGCTTCAAATGCTTGAACCGAGCTTGCCATTAGGTTAATTCCTTACATATTACTCCCTAGACCAACCCTTGAGTGATTTTTTGGCTTTGATGGTTTGTAGTGGTTAAGGACACCTAGGGGGAGGGGGAACTTTCGTTTAGCTTTGATTTTGATGTGTGAAGGTGTGTGTGCTCAATTTTCCTTGGGGAAGTCTCTCCTCTTATTTTTCCATATGGCTAAGAGCCTTATCTTCTTCTTTTTCTCTTTTTTTCCTCTTTATTTCTCTACTCCTTGGTTGGCTAAGATCAGGGCAAACTCTTCGAGGTTCGTACCTTTGCCTTAATTGTCTTCTCTACCATTGAAGGCAACCATCCTCCTAAGAGGTGGCTTTTGTTTTCTTCTTCATGGAGTAGGTAAGGTTGCATGGGAAAAAAAATCTTTATTTTATTTGTCTCTCTTTGAATTAAACTTGAAGGAAGCCATCCAAAAGTAATTCAATTTAACTTATTCTTTAAACCATAATGCAATTGATGGTCAATTACATTATGATTTGATTAAATTATGAGTTGATTTTAAATTTAATTTCATTTTAACCCATTTAGCTTAAATGGGTTATGTATGATTCCAAATGAGTTCAAATGATCAATTTGATTCAAATGGAATGGGTTTGGATCCTTTCATTCATTTTAATTTAGTTTTAAGTTGATCAAATTGAATGTTTGGATTGATTTTACCCACACCAAATAGGTTAGAATAAACTCATAAAGATTTTCTTGGAGACTAGGTGAGGTGCTTCTGACACATGTCAGATGCTCGACCTAGTTCTATCCTTAGGAATCATTGACCATTTTCATCACTTGTGAACTAACCTATCGATTCTTTGGACTTACAACCGCACGGAGCGGCTAACATTACCTAAGTGCATTCTAACACTATGAGGCTAAATCATATGAATGCAAGATGGTTGGGTTGTTGTAATTTTTAGGAAATAAATCTATGAACCTAGACTTACTCCCTAATCCCTAAGATCATGTAGGGTATGAAGATGCACCTAACTAATGCATATTTTTAGATTTTTATAATTTTTGACTCAAGATTCATTTAGGTCATAGGAATAGAATTTATACCTATGCACAATTCAAAAGGTTATGGGACAAATCAGAATAGAAGAAGGTGTACTTCCATCATAGGGTCTCAAAGGTCAAGCCCAGGTTCTTTAACAGGGATGGAAGTCCTTCATTAATCAAGAGTGAAATAATATGATTTATGCATGATGTTAAAATATCTTGTTAAGGGGTTGCTACATATTTTATCTTGCTTTAATGCCTAGCTTTTATATGAAGATCATGAGTTGCATTTAATTTTATGTTTTGATTGATTTAATTTGGTAGAATATTTAGTTTATCCTATAAGCCATCGCATTCATTACAACAAATATAACAAAAGAAACCTAAAAAAAGTATGTTGTTTCTATTACACACCCAAAATAAATCAAACCAAATTAAATTATATAAGGAAAAAGTTTATGTAGTAGGTTCTTTGCTGGAAGAAAGAAAAATGGTAGAGTTGCCTCTATGACTAGAACTACAAGTTTGGATCTATGGGTCTTCTTTCCAGGAAAGTCTCCTTCTTCAGGGACATCCATTGGGCTCCACAGGGGACCACTGCACCAATTCCTGGTAGGGTCAACTCCTACTAATCCAAGACCTCATAGATCCTAACCTAATTCTAAGCTCAAATTTACATTTAGAATTCAAAAATAAATTCTAAGAACTGCAAAACATATGTTAGGAAATACACACTGGACACAAAATAGTTTATATTTCACAAAAATATAGGCTTAGCATTAGTTTCTTGCCAAGCCCACCTATCCTATAGACTACGTTAAGGGATTTTCAGCACCTGTAAGCTAACAACAATTTTATGATTTATTTATTACATCCCTTTAACATAATTCCCTACAGAAAATAGTGTTAAATCTAGAAAGAACGTCCTAACATCCAGTATAACAAGCAAACAAGCCTAGGAATCCAGTCTAAAGCAATACACTACACAGACATGTGAAGCACAACACATATCACAGGAGATTAAAAGAAAACCACATAATGATCTAACCTAGATCTAGAGTCTGTGACCTAAGTAATCTAGTGTGTGTAGAAGTTGGGTTTGTGTGGTAAGTCTTTACTAAGCCTTTAAGTTTATGTTTGAAGTTTAAATTGGTTTAATTTTTATCATTGATTGGTTTTGATTCAAATGGTTTAGTGATTTAATTTCCCTTTTTATGTTCATTTTATTTGGTTAAAGTAATATTTAAGTTTTCAAGAATGAGAAATATAATGAATTTCACTTTTTGGTGAAACTCACTTTATTCCACATCCTAAATCCTAATGAGGTTTTCAAAAGTCTAACTAAGATCCCTAAGTATCTTAATTAATCCTTTTGATATTATTTATATTTGGATTAGTTTTATGTTATTTCATTTGTTTGAATTGCTTTTATTTGATTTAATTTGTTTGATTTGATTAAATTATGATTTGTTTCATTTTGAATTAAGTTATATGGGTTTCATTTGATTTGGCTTATGTTAATTTAAAGAGTTTAGATTAAAATTTGATTTCATTCAATTTAACTTAAGTTATTAAGTAATGGATTTGTAAGCTTAAGGTTTAAATTCATTAATATGAATTAATAATTTAGGTTTGTTTATGGATTATTCTTAATCTGATTTGATTAACCTAGGTTTTATATTCATTATTTAAATTTATTAGAGATGAGTGGTTTCATTAAATTTCATTGATTCAAAGGTTAAGGTTTAAGTTAATTAATAGTTTTATTAACACGAGATTTTATTTCATTAACCTAAGATTGAATTTGATCTCTTTAATTGACTTAGGATATTTAGAGAGGTTTTTGAATAATTTTCTAATGTTTGAGGGAGATTAGTTTGAATTATCACTTTATTTAATAGGTTAATTAATTTCCTTAGTCCAATATTTGATTAATAGTGACCTAAGGATTTGGAAATTCAAGAACTCCTAATCCAAAGATTAATTAGACTTGAAATATTTCTTCCAAGTAGGGTTATATGCCAATTTTATATCCCTAAAGATGTAATTAGAGTGTAATTAAGGTTTTAATTATTTAATTAAAACTTAAATTAGGCATCAATTAATGAGATTCAGTTTAAGGTTTTATTTTTTATAAATTATTCGCTAAAATACCTTTTCAATGAGGGTTTATTTATAATTTTTGGTTGACTGGTTGATTTACTATGATTTAAATAAGTTCAAGTGGTTTAATTGAATTATTTAATTCATTTAATTATCTAATTAAGTCAATTTAGGAATTATTAGGTTCATATAGGTTTAATTAAGTTTAATTAGTATTATGCTCATTAATGTTTATTATGTTGATTCAAAGTTATTTGATTAAAGTTTTCTAATTATTTCAATAAGGCTTAATTAATTTAGTTAATTAAAAGGTTAAGCATATGAAATTTCAATTTCTCTTGAATTCAGCGAATTAAATCCCCAAAAAATTCACCCAAGGTGTATTTCATTGCTAATTTCATTTTCCCAAAGTTTCAAATTAGTTGGATTATTAATTTGAGAGTAATTAGGATTTAAATTTTTTCAATTAAACCCAAATTAATGGGAAAATACCCAATAAAAATTGGGGATTTTAATTTCTATGGATTCCTCTCATCAAGATGAATCCATCGCTTTTTTGTAGTTTTTATTTATATTTGATTTTCTAAGATTTTAGAAGTTTTGCATTTCTTAAATTAATTAAATCCATTATTTAACCAATTTTAATGGTTTTAAGTTGTCCAGCGGCATCTCGTGCGCGTGGCGTCGGTTTGTCTGGCACCACTAGTCGCGTGTAGTTCAAAACGTGGGATCTCCTACAACCATCCTCGAAGAAGATCGGGTCCATCAATCCACAATTCCAAAAGTGTCCGTGCATCGGGTCGTCATCCAAATACACATATCGATGGCAAAGAGATCATCTCCTTCAATTCTTGCGGGAGTCGAGGACCGTTGATAGTATTTTTCTTATATATTTTGATATAGGTAATGAAATGACATGATTTCAAGTGTTACAAGATCATTGAAAGGAATCTTATGATTCTATATGGTTGGATCGAATTAAGGATTGCATTTTCTATTAAACCGACCATAACCGAATTTCCTAAGAAAAAGATTAAGGTCAACAATGGCATACCTCGATTCGTTGGATGATTGGCCTTGCAATTGATCCTAGAACTTCAAATGCTTGAACCGAGCTTGCTTGCCAAAGGAATTAGGTTAATTCCTTAAGAATGGCTCCCTAGAACAACCCTTGAGTGCTCTTTTTATCTTTGATGGTTTGTAGTAGTTAAGAACACTTAGGGGGAGGGGGAACTTTTGTTTTCTTCCTCATGGAGTAGGTAAGGTTGCATGGGAAAAGAAATATTTTTTTATTTATTTGTCTCTCTTTGAATTAAACCATGAAGGCAGCCATCCAAAAGTAATTCAATTTAACTTATTCTTTAAACCATAATGCAATTGATTGTCAATTGCATTATGATTCGATTAAACTATGAGTTGATTTTAAATTTAATTTCATTTTAATCCATTTAGCTTAAATGGGTTAGGTATAATTCCAAATGAGTTCAAATGATCAATTTGATTCAAATGGAATGGGTTTGGATCCTTTCATTCATTAATTTTATTTTAAGTTGATCAAATGAAAGTTTGGATTGATTTTACCCACACCAAATAGGTTAGAATAAACTCATAAAGATTTTCTAGGACACTAGGTGAGGTGTCCTAAGCATTGAATTAGAAGATTCCAATTTGAGAATATGAATTCCTAATTACTAATTTCAAATTGATGTTAACCTCATTCAAAAAAGAGGTCAATAATGACCATTGCTCTCCGGACGTTTGGCACGTTGGTCCATGATTTTCTCGTAGTTTGATATCACATTCGCACCCCTCTGTGCAGTGAGAGGACAAGCACTAGCAAATTTCTTAGCAACGCCACGCCTGACTTCCCTCTTAGTGACGATCTCCCTGATAAACAAAGCTTGAACTTAGGAGAGATCGAAAACCATCGATGGGAGATATATTTTGATGATGCAACTTCCTTTAATAAAGGAGAAGCACCACGATCTACTCTTCCGGAAAGAGGGATAGTCCTCTTAACTCTATGATGTGATGAGATTCTCATACTATCTCTCCAATCCCTTGTTGACCTTCATATGTGTTCCATAAGTCAAAGTCAAGCCTACAAATCAAATTCGGACTTCGGAGGTGACAGTGCATAAATTGAGGCTCAAATGCACAGGACGTCATGAAAAATAGTCAAAATGACCTCCTCGATGACGGACATATGACATTTAGAATATCAAAATTGATTAGAATATAAATATTACAAAATCTAACAATTGATTAAGCTCGAGCAGCTATCAATGTAATCGAGTCGAGAAGCGCAATGATGACCAAATGACCTCGTTCATGAAATTGATCATGCTGTTAGCTTCAAAACATCAAAAATTATCAAATGAGACTATTCACGCTTAATTTGGATGAGCCTATGCAAATGTCAAATAATCGGATGGCATCATCGAGGTGAAATAGACTCGATGTCTCTGAAAATGGTCGAAATGACATCCGATCGATGAACAAACTTCACCGTCGCATTCAGATTGTCGAAATTGGTCAGGATATAAATATTCTATAACTTAATGATCAACTGATCAAGTGCTTGAGTCATCAACATGCTTATATGCATCAAAGTCGAGGGAGGCGCGAAGCCAAACGACCCCATTCATGAAATTGAATATGTCGTTAGTTTCAAAATGTTGAAATCTATCAAATGAGACTATTCGTGCTCAATTTAGATGAATTTATGCAAATGTCAAATGATTTGAAATGACAATGCATAAATTGAGGCTAAAATACATTGGACGTCACCAAAATAAACTCAAATGAACTCCGATCAATGAACGGACTTCTTCATCACGTTTAGAATATCAAAATTGGTCAGGATATAACTATTACATAACTTAATGATCAATTAATCAAATGCTTGAGTCATCAACATGCCTGCATATCAAAGTTAGGAGGCACCACGTAAGTCAAACAACCTCATTGTAAAATTGATCATGTCATTCAAAATCGAAATCTATCAAATGAGACTATTCACGCTAAATTCAGACGAGTCTGTGCAAATGTCGAATGATTTGAAATGACAACACGTAAATTGAGGCTGAAATACACTGGACGTCACCAAAATTAACTCAAATGACCTCCGATCGATGAATGAACTTTGCCATCATGTTCAAAATGTCAAAATTGGTCAGAATATAAATATTGCATGACTTGATGATCAACCAAGCGGAGTCATCAACGTCTACACATATCGAGGGTCGAGGAGGCAGGATCAAATGATCTCCATTTGTGAAATTGATCATGTCATTGGCTTTGAAACATCGAAAACTACCAAGTAAGATTGTTCATACTCAATTCAGACAAGTCTGCATGAAAATTATGCGGTTGAAAGCGGCGACGTGCATTTTGAGCTGATATGGATTCAATTTGGCATTGACTTTAACCAAATGGCTTTCGATCATGAACGGACTATACATTGCATTGCATGGAATTATTAATATATATATATATATATATATATATATATATATATATATATATATTGATTATGTTAGTTTATTAGCACAAAATTCAGATTAAAACTATTTAATCAACTTAAAATTTATTTAAAATCCCTAAATTATCCTCTCCCATGCTCAACTGTTCCCCCCTATTTTTGGTTTGGCCGGTTCTAAAAAAAAAAAAAAAAATGGTTCCTCTCCCTCTCTCTTAATTTTCCAACTTCTTTTCTCTGGGCTTCTTCCACTCCCTCAACCGCAAACTCTCTCCCTCCATTCCCACGTTCAGGTTCAAAATCCCTACAGTAATTTTCCTCGCCTCTCAATTTCCACATTTTTGCCACGACCCCACCCTGGCTAATCCCATTGTCAGCCCTGGCGTGTCCCCCCAATCCTGCTACCCATCTGACCTGATCCGGTTCGCACTCAGCTTCCATCGCTGTCCACTTCACTCTCAAGCCCATTCAGATCTCTCATTTTAGCTCGGCGCGTAGCTCCGATCCCAGAACCCACTCTGCGTTACTGAGCTGTCCGTGCCCATGATGTTAAGTGCATCATCCTCTCGCTTCTCCAACCACCGCTCCGTTCGCACAACATTGCCGTCCCTCCTCCCACCCCATTTGGTCTCGGCGTGCTCATTTGCATCCGTATAAATCACCTCGACGCCCACCTCAGCTCGCTCTGGTGCATCGTCCTGCGCAGTAAAACTACATGGCGCCTCCATGGCGACGCACTTGTTGTTTATGCGGTAGTTCGTTGTTCGCTCCTCTTCCCGCAACCCGTAACCTATCCAATTTTTGCTTCACTGTAAACTGGGGAAGAACATCATCATGAGGTGAATTCTTCTTTCAATTTTTGGCATCGCACTCCTCGCTTCATCCTTCCAATTTTTATTTCGCTGCAAACCGGGGAAGAACATCGTCAAGAGGTGAATTCTTCTTTCGATTTCTAGCATCGCATTCATCGCATTACCTCCTCAAATTCATCTCGCCATAATCGGAGAAGCAACACTGCCAAGAGGCGGGTTCTTCTCTTAGTTTTTAGCATATCCAACCTTGTTCACTTACCGAGCATTGCAGCATGCCAAAAAAATGAGTCAGAACATGTGGGATTTGTGAATGTGAATATATATATATATATATATATATATACATATATGTGTTTCTTTGTATATATATATATGAAAATTATATATATGGTGTATTACAAGACAACTCATTATCTCAAGAGCATATCGTAAACCAAAGTTAGATGTCGCTCTCCCTAGTGAAATCTTTGAAAATAATTTATAGATTTAGAAAAAAAGGGAGGGATGAATATATATTATATTTATCTTTTTTCAATTTTAAAGGCCTCGTTGTGCTCAAGAGGACACGATGAGATAAAAAATTGGATGTGGTGTCGCAAGACATCGCTCATTATGCTCAAGAGGGCATACCGAGTAAGCCAAAATACCCCCGATGCAGCCCCCTACACGGGGATGACACCGGGAGGCTGCCAAAATTGTATCAAATCTTTTGATTAGAAAAAAGGGGAGAGTGAAATGAACTAACTTAAGAACGTTAAGTAAGGAAACCTGCAGCTAATTTTAAACTAAAAGCATCAAATAAAAAAAAAAGGGGATGAATATATATTGCATTTATCTTCTTTCAGATTTAAATGCCTCATCGTGCTCAAGAGAGCGTGATGAGATGAAAAACCCTGTTGTGGTGTTGCAAGACACCGCTCGCTATGCTCAAGAGGGTGTACCGAGTAAGCCAAAATACCCTCGATGCAGCCCTCTACATGGGGATGATGTCGGGAGGCTGCTGAAATTTAGACTAAAATTCAGGACTTAAACAAACTCAAATGAAAATTACCTAAATTTAAGTCAAACAAAAGAATATATGATAAATATGAAGATAAATGTTAAATCAAAAAGAAATAGGAGGGGAGCCTTTAAAGAGAATTTTGGAAATAATAGAACACTCATTTAAAATGCAAGTAAAATTTAGGAAGGCTACTATTAAACTCACAAACTCTAATTATAGTTCTCTATAGCTTAAATTGAAGTGGTAAAGTGAGTTCTCTTTTCTTATAAATTCCTCAAAATTAAACAAGCCTTAATTGGAATTTGGGGAGACTAATACTAAACTCATAACAAACTTGCAATAAACTTAAAGTCTAAAGATGAATCCAAATTAGGTTTAATAACTCTTATATGAATATGGAGGTAATTACTGTGCTAGCTAATTTCTTGAGTAGGGCTAAAGCAATAAACACTGAAATCGGCATAACTTATCAAAAGCGATGTAAATTGAACATAATCAAATTGGGAGAATTACAAAAACTAAATAAGTAAATTAAGTATAAGTAATATTTTAAACTACAATCTAAATCAAAATGCCTTCTTCTCCATCGAATCTGAAACTCTTTGTACAAGCAGATAGAAAGTGATACTAAATTAAAATCTACAAAAATTATATGGCTTCCTTCGATCAAAAATTAAGCAATTTCATTCTAATTATTATTTTCAAAATCAACAAAATCACTAATTAGGCAAAATTAGCTAAGTAAACATGTGGTACATTTACTCACAAAATACTAATTAGGCAAAATGTGAATTTAAAATTAATCAATTTTCAAATCAAATTAAATTACTAAAATTACTTAATGAGCTCACATTAAAACTTAAATCAATTGGTAAAGGCCAATGTCAATCAAGTGTTGCTGTTCCTCTAGTCAATCTATGTAAGGGCAATGTCCTTTTATGAATTTCAATATGAATCAGATGAAAAATTTATGACCAAATTCTAGATCTTGGTTTGGCTAAGTTCTCCATTATTCGATCGATCAATTCTTTATATGATATGGATCTGATGGGTTATTCATGGGATACTTGATCAATTAATTCAACTAAGGTGACTTAATTTTTCTCTAAAAAATATCTACATTTCTTATGATACACCCATGTACAAAAATTCATCTTTTCACACCTCCTCTAATAGGGCCCACTTTTGCTTGAATGAAATGAAGTGGGATAGGTGGGCATGTCATCATTTAAACCATATTAAAAATTATGATTTCAAATCTAAATTAGAAATCGTTATATGATCATTAAAGCAATTTGATGACTAATCAATCTCTAACTTATTATATTATAAGCTTTATAAAAACCTAAACCATATCAAAATTACTCACTAAATGAAATGAAATCTCTAGTGTGTCTTATATACTATTCACTTAAAAAATTACACCAACACTTCAAATTACTCTCTTGATTCACAATTTGTAGAGAGGATGGTGGAAAATTTTGAAGCCCTATCTACACCAAAGAGGTGATGAAGCTTTGATTGCCCACAGATAGCCATTGCTGTGTCAGGCATCAACATCTGATTCTCTTGGTCATCAACCATATTGTTAGGTCCACATAAGGTTCACCACTAAGCTTTGCCATTACCATGATTATACCATGTTTTTCCCAATCCACAAGTCACCATCTGGGTTCCACAGGCAGAACATGATGCATCCTTGGACTTGCCATGGTGGCATGTCAGAAGATGAGTCCATTATAATAGTCAAACAATAAGTCTATCAATTGTTGAACTCATTGAGAGACTTTCTCTTAAGAGGTTGTGGTTGCATAAGGACAAGGACTATTGGAGGCTTCATGAATCTATATGAAAAAACCTCAAGAGAAGTCACCAAGCGCATCAAATTGAAATGAGAGCTCTCTCTATGTCATGGTAATTTTCAAGATGTTCTTTGAATCAAATGTGGTTATGCTATTTGGACAATACAATAGGATCGTGATTGAGGTACATTATCTATGTGGGCGCGCCAATCATCAAGATGAAAGCAAGATTGAGACTATGATACTACAAGCCATGATTATAGATTGCATAGATGTATGTCAGGAGATGTCATGATTTTACGATGTGGTTCTACATCACCCACCTGCATTCAACATACATTGGCCTTGGCCATTTTGAGTGTTAGTACTAATATCCCCTTCGATCCTCAACTTCTTAGAAGGGTCTAGTTCATTCAAACTACTTTTCCAAGTGGGTGGAGGTAATCCCATTTCAAGAGGTCCAGACATAAGCTTCAATTTTTGAGGAACCATATCTATATAGGTTTGCCTCGACAAATTATATCGATAATGATGCGCATTCAAAAGCACAAGATCAATCCAAAAGACGGTATAGATTAGAATACTCCATTAGTACTAGTGCAAATGTTTAGAGAAGCATTCAATGAAAACTCTCAAATGAAGATGCTTGATAATGACAAACAGCATTGCATAGCATTGGTTGAAGCCTTGTAGCATAACACACCACACAAAACTCTAACTCATCTGCCATTCTCCTTGGTGTATGGGTCTAAGATTCTACACAGAAATTCAACTCATCCATATGGATAACATCTGCAAGATTTATTGAGCATAATGCAAAGTTGTGGTTAGAAGAACTCATTTGGAAGGCAGCCTTTATGGGTGTGCAATCTTAAGGTATGAGGCCAAATGATTCAACCTCTGATAATGGTCTACAAAAGGCTTTTCAAGGAGAACTTGTATTAGAGACATTGTTGCCATCAAGATGCAAATTTGATTCCACTTGAAGGCCCTTTTGTCATAAAGAAGGCCTAACAAAGGATCTTATCACAATGCTCTATTTGGAAAATATCTAAAATATGTTTGAAATAATCATCAATAAAGAACAAAATTTTATTCCAATTCATCAAAAATTCTCTTCTTCGTGGTGTTGTTTGCTTGTCTTGTGAATCTCATGCGTGTTTAGGATAGATATGAGAACTAGAGGCATCATCCCTTCTTGAGAACACAAAAAAATCAAACACAATTTCTTAGTTCTCTAGAATAGGTGTGAGAGAACAAGAGGCATCCCATTTGATTAGCTTTAGGTTGTGTAAGAGAACCAGTGCCATCCTTTCTTGGTGGAAATCTAGTTCATCCATGGAACCATTCCATCAAATTCCCTGCGTGTTTGGGGTACATGTGAGATAACCCAAGAGGCATCCTATTCCCTTTAACACACAAAAATAAGCATAAATATTTTATCTCCTACTTTGGTGTGGGAACAATCCCTGTGGTGCTCACTATTCCATTTTCTAGTTTGGGTTTACATGCTACCTTCTTGGTATATCACCCCAATGGTCACTTGTTTGGAAGATGTGAGTCCTCTTTCTTCTTCAGATTATTGCAAACCAATGAGCACTTGTTAGTCCAGTAGACTTATGCCTAGTAAGCTTCCTCATGTTGATTTTGTTTAAGAAGATGTGAGTCCTCATGCTTTCTTCTTAATTAATCAAATATCTTCTTGAGTATATTTGAGGTCTAGGATAAGTCCTCCGAGGCTCTTTCCCCAGTGGCATTCACTCAATAGTCTAGGTGGGATAGTCGAGAAAATCCTAATAATCAATTGTATAGAAGATGTGAGTCCTCGCTTTCTTCCTAAGGCGATTATTTCAAACTAGCACCTTAGGTTAGTTGATGTTCTATCGGCTGACTCACCGGTGGATACACCACTCTTGGCAGATGTGAGTCCCCACACTTTCTCCTTGAGTTGGCCACCGAATACCTATGCATATTATCTTCTCCAGGGTTTTGGATCGAGCCCTTAGCGACCCCTCTCCTTGTGGACGTTCTACTTGGATCACATCCATTGCGACCCCATTTAGACACTACTCAAATTACTTTTGGATTGGACAGTCTCCCTTTCCTAGTAGCCACCCTTGTGGTTGGAGAATTTGTTCAGCGGATGCAATTCTCCCTTGGTTGAAATCACGAGATAGGTATAAATAATATAAGCTCCTTCTCAGTGTGAGCCCTCACAAACTAACAGAGTCCATGATAAATAAATTAAACAAACAAAATTAAGTCTAAAAGGGCCCCATTTCCCAAGCATACATCCTATCATCCCATTCAGTAGCTGTCAACATAACTCCCTACAGAAATTTCTTGACTATCTGAGTTAAGATAAGTCCTCAGGTCGGCACTATCTCCATAGTCACCCTTAGGTCGAATTCAATTTATTTTGCCACAAGTGCTTTACCCCTCAAATACTTGGGAAGATGTAAGCCTACTACGCATTCTTTCTAACATGATAGTCGCAAACCAACGGCAGCTGCTTGATTTATTTCCCAAATCAATCACCCCAATGGTCTCATAGTGGAAGATGTGAGTTCTTTCCCTGACCACCACAAATTGAAAGGCACTCCTTTGGTTGGATAGTTCTCCCTCGATCGAAGAAGTTACTCCCTTTAGTAAAGAGATGTCTAGTCGATATAAGCTCTTCTTCAGATCCATCATAAATCAAAATCCATCAAAAATAATTAAAAATGAAATTAATCTTAACTATCTTTGAGCTAATTTAAGTCTCTTAGCTGCACATTCACTCTCAGTCGTTTTGATTTGTTGTGCAAGCAACCATCACCCATTCCTTATTTTGGAAGATGTGAATTCTTATGCTCTCTTCTTAACTTGACCATTGCAAACTGAAAGGCACTACTTTGGTTGGATAGTCCTACTATGTGGTTGGTAGACAACACCCTTTGGATTAGTAAATCTATGTTAGACCAAGGCTCTTGGCCCCTACTCAGTGCAGTCCATCGCAAACCAACAGAATCCATCAAAAAATAATAAAAAATAAAATTAATCTTGACTATCTTTAAGCTAATTTAAGTCCCACTGGCGGCCACTAATAATGTCACTCAGTCGGGTTTGATTTGTTGTGCAAGCAACCGATCACCCCAGTAGTTCCTTATTTTGGAAGATGTGAGTCCCCAAACTTTCTTCTTAAACTTGACCATTAAACTAAAAGGCACCCCCTTAGTTGGATAGTTACTATGTGGTTGGTAGACTACTCCCTTTGGATTGGTAAATTAGACCAAGGCCTCCATGGCCCCTACTCAGTGTAGTCCATCGCATACTGATGGGGTCCATCAAACAATAATTAAAAATTAAATTAATCTCAACTATCTTTGAGCTGATTTAAGTCCCCCAATGGCATTCACTCAAGCTCTAGGGTTCAATCCATTGCCAATGGATCACCCCAACAACTTATCCCTACTTTGGGAATGTAAGTCTACTATGCTTTCTTCCCAAGACATGTCGATAATGAAAGGTCACCCCTTTGGTTGGATAGTCCTACTGTGTAGTTGGTAAACTACCCCTTTAGATTGGTAAATCTATATTAGACCAAGGCCCATGGCCCCTACTAAGTGCAATCCATCGCAAACCGATCGGATCCATCAAAAATTATTAAAAAATAAAATAAATATTTGACTATCTTGGAGTTGATTTAAGTCCCCCAAACATTCACTAATAGTCATCTAGGTTAGATTCAATTTATTGCCTGCCAATGGATCACCCCAAAGAATCGATCCCTAATTTGGAGGTAAGTCTACTATGCTTTCTTCCTAGACAAACAATCAAAGGCAATCCCTTTGGTTGGCTAATCTACTATGTGTTTGGTAGACTACCCTTTGGATTGGTAAATCTGTTAGACCAAGGCCCATGGCTCCTACTGGATCTATCGCAAAAACCAACTAGTCCATCTCAAAATCCAAAAAATTAAAAATCTAAAATAAACAAAATAAATCCAATCAATCTTCCTAGTGGAGTCAAATCAAACAACTAAATAATCAAACTAACCAAACAACAAAACAATCAAATCAATCAATTGATCTGTTTCTCCTCAGTAAGATGCAAATCTTTACCCCCCGGATCTTGAATTCCAATCCTCCAGATTTCACAACCTCTCCCCTAGTGGATAACTTGAACTTGCTCCCCAGTGGAGACTTCTTTTTCATCCCTAGTGGAGATCCAAAATAACTAAACAATCAAATCAAATCTCTCTCCCTAGTGAGACTCAAACCAAATCAAACCTCTCATCCTCTTATGGATGACTTGAACTTGTTTCCCAATGGAAGGTTCACATACTCTATCTGGATTCTCTCCTTCACTCTTATGTCTTTGACATGAGTAGTCACATTGCACTAAGCCCTTGATTCCTTTTACACCTGCTGAGTAGATCATTTCTAGTGCTGTGATCGCTCGTTGTTTGATCATTTCTGCAACACCAATACATGCTTGTGTGTCAATCACACCATGCTTATTGGGTGCCCTTTGTTGACCTCTTTTTTTGAATGAGCTCTCAACTTTTTCCATCTTAGACATAGGAATTCTCTTAGACACTAGAGTTCCTTAGTCTTAAGACACTTAGTGATTAGGTGAACACTCGCCTAACCCAGAGATTTGAGCAGTTAGCCATAGGAATAGGTCATGCCTTAGGGGTTTTAGGAAAACTTACCCCATGGGTGAACCAAATCCTCACTTCCCTTCCTTCAAGTCAAATTTCAAAAATCAAATCAACTCAAAATCAAATCAACTCCAAAATTAAATCAACTCCAAGATCAAAACCAAATTCAAACTCAAATCAATTCCAATTTAATTGATTTTCTCAAATCCACTTCAAACTCAAATCAACTTCAAACTCAAATCAATTCTAACTTAATTGATTTTCTCAAACCTTAAATCAATTCCCAATTTTCTCAAATCATGAATAAATTCCAAATAATTGAAACCCATGATTGAATTCCAAATTCAAAATCCTTCTAAGTCACTTTGATTTCATCTTATGGACTTAAATCAAATCAAATCAAATCAAATCAAATTCAAGAGATTTTCATAACCATTTATATTCTCATTTATATTCACAAATATAAATGAAATATAAATATCAAAACTAAATTCAAAACTTAAATCCAAATCTAATCAAAATCCAATCTGCACCTTTCAAGTCAAATATTTGAACTTGCTCAAATCAAACTCAAATCAAGCCAAACCCTTGATTTTTCTTCATGATTCAATCAAACCTTCAATCATGAAATCAAATATAAACACAAACTTCAATCATCAATGCAAAACTAAATTCAAAACTCAAATCCAAATTCAATCAACCTAAGCCTTCAAGTCAAATTTGTGAACTTACTTAAATCAAACTCAAATCAATTCAAACCCTTGGATTTTCTTCATGATTCAATCAATCCTTCAATCATGAAACCAAATATAAACACAAATGTCAATCATCAAACCAAAACTAAGTTCAAAAATCAAACCCAAATCAAACTCATGTTCACCCTTTGAAAATTGAAAATGAAATGAATCAAAATTTGACTTCAAATCACTTGCAAATGGATTTATATTTCAATCATAAGTTCATATGTGAGTTCAATCAAACTTGAATCAAGCCTTGATCAAGTCCATTGACTCACTTAGGCTCACTTGACCCAAAGTGACCTAAAGTACCCTTTTGAGCTAAATTAAAATCCAAATTGGATTGAACTAAGCCCATCTAAGCCTCACATTGTGAGCAACAATCATCATTAGATGATCAATCACTCAAATTGGAACAAACCAAGTCAAACTGGGTTGACCAAGTTAACACTTAGCCAAAATGAAACCTAAACTAGCCAAAATCCACCATAGGCCTAATTTATTGAAACCATTGATCTAAACCCATTCTAAATCAATGTTTGAACTTGACCAATTCATCATTTTAACTAGCCCAATTGGTCACTTGACCCAAGTTGACCTAATTTGACCTAAAAGTTAAAATGTGTTAAATCTTCTTCTATGTCAAATTGATTAAAACCAATGGGTCAAGTTCATTCAAAATCACTTGTTGAACTTGACCAAAGCCTCAATTGGCCAACTAGATCTAACCTAGCCCAATTTACCATGAACCCAACTTGACCAAAAGGTCAAATCAAAAATCAAACCAAACCAAAATTGCTTGAAACCAAAGCTTGCAAAACATTTCAAAAGACCAACCAAACCTAAACCAACCCATGACCTAACCCAATTGGGTCAAATGGGTCAAATTAGTCAACTTGGCCCATTTGACCTAAATGAAATCAAATGAACCAAAACCAAATATAAATCAAATTGAACCAAACCAATGATATCAAAATATTTCAAATGGTCATATGAACTTGACCCAATTTGACTAATTGGTCAACTTGACCCAAGTTGACCCATTTTGACCTAAATGGATCAACATGAGCCAAATGATATTAAATCAACTCTAAATTCCATAAAATTTGGACCAACCTAATTTCAAACTATTCCAAATTTTCCTAAATTAAAAATAAAGCCAAATGATCATTTTACCCTTAGGTCAAGGGGTGACCTATGGCCAATTCCACTTGGAATTTGGTCATATCCATTTCATGGCCACTTGGCACCCTCTTAGTGGACCAAGTGGACACTAATGAGTGGTACACAAATGGGTTTGGGTCAGCCAAACCCAGCCCAAGGCCAAAACTGACCACGAATAGGAAATTCTCTACATGGGATCACTCCTCCACTCAAATGAGCACATGAAAATTTGACCACTCCACTCCTCCGGCCAAATTGATTCACATGGCATCCAAAATGACCTAACCAACTCAATCAATCTGATCAATTTGATCGAAATAGCAAGGAGAAGCTCGGTCGATCCTTCTAAGGGGAGATATACTCACCCTAATTTCACTTGAATTCCATTCATTCACACTCAATTGAGCCTCAAGAACCTAGAGCAAGCATTCCCAAGCTTCTCCAAACATCCTAAAGCTCTTTGCATTTCTCCATTTTCTCAGTTTATCAAAACAAAAAATAGGGGAGGTAGCAAGAAAATTCTAACTTACTCAATACCCAACTTCAGTCCAATTCCTCTTGCAAGCACCCTCAGGGGACCCAATCGAGTTCATCCAAAGCTTCTTCCAAGCTTCCAAGTCACGGGAAGAGGGAGCTAGACCAAAGCGCAAGCCTAGGAGGAGGAGTTTGGCCAATTGGAAGATCTATTCAACCTAAAACCTTCAAACCTCCAACAGAGCTTCATCTCCACTAAATGAAGCTACCTTGACGGTTGGGAGCATCAGCGAGGTACTATTCAAAACTGAGCTTACATTGAATTATCTTTGATCCTTTTTGAAGGGAATTGTAATCCCAAGTGATTTCCATCATTAGATCTTCATCTCCTTGTATGTTGATGGTGTGGGTTCAATCTTAGATCAATCTGAGCTCAATCAAGCTCGGATCAAGCTATGGGGGACGGACGGTCCCATCTCCAGTAGGCAAGCACAGGGAGGAATCATGGACCATCCATCCTGCATTTTTTGGATGGATGGTCCTGATTAATCCATGCTAGACCATCTGATTTATCCTATTAGAACCACGGGTTTAATCCTGACCATGATTTTTGATCGAATGGTCAGGTAGAAATCGGGTAGCACCGTCGGTCGACACGACATAGGATGTGACAACTTAAGTGACGAATCCCATCATGCCACATGGAAAGCGCATGCCGCGTCAGTGGTCCACGTGGCATCGGGATTAGTTATATAATTAGGGGTTATTTAATTATCTTTAATCACTCAAACTTCAAAAATACACAACTAATTATAAAAAATCAAAAAAATACAAACTCAAATGCATTTTGAAGATAATTCAAAGGAAATAATTCAAAATTAAGTTTAATTGATTTTTACATTAAATTTTCTATAATTTGGGTTTTATTGAAAATATAATTATATTAATTACTCCCCAATTACTTTAACAATTAATTCCAAACTTCAGGGTTGATTAATGGGACCCTACCTCCCATGATTTTCTTGGAATTTAGTGTTGGCTTAATAGGCAATTGCTTGATTCACTACTAATTACTCTCTTAATTAATTAAGTGATTAATTAACCTATTAAATAGTGATAAATTCATCAATTATGTTTTCTAATTACCTTAGAATAGTGAATGGACTTAGGGAATGAGATTAGGAGTTCTTTCCTAAATATTTTCCCCTATGTTTATTTCATTTGGATAAAAATCTAATTAAGATGCAAATTAATTAAATAGTTTAATCACTTTATTAAATGGCTTAATTAATCAATATTTTAAAATCAAATCAATCTGAATTTAATCAATTCCATCTTGGGTACTTAGGTGTTCAATAACCTAAGTAGCTTAAGAAAATCATATATAACCCATATGTGTGGGAAGGGTTATGAAAGTACTTAAATTAAATACTTTCTTAATTAATCATTGTGAGCCAAATGCATTAGGCCCTATCTTTCTTAAGTGCATTGCTGATTTAAATTCCTTGTGGTTTTATGTCATACATTGGCTCATAATTATTTGGTTAAATATGTTAAAGTGGTGTAGGTAAGGTAATTAATGGACTTAATGTACACCTTAATCTAAACAAAATATAAAATCAATCTAATGGTTCTAAAACAAACTAAATCAACTCTCACATAGGGAATATGGGTTAGGACCAGCAAACTCATTTCACATTTCCTAAATTAAAATCAAATAAAAACAAAACAAAAATCTCTTTAAACCAACTTTGATTCACTTTAAATAATCTTATTCCATAGGATTGTCTTTAGAAATTAATTAAGGTGAATGTACTTACATATTTTCATCACTTTATTTCTTTCTAGCAAGCTAAATGTGTATGTCATATGAAAATCATGCATTCATGTCTTCTGAAAAATGAAATTAAAATAAAATGTTTCCTTTATGTCAAATTGCATGTTTTGGCTAAAGTAAGAATATGAATGGCTATTATCACTACTAAATCAAAAATTATTTTAAAAATTTATAAATCAAATATTATAAATGAAAGGTATACTATGTATAATTACTTATGAGCTTGCATGTGGGTATTATATAAGATGTGCATTATGTGACTTTACTTCTCTTCTCTTTTAACATAGTTTTGAATAGAATTTGCAAAGTGTATAGTTCATTTAAAAAGAACACAACATGCTTAAATCCATTCATATTCATTCCTATGTTATCATTTAAGTGGGATATTCACACTTGCACATATAAATTGCATAACAATAATCAAACAAACAAACATACACTTTTTGCATGACTCTTTTCCATTCATTTCTTTTTTATACATGCACATGTATTTAGGAAAAGTGGTATATTAGTCTGGACATCCCGGGGTTGCGAGGCTTTAATTAGCCCCAAGTAAGTCTTGTACCTTATACCCCTGGTGTAGAAAATAATAGCGATGTACTCACTTATGTCTTTCATACATGTAAATGTGCATATGAATATTGGATAAAAGAACCCCTCTTTTCTACTTAACAAAATCATGCATACATGAAACATTCAAAATTTTATTTAGCAACATCTCTTAGCATTCAACATGAAGGTGTGTTAATATTCCCATTTGAATGTATAGATATGCTTAGGATTCATCCATGTGCATGTTACATATGTTGGAAAGAAATAAAGTGTTGTGTGTTTTGTGATAATACTTCATTTTACTTAATCTTAAAATACCTTTCTTCTTCAATAGACTTTTTTTAGGAAAAATCTAAACTTAGGATTAATTAAAACACATAATAAAACATTCACTAAATAAAAATCAATAATGAAACTACTTTAGAAATTACTTAAGGTAAGGAGGAAAGAGAAGTCCTCTTCTCTTTTCCTCTCTTTACAAAACTTAGTAACTAATTATAGGTTCATTCAAACCAAATCAAATCATGAAATAAGACTTAACCAAATCAACTAAACCACTTAAATGAAACCACCCTCTATGTCGAACTCTTCATACTTAGAAAACTATAACCTTAAAGCCTAGCTAAGACATACCACACAACCTTCACACACATTAGGCTAAGTCACCATTTCTAGTCCTATGTTAGGCGTGAATGGTTTGATGATTATATATATTTTGTGATGTAATGTTTTAGTTTACATGTTAGGGTGTATGTGCATAGACTGAATGGTAGGATGATCTTAGTCTAATCATTATCTTCTTCAAGGGATTGCGCTTAAGGGGTGCTGTAAAAAAAATATAAATGCTTTTGCTATGCAGGTTGCTTATACCCCTAAGCATAATCCAAAATAGTAGGCTGGACTTGGTTACCTATGTGTGGGGTGCTAAGTCCAATTTATTCATATACATGCTTGGGATTGTGTGGTTTGTTTAGCTAATATCTATTTTATAGGTTTTAGTTAAATTTACTTTTCCCATTTTCATGTAATTTTGCAATTAGAATTTAGAATGATTATTATGAGGGGATTAGGATGAACATTGGTCATAAGACTATGTCTTATGTACCATGTGAAACTTTAAGTATTCCAATCAACCAAAAGAAGAAAGAAGAAAGAAGAAAAGAAAGAAGAAAAAGAAAGAAGAAGAATGAAGAATGAAGAATGAAGAGCCCCATAACATGAATTCCTTCTTGATTGTAATTAATTCATTTGTCGAGGTTGTATAAGAGAGCTTCGAATTTTTGGGTTTGTCGGTGGAGCCCCATAAATGACCTCTTATTCTATTGTGCTAGCTTTATAAATTATTTGATGTTTGTTTAGCTTGTGCATTAAGATGGCATGTTTTCTTAGTTTCTTCCTTACTTTGATGTATGATGGATGATGATTAAGCTCTTAGAAAAATAAATTTCTATCCAACTAATCAATTCAAATTAAAAATAAATAACTCATAACCTCACCTAAAGCCTAGGTTATAAAACAAGATAAGAGATTTAGCAATCCCTTAGTTGGATGTTGTATGTTTTCACATCATACATAAAAACATCTTATTTCACTCTTGTTATGGAGGGCTTCCACCTTTTTGAGAACTTGGCTTTGAGAGCCATGGTGAAAACACACCTCCTTTCTCGTTGATTTTGGCTCATAATCTAATTTCTCATGCATTAGGCATATGAATCCTAAAGCCTGTGTCTAATTGATTGTCCAAAATGAAAATAAAATATAACAAAAAATTTCATTAGATTTAATCATTAATCATGCCTACATGATCATGATCTCTCTTAAGGTGTGTTTAAGGACTTAGTCTCTTTTAAATAAATAACAGCTATCTTACAAAAGCATATGACTTGCATACGTGTATTTAAAATCATAGGAGGAGTTAGTTGGTAGCCACCCCCAGGCGGTTTTAAGTCTAAACAATTGGGTGGTTTATCCTCTCTTGTGGAGGTAAAAAATACCATTTTCCTTAGGTTTAGGTTGTGCCTTGGCCCTCAAAGCTCTAGATTTTTGAGGTTGCTACTTCTGTGCTATGAGCATAAATCCTCACCTCTTGGGCATTTCTATGATCTTCAGTGGTGAATTGTAAGTCTGATTTCTAATAAAACTTTAACTCAAATAAATAATTCTCCTCAATTTTGAAAATATAAAGCCCAATCATAGGATATTTTGGGATGCTTATTAGGCTTCCTAGTATCATAAGCATCCCCTACTTATCTTCCTTTGGCTTTGATAATGACTCCCTCCTCTTGGTCAAACCCACTTGATCTTCTAAAAATGAACCAATTGATTGATAGTTCTATCTTCAAAATCTTTAGAGATAATAATCATTTCTTTTAATCGAGAGTATTCTTAAGGAATCTCATTCCTTAAGATGTAATTAACTTTGGGGGCTTGCCCCTGCAGGGAACTTAATGAACCTGATTTAAAATAAATCATGTTTTACTTTTCCATGTAAAGTAAGGGAAGAATCTACATTAGAGATAGTCCTTGAGTCCTTATTTGGTTAAGTCTATTTGTAGGATGGTGACTTTTTCCCCAAGATAGTGCATCATTCTTCAATTATGCATCTAATAAGAACATCACTAGATCTATGTGTCAACACAAGAAGTGTTTAAAATATATTTTAGTTCTTCATTTATTTCTTTTTCTCTCAAAAGATTAGATGAAGAATAAAATTTTCACCATAGCAAGTTACTGTTCATATGGTTAATTACCACTTAATTAAGGTAAGAAGGTAATTATAGCTTAATCAATCAATTCCCCTAATTAATTAACCAATAAATCCTAAGAAAAATAGATGAGGCATATTCCTAAACAACCTCAAATCATTTTAGATTAATTGGCTAATTTAGAGTAATTAGGAGACATTTTAATTAATTTTAATTAAATAATAATTATGATAAAATCTCTTATGTTTGGAGTGATTTGAAATTTAACTAAAATGGAGGTATGAAAGAGTTTAGAAATAAATTGATTTAGTTTTGATTTATTTTGATCAAATGAATGTGGTTTCATTTATATGTGAATAAATAAAATATAAAATTATGAAACCAATTGAGTTTGGTGATTTGAATGGATTTGGCTAAATCAGAGGTAGGTCCATATGGGTTAGCTTGAGATTGATTGGATTTAGTATGATTTAATTTTTTTTTGTTTATATTTCATTTTTATGAATATAAATGAAGATATGATTGATCATGAGGATTAATCAAGTTTGGATTGAATTGGGTGGAGATTTGCTAAGTCCATGGAATTCAATCATAAGGCAAATTTGAAGTTTAAATTTGATTTTGGGTTTCAATCATTTGGAATTGAGTTTGGACTTGGCTTTGTGAAATGATTGAGATTGAATTGATCTTGGAAAATCAATTGAATTTGGATTGATTTGAATTCCTAAAGTTAAGGCCATGGAGTTCAATCATAAGATATGGAAGAGTTTTGATTGGATTTGATTATGGGTTTCAATCATTTCATTTGGAATTTGGATTTGGATTTAGTATTTGAATTGAATTTGAGGTTTGGTTTGAAGGTGAACATGGGTTGGGTCTAAGCCACGGGATGGGCAAGTCTCCTAAATCCTTAAGGCATAACCTACCCTTATGGCTAAAGTTTTGAGCTTAGGTTAAGTGTTCACTAATAGAGTGTCTTAGACTAAGGAACTCTTAGGTCTATAAGAGTCCTAGATCATGATGAGGAGGTTGAGAACTCACTTAAAAATGAGGTCAATAAGATAACATAATGGGTTAATTAATATATTTAATGCATATAACCTAATTAAACTCAACATTACATTTTACTAAACCAAAATTAATTGAAACATGAGAATGGGTTAAGCAAACTCCTCTTCATATTTATTAAATCAAATCAAACATGAATTCACAAATGACATTAAAGAAGCTTTGGTTTATCTTAAATGATTTTATTTGATATGATTGTCCTTAGGAATTAATTTGATTGAATGAAATCATGTGTTTATGTTTATTTATTCCTTTCCAATCATGTTAAATTTTGTATGTCATTTGAAATCATACAATCATCTTTTCAAAATTAATTAAATCAAATCATTTTTTTTATGTCAAGCTTGCATGTGTTGATTTGATTTAATATATATATTTAATATATAAATCTAAATGTATTTTCAAAAATCTTATAAATGAGTAATAATATATGAAGTGATAGTAGTTATGATTGCATATAAGTTTGCATATGCTTATAGCTTAAGTATGTGAAATAGAGCTTTCTTTTCTTTAATCTATATGTAGTTTCACATGTATTTGAATGTTAATAAGTATATAGTCTAGATATCCCGAGAATAGGCTTTAGTTAGCCCCAAGGAGGTCATTTGATTACCTCACTTCCCTAGTTTAACAATGACACATACTTATTTGATTTCATTTAAATGTATTCCTGCATTAGAATTGGGATGAAATTTTATTTCACATACATAAATGTTCTAATCAAATAAAAATAATTTTGCATGATTTTCTTTCTCTTATTTACATATACATTCATGTGTAGTGAGATATAAAAGTATATAGTCTGGATCCTGAATATGAGGCTTTAACTAGCCCCAAGAAGGTCATTTGATTACCTCACTTCCCTGGTTTAACAAAGGCATGTACTTGCTTATTTCTCTTTACATGTGTATGTATGTGTGGCTAAAAGATGAAAATTCCTCTTTTCTAGTAAAAATACATGCATTTATAATAGACTAAGTGATTGAATTAATTAACCATATGATTTGGGGTCTCTTTCCTTATGTTCTTACATATAAATTTGCATATGTTTGAATGCAAATGGGTATATAGTTTGGACATCCCAGGAATAAGAGGCTTTAGCTAAAGGAGGTCATTTGATTACCTCTCAGTAATAATGACACGTACCTATTTAATTTCATTCTTATATCTTTTTGTATATGAATTTGGATAAAACTCTAAATTAACTTGATTAAATAATTCAATCAAATAAGAAATATAAACTTCAAATATGCACATCTACATTCATCATTTAAGTGTGGTAAAACATGTTGTAGGTATAGATACACTTAGGATTAAATCATATGCATATTATATGTGATGGAAAGGAATGATTGAATATAAATCATGTGATAGTATTTCAATTAGATTAACCTTAAGAAGCCTTTCACATTGAATATAATTATTTAAAGTGAACATAAACTTAGGATTAATCTAAAATGTATAATAAGCCAATCACTAAAGGGAACTAAATCAAATTAGCATGCTTTAGAAAGTGTCTTAAGATAAGGATAAAAGGGGGTCAATCTTCTTTCATCTCTTTATAACACTTAGATGCTAAGTGTAAATCATATGAAATCAAATAAAACACAAATTAAAATTTTCAAATCAATTAAACAACTTGAAGGGAAATCATTCTTTATGGTTAAATTAAATCTCTTTGCACCTAGAGAGCTCTAATGCTTAGCAAGACATACCACATAAGTCTTAACACACATTACAATTAAGTCACTACTTCTAGCTTTATGTTAGGGAGGTGCTTGGTATGATGTATGTTTTAATTTTTTGAAATCTTCTAGATGGATATTAAGGTGTATATGTCTAGACTAGATGGTAGGTTGTGATTAGCCTAATCATATTTTCTAGATTACCTAATCATATAGGAGATTATGCTTAAGGGGCCACTTAAAAATAAATATAAATGCTCTCTTTGTAGGTTGCTTAAGCCCCTAAGCATAATTCAAGTTAGGACAGGTGGGCTTGGTTACCTATGTGAAGGGTGCTAAGTCTAAATTATGATATAACTGCTTGAGATTGTATGTATGTTTAACTAACCTCTATTTTGTAGGTGTAGTTAGATTTACTTTTTCTATTCTTAATATAATTTTATAATTAGAAATTAAGATTAGTGTTATTGGGGATTAGGATGAGCAGTGGGTAGAAGGCTTTATGCTGGGAGGCCCTATGATGCCTTTGAAGCAAGCACACCCTAATCAAGAAAAGGAAGAAAGAAGATATAAAGAAATGAAGGAAAGAAGTTCCCCCACAGTATTTTATAAATTGTAATTCTTATTTTATATTTCTGGGTTGTATAAGGGTAGAGCTCGACTACCCATCTTTTCTTTTTTAGGTTGTACGGTGGTACCCTACTGCTTCGACCTCTTATTCTTTTACGTTAGTTATAAAATTATTTGATATTTTGTTTAGCTTATGTAATAGAAACAACATGTTCTTCCTAGTTTCTTTTTTATTGATGCTTTAATGTGTGGCCTGGATGCGATTAGGCTCTTAGGATAAAATAAATCTTTTACCCAACTACAATTATAACTAAAATTTTCTATAACTCATAACCTCACCATAATAGCCTAGGAATTAAAATAGATAATTAAAAGATTTAACAACCCTTTAATTGAATGTTTGAATATTTCATAACATGTATATCATATTATTTCACTCTTGAAAATAGGATATTTCTATTCTTGCAGATAGGGAATGCTTGACTGTGAGGGCATCCCTTGTGTGGAAAACACCCATTTCTCATTGATTTAGCCAACAATCTAATTTCATCATGCATATAGGCATCAAAAATCCAAAAGCTTTTGTCAAAATGAAGTCTCAAAATTTAAATAACATTTGAAAAGATTTGTATTTGTAGATTAAGTCATTACACATATCACTCATGCTCTAGTCTCTTAGGGAGTGGGTTTAAGGATTTTAGTCTCTTTCTAAACTAATAATATCCTAATTATCTTGCAACTTCATAAGACTTGCCTACATGGATTTAAAGCATAGAAAGAGTTAGTTGGCGGCCAAACAAAATCCGGAGTTGGGTGGTTTATCTTCTCTTGTGGAGGTAAATGTTATGCACATCTGCGCTTAGATTTAGGTCATGCTTTAGCTTTTCCTAAACCTCTCTAGATTTAGGATCTGAGGTAGTTGTTTTCTTCTGGCTACAAGCATAAATCCTAACCTCTTAGGTTTTTCCACAGCCTTGTGTTGATGGATTATAAGTCATAACAATCTAATAAAATTTAAACTAAACAAAATCATTCGCTTAACTTTCAAATATATAAAGCCCATTTATATGATATATTGGAATGCTCACTACACCTCCTACTATCATGAGGCATTTTCTACTTATTCCCTTTGGCTTCCAAAATAAGTCTTCTCCTTGAGCTTTCCACTTGATTTTCCAACATATTAATTAATAGTCTATCTTTGAAATCTTTGGAGACAATAATTCCCTACTTTGTCGAGTATTCTAAGGAATTCACCTTTCTTAGGATGTAATTAACTATGAGGCTTGCTTCCATAGGAAACTTAACATTCGACTTAAAATAAACCACCTTTACTTTTCCATGTAAAGTAGGAAAAAAATCTCTAGTACATTCGAAGGCCCATCATGCCTTAGGAGTTCTTATTAGGTGATTAGGTCCATTATAGGGTGGTGATTTCTATCTTTTGAGATTATGCACCATTCCTTAATATCATACCCAATCACTTCAGTAAGTACCCCCTAAGATCTGCGTGGTGTCCTACATCTCAAAAATAAACACCACAGGCACTACCTAGAGATTTTGCATTTTTTTGTGAGGACTTTAGATTTAATTTTAGGTTTCCTATAGGCGCAAGCACCTATAGTAGTTAATTACCTCTCCCAATGCTAAGAGAACTTTCTAAAGGTCATTAGATCAAATGCATGGCGTATAGTAGCATATGGAGTTTTGAAATTTTGATTTATAAAATTCATCATTTTAACTTAAAGTAGATGGTTGGGGGAATGATGATGCATCCGATCAAGATCCCATGATTCCGTCATCTCGGGCTATCGTGGTCCCTAGTCTACTTAGTTAGAGGAGGTAGTCGACCCAACCTGCTTGAATGATCCTTGTCAGTAGCCATGGGTTGCATCATCTAAGAGAACCTTTGTGGTGTTTATTTTTGGATTCATTTGTGTGTGTATATGTGAGAGGATACCATATCTGAGGATGTACTTATTGAGGTGATCGGGTATGACATCAAGGAATAGTGTACTATCTCGAAAGATAGAACTCACTACCCTACAATGGACCTAATATCCTAATAAGGACTCCTAAGGCATGATGGCTCTTCGAATATACCAGAGATTTTTCTTCTACTTTATATGAGAAAGTAAAGCATGGTTTATTTAAACCGAGTTTGTTAAGTTCCCTATGGAGGCAAGCCTCCATAGTTAATTACATCTTAAGAAAAGTGAATACTCTCGATTACAGTAGACGATTATTGTCTCCAAAGAATTCAAAGAAAGGACTATCAATAAATTAGTTATGTTTTAGAAGATCAAGTGGGATGGATCAAAAAGGAAGAGTTATTATCGAAACCAAAGGAGATGAGTAGAGAGTACTCATGATACTAGGAAACCTAGTGAGCACTCCAATATATCCTATAATTGGGCATTATATATTTGAAATTCAGGAGATTTATTTATTTGATTTGAAATTTTAGAAATCTAGGACTTAATTCCACAAGATTGTAGAAATGTCTAAGAAGTGAGGATTTATGCTTGTAACTCACAAAAGTAAACAACAACCTCAGATCCTAAATCTAGGGAGCTTTGGCGAAGGCCAAAATATGAAATAAATCTAAGGCAAAAGTGGGTATATAGTTTACCTTCACAAGAGAGAGTAAATCACCTGACTGGTGGACTTATTACCTAGAGTGGCAGCCAGCTAACTCCTTCTACACTTTAAATTCATGTAGGCAAGTCATATGATTTTGCAAGATGGCTAGGATATTATTATTTAGGAAAGAAACTAAGTCCTTAAACCCACTCCCTAAGAGATTAGAGCATGACGGGTATGAATAATGACTTAAATCTAATGCAAATTTTTTTTATCAAATTTCATTTAATTTAGGACTCTTTATTTTGACAGGCTATGGGATTTTGTATGTCTAAATGCATGAGAAGTTGATTATGGGCCAAATCAAAAGGGAAAGAGGTGTTCTTCCATCATAGGCTCTCAAAGGTTAATCCCATTTTATCTGGAAAAGATAGAAGCCCTCTTTTAGCAAGAGTAAAACAAGATGGTTATGCATGATATTAAACATACAACATCCAGCTAAGGGGTTGCTAAATATTTTATTATCTTGATTTAATGCCTAAGCTTTCTATGAGGTTGTGAGTTATTTTAAAAGTTTAGTTATGGGTTATTAATGGGATAGAAAATTTATTTTTATTCTAAGAGCCTAATCACATCCGGGCCATACAAAAATCACCAATCATAAAACTATGAAAAGGCATATTTTTTCTAATGCACAAGCTAAACAAATTATCAAACAATTTTATAAAGCTACCGCAAAAGAATAAAAGGCCGATGCGGTCAACAGTACAACCCAAAAGAAATGTGGGTAGCCGAGCTCTACCCTTATACAACCCGGATTATAAGATAATAATTACAATTACAAATAATGAATGTTATGGGGGTCTTCATTTTTCATTCTTCTTTTTTCATTTCTTCATCTTCCATTTCTCCATTTGATTTGCTCCATTTCTTTCTTCTTTTTTTGGCTTGATTTGGATGTGCTTGCTCTAAAGGCATCACATGGTACATAAGACTTAGTCTTATAACCAATGCCCATCCCAATCGCCCATAACACTCATCCTAATCCTAATGCAAAATTACATTAAAAGAAGGAAAGTAAATCTGGCTACACTTGCAAAAAAAAATGTTAGTTAAACACACCATACAACCCAAATAGTTATATGGATAATTTGAACTTTGCACCCCACACATCCACTTGTCCTAACTTGGGTTATGCTTAGAGCTAAGCAACACAGACAAAAAACATTTATATTCTTCTTTAGCTTAAGCATAGGCCCACATAAAATATGATTAGGTTAATAACTCTAACATCGACTATGCACATACATCCAATAATAATACATCACAAAATAAGCATACACCAAACCATACACTGCCCTAACATAGAGCTAAAAATGGTGACTTAGTCTGATGTGTGTGAATTAAAGCTTGTGTGATATGTCCTAACTAGGCTTTAGAGTTGTAATTTTCTAAATGTGAGGATTTAATTTATAAAGGGTTAATTTCTCTTTAAGTGATTTAATTGAATTGAAGATTTTACTTAGTGTTTTCTTGTGTTTCATATGGCCTATACTTAACAACTAAGTGTTATAGAGAGAAGAAAGAGAGGGGACCTCTCTTTCATCCCTAACCTAAGTCACTTCTAAAATAAGTTAATTTCCTTTAATGAATGGCTTGTTATATGTTTTAATCAATCCTAAGTTTAGGTTCACTCTAAATGACCTTATTCAATAAGAAAGACATCTTAAGATTAATTAGAATGGATTACTATCACATAACACATATTCATTTATTTTTTTTTCATCATGTATATCATGCATATGAGTAAATCCTAAGCATACCTATACATGCAATTTATATTTTTAGCATACTTGAATGATGAATGCAAAGAAGTGTATTTGGAATTTAAATATTTTATTTGATTGAATTATGAATGCATGCCTTTTTAATATAAAAGAGGGATTTTTTATCCATTAGCTAGATCACATTCACATGTATAAAAGTTTTAAGTGAGTACATCGCCATTGTTCTAACTAGGTACAAGACTACTTAGACTTAAAGCCCTGACAATGATACCACTTTTTCCTAAATACATGTAGATGTATTAGCAACTATAAGGATAGAAAAACCAATGCAAAAGTTATATTTAATTTATTTGATTAATGATTCTTATTCATTGGTCACATCACACACATATGTATAAGAGTTTTAAGTGAGTCGATGCCATTGTTACACAGAGTACAAGACCTAAGGGACTTAACCCTCACCTCAAGGTGTCCGGACTAACATACCACTTTTCTGATACATATGAATGTAAAGAACCACAAGGATAAGAAGTCATGCAAAGTCATATTTGATTTGGTTATGTGATTTATATATGTGACATGAAATTCTTCCTAAGTCTTATAAATGCATAGAATGGATTTAGGCAAATATTGTGTTCTTTTCAAATGAACTATACATTTGTAAATCCTATATGAATCTATGTAAGATAAGGAAATAGAACATTGCATATCTTATATTATCAACATGCAAACTTATAGCTATTTGTAATTAACATCATTCCATTTATAATAAGTGATTTATAGGCTTTTGAAAATAACATTTGATTTAATAGTAATAATAGGTACACCTATTTGATTTAAATTAACACATGCAATTAGACATAAAAGAAACCATTTCATTTAGCTAATTTTAAAAGAAATGAATGCATGATTACACATGGGAAGCAACATTTAACATAATTGGAAATAAATAAAGGAACATAAGCATATGATCTCATTCATTCCAATTAATTCTGAAGGATAATTATACTAAATAAAGCCACTTAAAATAAACCAAAGTTCTTTAATGTTATTTCATCTTTATGTTTGATTTGAGTTAAGGAAATGAAAGAGGTTTTCTAGTCCTAATCCCATTGCTGCCCCATGTGTGAGTTGAATTGATTTAATAAAAAAAGTAATTAGGTTGATTTTATGGTTTAATTTAGTTTGGGTATGAATTAAGCCAATTAACTAACCCTCACCTAGATCACCTTAGGTTAATTAACTAATTAATAATAAGCCAATATGATATGCAACCACATGGAAAGTAAATTTGCAATGCTCCTTAGAAATGAAGGGGGAGGGGGTTAATATAATTGGCTCATGATTAATAGTTAATTAAGCTTGAGGGATCTCACTTAACTATTTTTATAATTTTCTCACACATATGTGCTAACCATAATTTCATTATCTCCCCTTTTGGGTTATTAAACACCCAAAGAGCTACCCAAAATTAAATTAGAGAAATAGATTCAATTGAATTAATTAAGTTCATTAATTAACTAATTAAACCTTAATTAACCTTAACTAATCAAAAATGAGATGGACTTAGACAAAGAGATAAAGAAGGGAGCTTAAGTCTCAATCCCTATATCCTTTCAATTAGTTGATTAAAGATCATGTATGATTTGGATTTTTGATTAATCTTGTTAATTAATTAATTAAGGGGTGTTAATTAATTAATTATTTAAGAGGGATTAAAGAAGACTTAAAGATAGGATTAGAAGAGGGAGTCTTAATCCATTTCCCTAGACTTCATCATCATTAATAGTTAATAAGCTTAATTGATTGATTAATTTATTGTTCATTTGCTTAATTATCAATAATTATATTAAGAAAGTGATTAAGGCTTAATCCATTAGTTTCCCTAATTAAGCAATCAATGAAATCCTAGAAAAAATAGGGAAGGTAGAGATCATCCCTTGAACATGCACATAAAGTTTGAGATTAATTGGAAGATTAATTAGGTAGTAATCAGGTTAATTAAATTTCCAAATTAAACTTTAATTAAGCTAAATCCACTTTTCAAAATTAATTAATAATAATATTTCTAAATTCTACTCTGAAATATCTTTAAAATGAGCCTAAGTTTGTACTTTTTAGATTTTTATAAAATGAGCCTAAGTTTGTACTTTAATAATAATTTTTATAGAGTTAATTGCACTTTGGTGAAGATTTGAGCAAATGGGAATCGAAGGTGGCCTCCCCTGTTTCGATTTTGCGTAAAACCAAAAATGGGGATTTTGGGGAGCTTGGGAAGGCTTGGAAATTGTTCTGGGAACTCTCTCCTTGGTTGTTAGGGTTGAATTGAGTGTGAGTGTGTGAGTTTGAGTGAGAATGAGGAGGGTATACCCCCTCATTCTTTGGATCAGATGGTTGTGGCTGATTTGGATTCTTCTTTATCAATTGGCTACATCAGAGGTTAATGGAGGTCCTTAGGTGCATGATGTGGCTTGATTTGGTTGGGTGAGGGTGTGGAGGTGGCTACTAAGGGAGTAGTGGGTGTCTTATGGATGTGTGGAAAGCTCTAATGGGGGTGGGGAGGTGATTTCACCTCCTCATGGATCATGGTCAACCCAACCACATTTGGGTCAGGTCAGCCATGGTCTTAGGTGCCTAAAAGGACCTATGAATAGGTGTCAAGTGGCTAGGGGAGAAAATGACTCAATGAGCATGTATTTTATCTCATGGGATGCCCTAAACCTAAAGGCAAAATGGTCATTTGGTTATGGTCGATTTGAGGATTTGGGATGGGTCAAAAGTGGGTTAGCCTAAATTTCAAGTGGTTTGAGTTTATTTGATTTGATTTGACATATTTTCAGGTAGGTTTGTTGTCATTAATCAATTGGTCATTGTCAAATCGGGTTAAACCAAAGGTTGGGTCAAGTTCACATGACCAATTGGAGTGTATTGGTGTCATTGGTTTGATTCAATTTGCTTTGTAATTGATTATGACTCATTTGGGTTCATATAGATCAAATGGGTCAAGTTGACCAATTTCACCAATTTGACTAATTTGACCAAATTATGTTAGGTTAAGTGTTGAGTCAAGTTTAATTGGAAAATTTAAGATGATTGTAGGCTTTGATTTAGTTTAATTTAGAATTAATTTGAATTTTTAATTTGACCCTTTGGTCAACTTAGGCTAAGTTAGGTCAAGTTGGAATTGGTCAAGTCAATCATGGTTTTGGCCAAGTTCAATAAGTGATTTGGAATGAACTTGAGCCATTTGTTACAATCAATTTGGCTTGGGTTATGATTTGACCTATTTTGGCTTTTTAGGCCAATTTAGGTCAAATGGCCAATTAGGCTTGGTTTGGCTCAATTAGGGTTTAGTCATGTTCAATCATTGATTATGAGTTTATTTTAATCAATTTGGGCTATAGTGGATTTTGGCTAGTTTGGGTTTAATTTGGGCTAAGTGTTGACTTGGTCAACAGGCTAGGTTGACTTGGTTTGACCTAATTCAAGACAATTGATTAACCTATGATGATTGTCGATCATGTTTTGAGATTTGGATGGGCTTAGTTCAATCCAATTTGGATTTGAATTTAAACTCAAAAGGTCTTTAGGTCACTTTGGGTCAAGTGGACCTAAATGGGTTAATTGGCTTGATCATGGCTTGATTGAGTTTAGTTATATTGATAAATGGGTTTGAGATTGAAATATAAATCCAATTGCAAGTGATTTGGATCCATAAATATTTTGGTTCATATGATAATTTCAAGTAAAAAAAGGGCTAACTTGGGTTTGATTTGGGTTAGCTTGAATTTGATTTGATAATTATAATTTGTGTTTATATTTGGGATAATGATTGAATCATGAAGAAATCCATGAGTTTTGATTTAGTTTGGATAGGATTTGACCAAGTTCAATGGCTTGGCTTAAAAGGGTATAAATTGGATTTTGGTTTTATTTTGGATTTAGCTTTGGCTAGTTGAATTTATACTCCATTTATATTTGAAAATATAAATGAAGATATAAATGATTCATGAGAAAAATCACTTAGATTTAGAGTGATTTGGATTTGGTTATGGCTAAGTCCATAAGATGAAATCAAAGGGCTTAGGAAAGATTTTAGAATTTGAATTCAATCATGGGTTTCAATCATTTGATTTGGAATTGATTTATGATTTGGATTTGGAATTTGAATTTGAATTTGAGGTTTGGTTTGAAAGAAGGAAGCAATGATTTAGTTTGGGCTATAGGGTCGGCAAGTCTTCCTAAATCCCTAAGACACAACCTATCCCTATGTTTAACTCTTCAAAGTCTCTAGAGTTAGGTTAAATGTTCACCTAATCACTAGAAGTGTCTTAAGACTAAGAAGCTCTTAGTGTCTATGAGAGTCCTAGATCTATGATAAGGAAATTAAGAGCTCACTCCAAAAGTGATGTCAACAACCTTGTAGACTTGGGCTGGTGTTTGTCTAAGGAGATAAGCTTAAGTCCACCTTGCTAACATATGATTTTTTTTTCTATCAAGTGCACCCTATGGTTCACAACTCAAAAGGCAAAGCCATTGGGAACATCAGCTCTGATCGTGACCGTAATATAATGGTGTTATTTTGGCGGCACTGAAGACTCGGGCGTAACTACATCATATATGGAGCCTATGGGCCAAACCATGCAGTTAGAGAACACAAGCCATGTCATTATTGACATGAAATTGATTGAGAGTAAATATAGTTGTGTACTTGACTTGACATTGACTCCTTTGTGAGCTAGAGTTTTTTTGATTTGTCACCTCCGACAAACGATTGTGGAAGGTGGATGAATTGAATTTACTTTAAGTTTTTAGATTGATAATTTTCATTTAGTTATTTTAAGCTTAATAATTCATCAAAATTTTCATTTAGATTGATATTTAATTTATATTAATTTGACTTAAAATTTCAAACATATTTTTATTTTTCATTTGGATTGATATTTAATTTATATTAATTTGATTTGAGCTTGCAAGCGTAATTTGATGAAAGTATCTCCTCCGATTGAAATCTCCATTCAACACAGTCATCATCAGGGTATATATATTATTTTGCTATTTCAGATCCTATTGACTCTGTTAATTTAATAATAGAAAATCAGATATACTGTCATATGACAGAACTAGCTTCTCAGATATTTTATTAAGTTAATAATATTATAATAGCATCATTAGATTTGTAGGTTTTGTTAACCCAAACTGTCCTAAGCGGAATGAACGGTATGATCCTCAAATACTAAGTTTAAGCATTGATAGTGTGACCCATGCAGGTATTTTAATTCAATATTGATTTAAACTTATGGCATTTGAATAGTGTTACTTATTTTGATTGAGTTTCATTGTAAGTTTAAGATTATAGATAAAATTTTGACAGCATTTCAGCAGCCTCTCGTCGTCCCCGTATATGGGGCTACAACAAAAGCTGTGCCTACCCACCATGCTAAGAAAAGCATGTATGGGTGGTGTAAACACTACGGTCGAATGCGTCATCCCACCATGCCAAGAAAGGCATGTATAGATCTCTGAAGCACTTATATGTAACACAGATTTCCCCACCACACCAAAAATGATATGTACGAGTACTTATACACCTGCAATATTAGTTTAAACATCAATTTTAGCTTGAAGGTGTTGACTTTATATCAGGCTACTTAGGTCTCCTGTCGGTGTGGAAATTTGACATCATCAGATATCATTCTCATATAAGGGGCTACCTCGGGTATGATGGATCTGCCCATCACGCCAAAAAAAGCATTTATGGAAGGTATAAACTACGTCCTGAATGTATCATTACACCATGCCAAGAAAGACATGTATGTGGCTCTAAGGTACCTGCGTAAAACACATATTTTCTAATCATGCCAAGAAAGACGTGTACGGGTACTTATATACTAACAAACAAGCACAACTTTCCTCACCATGCCAAGAAAGACATGTACGAGTACTTATATTTCAACACAAACTTTGATCGCGACGCAGTGGAGGCTAGAAAGGAGAAATTAAGGTCTTTTTTTTTTTTTGGGGTTTTAGGGTTGTGGGGTGTATTTAGGATTTTGGGATAAAAGGGGCATTTATAAAATTTATATATATATATATATATGTCAAGTTTAGGTTAATATGATATATATATATATATATATATATATATCATGATCTGTTTGGTTCAAATCGGCATCGAATCGGGTCAATTTCAACTTAAAATAACACATCGCCGCCGATAGCTCGATATTCACCTGAACTCATCTAAATTGAGGCTCTCATTTGATAGATATCGATATTTCGACACTAACGGCGTGATCAATTTCATGAACAGAGGTTGTGTGGGCATCAGCTGCCTTACTTCAATATACGTGTAGGCACTTTGACAACATTCCTTCTTGATCAGTCGACCGTCGAATTGTGCAATACATATATTCTAATCAATTTTGACATTTTGAACGTTGGCGAAAGTCATTTTGGAGACTAATTTTGGAGATGTCGAGTGTATTTCAGCTTCGATTTGCGCATTATTGCATCCGAAGTCCGTCGGGTTTATCTTGTGAGCTCGAATCGACTGATGCAGCATGCATGGAGGTCAACACATTATAATTATACAAAGTAGCCTTAAGAAAAAATAAGAATGAAAACTATTAAATATTATGTAATAAAACTAAAACCGAACAACATAAGACACATACCTTAATACCTAAAATTGTGAGATGCTACCTTGAATTGGTGCAATTGTTTGTTGAAGATTGATGCTAAACATTCTGGGTTTGCTTTACATCTTGCTTTTTTGTTGCAAGAAGAACAACTTACGCTTAGCTACTTATAAAATATAAATTTCTATTATGAAAGTGATGCATTCATTGTTTTCAAGATAGGCCCGACCCAAAGGTCAAAACGGTTTTATTAAACCAAGGTAGGTTGAGATTGATAATGGATTGGACCGCTTTTGACCTACTTGAATTGGTATGCTTGGTTATTGTCATTTAGGTCATGAACTATTCCAGTTTAAGTAGGGTAAACTAAAAACATTGATAATTTTTTTATGTCATGTGAGGCTTTAAAAATCACTAAATTGCAAGTATCTTTTCATAAAATTTAATGAACAACTTTTGGTGCATTCATCAAGGAATTGATTAAAATAAAATTCTAAGTGAATGCTACATCAAAAGTTATACTATAATGAACTCATCAAGAATATACAAATTTATTATAGAAATTAGTATTAATAGAGATTAAAGATAACATAAATAGAAGTTGTTCAAAATAATTTATACAAAGTGCATTTAACACTTCATGTAAAAAAAAGCCAATAGCAATACCATTCTTGATAGTGAATAGAAATTCTTGATATAACATTTGCAATCTTGTCTCGACTACTTTGTTCATTTTAAAATATTTAAAATTGATATTATATGCATGTAGTCTTAAATGAACTAATAAACTTTTATTTTATAAATAAAATGAGAGTTACTAGCAAGAATGCCATAAAAATAACACTATGCAGTTGTTAACCAGGAGATTAATACAATTAAGTGGTGGAATCAAAGACCTAAACTAAGGGTGTCTTCTCTCTCCTTCCCGACACAAATTCTTAAACCGTATGTGAAATAAGGAAGCCACTGTTACTGGCTTCCTTGGCAGCCCATTAGCCACACCCTCCATGGCTATTTTTAACATAATGATAAGCTTCTTCTTAACAATTTATGTGCTTCTTGAAATTACTTATTGGACTAACACTTATGATGGCAAGCGGTTCCCTATGATCTCCTCCGATGTCTTTGATAGTTCTAGAAACATCTACAATATCTCTAGAATCATCAATGTCAGAGCATTTACTCTAAACAACTACAAATTAGGTATGTTTTTTGTAATTTCATGGCTATTTCCTTAAAGAACATATCCTCTAATGACTGCCATGGCTATTCCTTCACATTACCTTTAGGAGTTATCTAGACAACTACAAATTAGGTATGTTTTTTGTAATTTCATTTTATATTGTTCTTTATAAAAATGCATTAAATATCACAAAATATTTTTTTCTAGGCAAAAGAAAATTTCAATTCAGTAGAATATCTTTGACATGAGTAAATGTTCCTAATGGAGCAAACATAACTAATTGTTCAAATGATCATATCATAAAATAAAATGGCCAAAAGAAAAATCATTTCGAATTAGCATTATAATGAATTAATTAATATAAAATTTCTAATATTTGGAAATTGCAATGTGGAGTGGGGCTCTACGTCATCACAGAGTACATTATAGGTTTAATATTACCTGGAAAGCCTCTTTCAAATGTGACATTCAAAACTTATAGTAGTGTAAGCATTGGCCACGCACTCACACTTCTTAGTGATCTTAACTTGGGACATTACATGAAGATACCTCCAAAGTCTATGTTCATTTTACAGGTAACTTCCTTAAGCTAAAAAATAAAAAATAAAAAGAAGAAGAAGAAAGAAACCCCAAATTTCAATTCACCCATTAAAAAGATGTTATAGTTGGCATAAGTTTCTTAAAAAACATACTCCATCAATTTGATAAACATATATAGTTTCTTAAAAAAAATTCAAATAAAAATAAGAGCTTTAGGACTACTTTTGGCTTTATGTACTCATTTTTGCATATAAAGAAGTTTCACTTATTATTCTTAAATGTAATTTTACTGGTTAATGACTACGAAAGTTCCTCAAAGATTTTGAACGATTACAAACATGAATATGCACTAATCATAACCATATTACTTCAAGAATGAAACAAAGATAAAAATGATGAATAACAAGCATCCTTCAATGTGTAACAACAACAATTTCATTCTGTATTTAAGCATATCAGTACATGATATTACCAATTGAAATAGTTATATCTTCGAAACATTGACTTCTATATTTGTTTTAAATATTCTTAGTTGACAGGTTCTATAATAGCAACATGTGTTTGCTTTGCAACAACATGGTTTCTTCTTAATACTATAAATAACATATGTGACACAAGTAAACTTCCCCTAAGCCCATGGACTTGCCCTCTAGATAACATCTACTTCACTATCAACATCATTTGGGGGCTCGTAGGCCCTAAAAGAATATTTAGCAAACTTGGTCATTACTCATTTTTGAACTACTTCTTATTAATAGGCTTCTTGTTACCTATTCCCATTTGGTTACTTGCTAAAGCATTCCCTCATAAAAAGTGGCTAAAAAATATTCATATTCCTTTACTAATTTTTGGTGGAAATGCTATCCCACCAGCACATACAGTGAACTACACCATGTGGGGCACGGTTGGTATTTTCTTCAATTACTACATTTACAAAAGGCACAAGAATTGGTGGGCAAGACACACCTATGTGATGTCAGAAGCTTTAGATGCTGGAGTAGCTTTCATGGGAGTATTGATCTTCTTTGCCATGCAATTTAAGAACTTCAATAGCATAGATTGGTGGGGTGGAGTTGCAAATGATTATTGTCCAATTGCTAGCTGTCCTACAAGTCCTGAGATATTTGTTAATGGATGTCAAAGCATGCAATAAGATGAAGTTCTCAAACTATTGAGACAAATGTAGCAAAAGCTCATCAACAAATTTAGCATTATTTATCTATCAATCTTTGTGCTATAAGTTGCCCTAATAAGTAATATATACCATGATATCACCCTTTACCCTTCAAAAAGAAATGTTCAAATTCATCCAAAATAAAAATAAAATTGTATTAGTGATATTATGTTAACTTGAGCACACTCAATGAAAAAATTTCACATAGTTAACTTGATTCATTACTTTTGTTAATTTTTGAACTAGCCATAATCATCAAAGACCTGAGATATAAATGATGAGGCACCATAAAAGGGAACCAAATAGAAAACTACAATTCAATGCATCAATATAAAATGATAACAAGAGAAACAACTTTTGTGAAGATGCAAGAAAATGATTATATTTTTCTTTGAAGTATATAAACTGCATTGTGTAAAGATAAGAAAACAAAACACTTCTAAATGTAATGCTCAAAATTTTATAAATATTCATTCATATGAAATAAACTAAAAAAATAAAGAAATTTTACATTGGCTTTGGTTGAGCAAACAATTTTTTTTATTAAGAAAAAAAGAATAAACAAGATATAAAGTAAAATTTTAAGTAGGAAGAAGAAAGAGCACTTGTGAATAAATTTCACTAGAGATATAACTAGAATTTACAATTGAATGTGTAGGCTTAAAAATAAATTAACAAGATAAGTTACCCACCAATAATTTGAAACTTAAATTGTTCAACTTCAGTTTCAAAATTGGAAACTTAAACAACTAATAAAATTCCTCAAAAGTAATGTATAATAAAGCACACATATGGAGAGATTCTACATTGGATAGACAAATGTTTCAAAAGTAGATAGTTGGGGCACAAAATGAGAAACTATCCTATAGCTAAGTAAGAAGGGAAAGCATATACTAGGTATGACAGTTGAGTTACTATTGAAGAAATCAAATAAGAGTAGGATAATTCAAAGTTGTCTTTACTAGCACAAGCACAAGTGATATAACAAGAAGAAAAGGATTTGATTGATGTTATTTTAGGTATAGTTCATGTAGCAAAAGGATAATAAAAAGATTCATTTTTAGAAAAAGAAGAAGTGATGAAATTTTGTAGTATTCAATAAGAAGAATTATCATTCTAGTTATTTGATGTTATTAGTTTAGAAAAAAAATTTTGAATACATGTCAAGTTAATTTAGAGTTTATGCTTGTAGCAAAAATTTGAAATTACGCAATTGAGTATGGAGCCATTTTTTTTAGTGAGCGTAAGTCTGAATCAACAAATTGTGCAAAAGAAGAAGTATTATATACACATCAAAGTACAAAGCAAGATGTAACCCTAACCTATTAACATAATAAAATGCAACATAACAACCTAATATAGTAGAAGTAACAAATTGTACAAAATATCATGTAATATATTAATATATTGCCATCAAATCATGAAAAAGAAGTGTTATACTAATATCAAAGTAACATAAGATATAAAAAAATGACATAACAATTCAAAATAAGCTTAAAATAACAAGCTTTTCTCTCCCACTTCAATTATCCAATATCGAAGTAAGAACATCACAAGTAAAGATGGTGATGGCAACTACGAGCACTATGCGTGAGCGAAGAGAGCACGAGAATAGAGGTACTTCGATAATGTCTATCTTGAGATCAGCAGTGTGTGTTATTTTGATAACATAAAGTTATATTTGATTTTTTTTAACCAAGATGTAAAGTATACGCCTCACACAAATTGAGGTAAGGTGGGCTTTTAGACAAGCCTCACATAAAACCAATGAAGCGTAAGCTTAATTGCATTTTTTCAAAAAGGCGTGATGGTGAGTTTTAAGGTAGGGTTTTCATTATGTAAATTTAAACAAGGCTTTGAATAAATAAATCTATATTATTTTCTAAGATTTCCAAATTGCACAATATAGAGATTGAAATGGATAGCATGGTTCCATTCATCCATGTTGGCATGATAAGTAGCAAGTTCAAGTAACTTGGCTAATGCCATTTGTTTCTTCAAGGAACACACCTAAAAGGTTTTTCAAAGTTCCTAAGTGCATGTGTACTACTTGATCTATGACAAACTTCAACATCCATAATCTCATATTAGAAGCAAATGATGAATAGATGAAGAGACTCACCAAAATCCAACATTATCCTTAAAAGAGTTTAAGAATTTTTTAGTAACATTTAAGCATTAGCAAACTAAATGACAAATGATGCAAGTAGTCAAAGAAGCTACTAATGCTCCCAAGAGAAAGGCACAAGAACCATTGCAATGATACCTCTTTAAGGTAGTGAATAAAAAAAGAAAATTCACTTTGACATGGACTCTGAGGGAAATAATTAATTGGAATATGGTCAGTTAATTATATATTTCTTCTATAAATAAATGAATATTTTGAACATCGATAATGATTAAGCTAACAAACCTTTGTTGTGACTCTGACCTTCCTAACTTAAAGAAATCCTTCTTCCTTCTATAAGGGTTGCACAAACTTAACCAAAGAATTCATCGACAAATTAAGGAGCACATAAGTAGGACTATCAAAAAAGCGAATAATGGTGTTCGCTGTTCGTTAAATTAACGAACAACAAATATTTTAGATACAATTAATAAATGAGCTAAACATGAAGAATTCTTTGTTCGATCGTGTTTGACTCGATTTAGCTTGAAATAAAATAATAAAAGCTAGCTCAAAAAAAAAAAAAAAGACAAGTCATCAATTGAACCGTGAAGAGATTCATGGAGAACACAATGATGATTGATTGATTGATTTGGTCTTTATAAATAAATGAAAAACATGAAAACAAAATTTTTGATTCCCAAAATGAATTTATACCATGCCAAAAATATAAGAAGTCATAGGTATATATACAAATAATAATATTAGAGTAAATATAAGCAAAAAATAGAATAATTAAATGAGATAATTTAGTAGTTAAAGGATCAAAAGGTTGATGAAGAAGATAAATAATGATTGAATAGTTCAATAATTCACGTTTAATTTATTTTTTTCAAAAAATACAATAAAACAACAAATAAATTATCCAAACGTTTGATACTATTCATACCAATAAGATTGCATAAGCTTAGAATTAATATTAATATCAATTATATTAAATAAAATTAAATGATAAAGTTAACAAATTTTATAATTTTTAAAATTACTGTTTTTAATGAGCCATTAATAGAAAAATGCCAATGACTCAGCCAAAATATCCTTAGTTGAGATTTATAATTTGGCTGATTGTTATTATTATTTTGATAAGATAATGAGAGCAAGGCTCAATTTAAAATAAAAAAAATAAAGACTTTTACACATGAAACAAGTAAATAGAGAGTAGGTCAACTTGTGCATGCAAAATAGAAAAAGAAATAAAAAAAGCACTACAAACATTAGCAGTCAGTATCCAAATAGGGTCCAAAATGGAATATATATATAAAACCAAACCTTAGAATCCAAAAATAGAAAGAACCACAACAAATTATTACTCATAAATAATACACAAATAATATTTAACTTGCCATCTCATTAGTTTCATGGCAACATAATAATGACTCTTATCCAACAAAGTTATATGATGCTAGTGGTGTAAATAAGTCGAGCCCCAACCTTTCCTTGAGTTGGAGCTTGATTAATTTGTCAAGTTCGAGCTCTAACTTTATTTTACGAGTTTGAGCCGGCTCAGGTGCTAACTCATTTCGTATAAAAGAGATAAAATAATTTTAATTCAATCAATTATTATGATAAATTAATAAAAATTTAAGAAATTAAAAGAAAATTATCGGGAAATAATTTGATATAAGAGAATGAGATGTAATTTTTAAATATTTTAAATACTTTTATACTTAAATTATTATATTTTAATATATTTTAAGTATATTTTATATTAATATTTATTAATCGAGATGGCTCGTGAGCTAACGAGTTGAGTCGGAGTTAACTTGAGCTTGGCTAATTAGCCGATCGAGCTCTGCTCACGAGCCATTTATTGAGCCAAACTCAAGCATTGGTTTGGCTGACTTACACCCTTATATGATTCTTACCTATCTGAAGAAAAGAACATGCAGTTCCTTTTCATGCCAATGCACAAGTATGACCAATTAATTCTTTGTATTGAAGTTATATATATTACTAAAAAATAAAAATACATTAACTCTTTTACTTCATATACATTAATCACAAGCATTGGATTCTAATCGAATGACAACATTCGATTGTATTAAAATTTCATATAATTCCAGCCAAATTTGAGTCTAACAAACACTTCAAGAGATAAAATGAATCGAACGAGAATACGTTCGCGAACAAAATCAAACACAAGCGAAATTCAAACTTAAGACGAACACATCAACTTTGTTCAAACTCAGACTAATTTACACCTTTAACTACTACAAAAAACATCTTGCATTTTTTATCATAAAATAACTCATCAAATGTTTCTTTTTTTTGGTCACCAATTCAAACTTAAAGAGTTGAAAAGGTCAATCAAAAGAATGTGTGAAACTAGGAATAATGCTAACTGAAGATAACTGCATAGGCCTAACAATTCTCATTCAAGTTATTTTCACCAAGGATGACTTTTAAATGCAATAAATATTAATTATTCAAATGATCATATTTAAAAATAATTTATTTTGAGGCTGTTTGTTGTATATATTTGTAAGACAAAATTTCTTATTATCACTTGAGCTGTAATTTGGGGAAAAGGTGCAATGGGAGATGGAGCAGCTCATTTCAGTGCTTCGTCTGGACTAGAATATGATCCCTCACATGGTTGGCAAAGTAACTCTCTCTCTCTCTCTCTCTCTCTCTCTCTCTCTCTATATATATATATAAGCATACTTTTAGGTAAAATTATTAAAAAAAACTATGTAATTAAAATTTAATATTTAGGTTCTTTTAAAAAATGTGCAAGATTGCTTAAATTTATTAAATTGCCATTCAAAATTTTAAAAAAATGCGACTAAAATTTAACATTTCATCATATTTTTAATTAATATATTATTATAACTCAATTTTTTTTATAGTGAAATCTTAGTAATATATGCTTAGGAATTCATAAAAGTATTTTCTTGAAAGGAGATATGGGAATTGATCATTTCTCCTTATTATTATATGAGGAGTTGCCAAATAGGTCTCATCATCTCACATCATATATGAGGCAACCTAAGCTAAAATATCCAAATATCAAGCATGGATGGCTTCGAAGGCATATATAGAAGGGTTCTTGGTTTATTATTAAAGGAGGAAAAAATTGAGATTCATTATGTGATATTGAAAAAAAACCATGATCAAGGCATATAATCTTTTGATTAGAGAAAAGGCATAAGGAAAACAATGAGAATCAAAAGGTTTGCTCATTAACTTAAAAAAATACATACAAATCTATTTAGCAAAGGATGCATAAGGAGAGATGGTCATGAGTATTACAATCCACCAAAAGCTAATATTTATTGGTTCAATAAGCGAAGATGAGTTATATGGCTCTCAACTTTCTTAGGAAAGCATTGCACAAAATAACTGCGACAATATTTAGTAGACGATTATCTCAAAAAAATGAAAATTAAAGAAAAATGGTCTTACTACTCTTCAACAATTAGAAAGAGAATGTCTAGAATAGGTTTATGAGGCTTATGAAAGTATCCATTACAACCTAGACTCTAAGGACATATAGGATTATTTTTTGCTTATAAGAAGAGAATACCTATTGAGAGAATTTTAGCTTAGTCATTTGAGATCAAGTTTCCCAACAATTGTTCTTAAGTCCAATTGAGATTAAGATTGCCACTATACCAAGATATATTTTAGAAAATAATGGAATTTTAGATGATATAGACATATTCCAATAATAATACGATTGCCCATCCTCCAACGACTATAATCACCCATCTTCTAATGACAATTTCTATTACCCGACTGTGATTGCTTTTCCTCAAATGCAAGTTGTTTCATCCTCTAATGACTGCCTACTATTGATCATCCTTTGTCTCCGACTACGACTACCTAACCTTCGATGACCATCTATAATCACCATCCCTCAGCCTCCCAACCTCTAAAGATTGACTATGGTCACTTGTCCTCTAACAATCGACTACAATTATCCATCCTTTAACGACTGATAATGATTTCCTGGATATTGTTACTTAACTATGGTTGCTCGACCACCATTACCCTGACTATGATAGCCAATTTAGATCCACATTCACTAATGACCAACTACAATCACCCATCCTTTGTGATGATGAATTACAATCACTTGTCCTTTTTCATCTAACTACGACCTATCGATCTCAAATAATCAACTATGATAGCTTAACCTTGGAAGCCCGACTATAGTCACTCAACCATTATCATCTAATTATAGTCTCTTGACCATCATTACTCAACTATGATATCCCGACCACCATCATCCAATTATGATATCTTTACCACTATCACCCGATTATGGTAGCTCGATAAATGATACTCGACTTCGATAACCCATCATTTGATGTTCGACTAAAATTGCATATCCTTCGATGATTTATTATAGTCAATTGTCCTTTGTCTCTTGATCATGATCTCTTGATCTCTAACAACTAACTATAATTACCCATTTTCCTTTTAATTATAGCTTCTTGACCTCTAAAATTGACTATGATCTCCCAACCTTTAACATTTAATTGAAGTCACTTGGCCTACATCACTTGATTGTAGGTACCTGACCACCATCACCAAATAACAATTGTCAGAACTTTGTTGACCAACTACTATTATCTAATCTCAGTCACATTATTACAATTGTCTATCCATCAACGATTAATTGTAGCTCATCGTTCTCCAATGACATACTATAGTCACTTGTCCTCTGATGATTGACCATGCTTATCCTTCATTGCTTGACTATGACTTTACAATTGACAACACCTAAAATCACCTACAACACTTGATTATTCATTCTCCATCATTCTGAAATTTATCGCTAGTCAAAACCAACAATGTTAACACAATTAATCGCTTTTATGATCAATGTATATCATTGACGAATGTCATCACTTATAAGGTGGATGCATTCCATTGACTTATGCATTTGTCTCTATGATTGATGCATGTTAATAATATAAAGGTTGGCGCATGTCGACTTTGACACTTATTGTCAAAACATCAACACACCTCATCACTAATGAGAACAATGTAGGTTGACAACATCAACTTTGATTTTAGACATTAATGCTAAGATTATACTAAACTTATTATTCTCCGACTTACTCTCCTTAAGAAGAAAAATCAAACAAACCAAATACAATCACTTGATCACACTTCTAATACTTTGAGGCTCCTCCGACTTCTATAATAAAACCCATTCAAAAGTTTATATTTACTACATTGTATAAATTCCTTCCCTAGTAGAAGGAAAGAGCATTATTTGTACCTGCAAACATATACTAATTGAATTATTTCAAGTAGGTTATTCATATAGTTTCTCACATTTTTTAGTTTTTCATGTAAAAACTCTTATGCTACTTACAATTCTTTTTTATCTTTGTGAATATTGAATCCTTGAAAAAAAATTAAGATGTTAAACACTTTTTCTCTATAATCATGAAAATTCTATAACATGAAGGCTAACACTTCAACCCATGTAGAGTGGAGCTTCAAGTCAATAATGGAGGCCATAGGAGAGAGGAGATTCAAAGGCAAGATGCCAAAATTCAAGATCTACTCAAACACAAGCCATATCTCTGCTTGGCTGACATCTAGTAGGCCTTACGATAACTAAACCATCAAATTTTGATTTCTTCAAGTCTCCTCCTAGCTGGCACCTCTCCAACCACTACTAATGGTGATTTTTGGCCACCATTAAAAGGGAAGGGAAATAGAGCCTATGGTTCCCCTTAGTTGGCTTTAAACGACTCTTGGAGCTTCTTAGATCAAAACCATACTATTCCCCTCTCTTTTCACACATTAAATCATCTATTCCAGCCAAAATTTGGCAAGAAAGTGACAGTGCTTGGTATTTTCAGCGTTCGGTGGGGAGGCAAGTGGGCATATTCATTTCGTAGCTTTATCTCGTGTCTAGAAACATGCATAGATCAATTGGACCATTGAACATCAGTTCCAATGAAATAATTTTTCTAAAAACTTAGAAAATTGATAAACTCACCTTCTTGCATGAATCTTTGCTCAATTGACTACAATGATTATTTTGCTTGGTTTTAGCTTTAGTATCTTTAAATTCATCAAAAGAATTTAAATTGCTTTTAAACAATTTGTCATTCTCCAATATCTCATAATCATTATCATAAAACTTCTTATAATCATCAATGACATCCTATTCATAGCCCTCATCTTCATCATTATCATCAAAATAATTACTCATCTCATTCACCTCTATATTTCTCATTTGAACATCAAGCACCTCATTCTAGCAACCAAATAGTAAATGAAATTTTTTTTTAATTCTTTAACCTTCTAGAACCACGGCATACAATTTGTCATTGACATCTTTAAAATATCTCACATTTTGATTCTTCTCATTTCATTATTTTTTAGATGCTTTATGATAAAATCAATGTGTGCAAAATGACTAGGCATAATTTAAAAAAAAATGAAAATTTACATATATACCACACAATTTTTATGCATTTATATATGTGACACTCAAAGTTTGATATTTCCTTATTTACCACTTTCTTGTACTTAGTATGATCTAATTTTAACATGAATTAGCATACAAGCAAATCTGTGCCGGCCATTATATGAATATATATATATATATATATATATATATATATATATATATATATATATATATATATATATATATATATATATATATATATATATATATATATATATAGTTAAACTTGATGATTTATTCAAAATTCAACTAAAAAATTAATATATTATGTAAGTTGATTTGTCTCAAGTTAAAGTTAAATTGAAAATGAATTAGTTTAAGAATAATTAATCAGGTAATTTTGTTATAATTTGAGCCCACAAAGTGTGTGGTATATGAAAAGCTAAAATTTTTTGCTTTTATTTTTTACTTCATCATTAATTATTTTTATTAAAAAATGTATTTAATTTTTAATACATGTATGATCATCTTAATATTTTTCTCCGGATCAATTGTCTTATTAATCTTTAGTGTTAGAAATGCATGTATAACTACTATAACTAGTGCAATTAGAACATATAGAAGGACTATCTAAATTAGTTGATTAATTTTCAAGTACTGTAGCTTGATTATATTTTCCCAATTAAGATCAGTCAGCCACCGTCTCTTGGTTATGGTCACCTAACCTCTATCACCTGACTACGATCACCCTACTACCATTGCTAGATGATAGCTATTCATCCATCATGTTTGACTACAATCACTAATCCCTAACGATCAACTATGATCGCTCATCTTTTGACAAGTAAAAGTTGTCACCCCACTTCCTAACTATAATCTTCCAACCATTATTGTCTGACTATGGATACCTAATCATTGTCATCGCATCTTCATAACTTGACTATGATCATATGACAACTAACAACTAACTACAATCACCCATCTTTCAATAACCAACTATAGTCACCCATCTTCCAATGAACAAATACAATCATTTTACCACCATTACCTAGCTATGATTGCTTATCCTCAACCCATTCTCTGTCGCTTGACTATGACTACATAACTTTCAATGACCAACTACAATCACCCATCCTTCGACCTCCCAATCTATAAAGATTGATTATGATCGCTTGCCCTCTAATAATCGATTATAATCACCCATCCTCCGACTACTGATAATGATTGTTAGATCATTATCACCTAATTAAGGTAACCAGACCACCATTATCCCGACTATGATAGCCAACTAAGATCGCATCCTCTGATGACCGACTATGATTGCCCCATCCATCGTGATGATGGATTACAATCATGTGTCCTTCTTTACCTAACTACGACCTCCAGATCTCAAACAATCAACTATGATCGCTTAATTTTAGATGCTCGACTATGGTCACCTGACTTGATGACAATCACTCGATCATTATCACCTAATTATGGCTGTCTAACCACAATCATCACTATCACTTGATTATGGTATCTCAATTAATGACATTCGACTTCGATCTCCCATCCTTTGATGCCCGACTATAATCACCTGTCATCTAATGATTGACTATAGTCGTCTATCTGTTGCCTCTCGATCTCTAATGACTAACTATAATTACCCATTTTGCCTCATAATTATAGTCTATTGATCTTTAATAATCGACTATGATCTCCTAACCATTAACACTCAATTGTGGTCACCTGACGCCCATCACCTAATTATAGTTACCTGACCACCATCATCAAATTACGTTTGTCAAAACTCCATTGCCCAACTATTGTCACCTAACCCCAATCACATGATTATAGTTGCCTAACCATTAACACTTAACTATAGCCTCATCTCCAATGACCTACTATAGTCTTCTCAATGATTGACCATGCTTATCCTTTCGCTTGACAATGGCTTTACAATCCCAACACTAGAATACAATTGCACCTCCAACACCCAACTATGATTATTCATCCTCCATCATTCTAAACTTTATTTGTTAGCCAATAGTGTTAACGTCATCAGCTTATATGAGCAATGCATGTCTTGATGCATGCCGTCACTTATGCATTCGATTGACTTACACATTTGTCACTATGATTTATGTATGTCATCAATATTAAAGTTGGCGTCTATCGACTTTGATACTTATTTATGTATGTCATCACATTGTCAACACACCCCATCGCTAATGAGAATAATGTAGGTTGTCAACATCAGCTCTAATTTTAGACATCAATGCTAAAATTGTATTGAACTTCTTATTCTTCATTTCCTCAAGAAGAATGATTAAGGAGACCAAAATACAATCTCTTGAAGACACTTATAATACCTTATGGCTCCTTTGACTTCTATAATAGAACCCATTCTATAGTTTATATTCACTTTATCTCCTGCAAATTTAAATTTTAGAACATATTACTCTAAATTCAATTTATTAGACATAATCATATCATAAAGTTAAAAATAATAAATTAAGATATTTGCCAACTCAATATTTAAATATTTGTCCTCAAATTAGGATAATAAGAGAAAGCAATGTCTTGATCTCAAAGATTGAATTTTAGAGAGATAAGAAAGAATGGAGTGAAATATGATCATAAACAAGTAAATCATTCAAATATCAATCCATATCAAGCCAAAAATTTTTAGAAAACAAGGTCGAAATAATTAAATAAATAAAGATTTACATACATACCACACAATTCTTATATATTTACATATCTAACACATATAGTTAGATATTTACTTAACACTTTTCTATGCTTAGAAAGGTACATTTCATTTTTAAAAAGTGAGCAAAGATGCTATTTTTGATATGATATTAAAGATTGAAGTGTTATATATGTAAAATTTAAAATTTAAGTATTATATATGTAAATACATCAGAATTGTGTGGTATGTATGTAAATCACCCATAAATAAAATGATGAAATGACTAAAAGTAAAAGATGATAAATCAAAGCTAACAACTCATTTGATTAATGGTTAGAAATTGATTGACAACACAAATAGTGACTAATTAATTTTATTTTTATTCTATAAATGAAGAAAATATAAAAAAATATTGAATTTTTATATTGCATTAATGATAACAAAAAGCCTCCAAATTTCAATCAAGATCAAGTCAAATTTAAAATAAAGATTGGTCGGAAAATAAATGCTAAAGTGACTAAAATAAATTAAAAATAATAATTAATAACAAATAATGACAACTGATTAATTGAAGAATCAAGAGATTTATATAAAAAAATACAATGACTAATTTGAACTTTATAATTAAATAAAATTTTGAAACAAAGCATTTGATTCCCATAATGCTGAAACGATGAGCAAATTTATCCAAATTGGAATTTTTACCATGTCAAAAATGCAAAAAAGTCTTGGGTAAGAAAAAAAAAAGAATAAATACAATCAAAAGCTGAATAATTGAAATTAAATAAATAATTTAAAAATTATCCAAACGTGATTGAATCATGATACATACGAATAATATTGAATAAGGCTTTAGAATTAATATTAATATCTAATTATATCCAATCAAATCAAATGATAAATTTTTTTTAAAAAATCACATTTTAAAATTACTATTTTTAATGAGCCCTTAGCAAAAAGATGACACCAACGAGCATGAACACTTCTATGGATATCAATTAAAGCCTATCATTTCATTCATTTATGTTCATGAACAATATCATTTAAAGCTAATGAATAAACTCGTTAAAGTCTTATATGCATTCACTCAATTAAGGCTTATTTGTGAACTAATTTAAATTTTTATTTTTTAAAGGCTTAATAAGCTTTAATTGATACATCTCATGTATATTTCTCAGCAAGCTACTTGCAAACAAGCCTGATTAAAGTTCGTTTATTTCAGTAAATAAACTATTCATTAAAAAGCTCATGAACAAACTCGAATTTAGCTCGATAATGATAAAAGCTCAGCTCGACATAATGATAAACAAATAACACGCACATACTCGGCTCGGCTCGGTTAATTTGCAGCCTTAATTTAAAAAAAAAAAATAAAGACATTTAAACATAAAACAATCAAATTGAGACAAACTCAAATTGCACATGCAAATAGTACAAAAAGGAGGCCATTAAAGAAATAAAAAAGCAATACAAAACAATAGCAGTCAGTATCCAAAAGGGTCCAAAATGCAATATATATATAACCAAACCTGAGAATCTAATAAGAAAAATATAGAACAAAGAGAAAGAACCACAACAAATCATTCATTACTCATATATAATAAACAAATCTTCTCTAAATTTCCATCTCATTTGTGTGTGTGTGTGTGTGTGTGTGTAATAAAAAACAAACTAAAAGAATGACTAAGTTAAATATTACGATTTTTTTATTAACTTTATGAGTTTATACTAAATTTTAAATAATTAAACATTTAAGAAATTTATATTTTGAACAACAAATTAACTTTGAATGAGCTAAAACTAACAAAGGTTTGGCTCTTCGGCTACTATTACCGACATAAGAGAGTGGAAGCATAACAAAATCTTTCATTCATAAACAAGAATAGTATATGACAAGTTACTTTTTTATATGACATAGGTGGAGAAAAATAAACACACATAATAAAAAAAATGTATTTATAAGCTCATAGGCTAGTGTGTTATTAATATAAGATGGTGTGAAATCTTTTATGATTCAATTCAACATTTTATTGAACTTTTAGCTTTGTATTTCTACTGCATTCCTCAAACCCTACGTAGACTAGTATATGAATATTGTATGTTAAGACCCCACAAAACCCCCATATTTTAAATGCAATAGTCGAAGAACATATTCCATACTATTTCCTTAACAAAAAGTAATGAAATTGAAGAAAGCGGCATATAATAATAGAATAATTTATCATGTAATTTTATATTCAAATCTATTTCTGATTAACATTAAATTTATTAATAAAAATAGATAAAGTAAAAAAATAAAAAGAGAAAAATAACTTAGAAAAAATTTTCTCAATAATAAATGCCCTTAGTCTTGCGTGGGTAGGGGTAGTTGTCATCTCTAGATATTTACTAAACTATGTAATATTTTCTAATACACTAAAAGTTTATTATTATTATGTAGTTGTCATCTTATAAAATGTGATTGAATCATGATACATACGAATAAGATTGAATAAGGCTTTAGAATTAATATTAATATCTAATTATATCCAATCAAATCAAATGATAAATTTACAAAAAAAAAATCACTTTTAAAATTACTATTTTAATGAGCCATTTGAAACACTTTGTAAATGATTCTAAATTAACAAACAACAAAATTTGATTCATTTATGTTCTCATTTAAAGCTCGTGAAAACTCATTAAATAAATAGTTTGATTATATATTTACAACTCAATTAAGGCTTGAACATTATTATTTAAAATTTTAATTTTTAAAGGCTTAATAAGCTTTAATTGATAAATCTCATGTATATTTCTCAACAAACTACTCGCAAACAAGCTCATGAACAAACTCGAATTTAGCTCGAGCTCAATAATGATAAACAAGCTCAAATCGAGCTCGAGCTCGATAATGATAAACAAATAACTATTATTATTATAGCTTAAAAATAAAATTATAAAAAAAAAATGAATCAAAATTGGTCTCCTTCTAATTAATTAAATAACAAAAACAATCAAATGGATAGTACTTAGCTTAAAAGATTAAATGAATATTTATGTAAAGATTAAGTCAAATTAATGACAATTAGTAGTATCCAATTTGATCTATAAAATATTAATTATAGACATAAAATATTAATTATCAAATGATCTAATTAAATAAAATAAATATATTGCATTAAACTTAAGATATATAAAAAATAATTTTAATTTATTAAAATTAAATAAAAATATGACATTTAATAAGATATAATGAAGAAAAAATTTTATAATCAATCTCAAATAATAAAAATTTATTGATGTTGTAATCTTTTAATTGCCACTTAAATTTATTTCTTCGTACATGCTAGATCTTATTAATTTTTTTTTTTTTTTTTAAGTTTCTTTTTAAAATAAAATGTTTAATCTAAATATTCCGTATGACCACAGTAACAGAAAATTTTCATTCGTTTTTTTTTACATTTTATAAATCAATAACATTAATATAAGTTTTACATTTACAATAATCTAATTATTTAAATAAAAATAATTCATATAATTAAGTTGGTTTATACAGCAGCTTTAAGACTTGAATCAGAAACTTTTGGGATAAATTATCATAAAAGTAGATAAACAAGATTCTTGTTTATAGATAACCAAAAGAAGAAAAAAAATAAAAATAAAAGATCAATTGATATAAAATGTATGAAGTTGAAATTAATTTATCTAAAATCTTAATTTATCAGTATAATTATTTATATCAAAAATAATCATCTATTGTTCATAACTTTATCTTATATTATTCTTTATTAAAATTTGAATAAAATAATTTTTTATGAAAGAAAATTTTATATCAATTTGTAGAATATTCAACATAAATGAATAGATAAATATTAATTACTTGATGGCATATCCAATTAAATGTCCATTTTTAAAGTATCTTTTTTTTTTTTTTATAAATTTTATAATATTTTAAAAACAAAATGCAAATGGTTTATGTCATTAGAGAGTACATTATGGTTTAATATTGCCTAGAAAGTCTTGCAAATCAATTATAATAACTAATATTTTATCACACTTCTTAATGATCTAAACTTGGGATTTTACAGAAGATACCAGAGTCCATGTTTATAGTACAAACTTCCTCAACAAAATAAAATTAAAATTTCATTTTGATTAAAATATGTCATAATTAAATTATGCATCCTAAACATATAAATAAATTACCATGATCATGTATTATACAACATACTCCATCAATCTCAAAAGCATATATAATTTCAGAAAAAATATTTCATTATTGTTTATAAAAATTCATATGAAAATAAGACCTTTACCATTTCATTTTGCATGACATGGATTTTCTTAAAAAAGTTCAAATACAATTCTTAATGTAATTTCTCTTCTTAGTGAACATACAATTCCTCCCATTTGTATTAAGCATGATTCAAATATGATAACCATATTAAATGATGATTCACAATATTTTGTAATATTTAACAACAATTATCATTTATTTAAGTATACTAACATGATATCCAAATTGAGATAGTTATATCATCAATTTACTAACTTATATTTGTCTTTAAAATTTTTAGTTGACAAGTACCATAATATGATGTTCACTTTGCAACAACATGGTTTCTTCTTAGTTCTTGTAAACAATATATTATACAAGTACTTTCTCCAAGCCCATGGACTTGTCTGCATCCACTTCACTATCAACATCATTTGGGGGCTTGTGGGATCTAAAGAATATTTGCAAACTTGGTCATGACTCATTCATGAACTACTTCTTCCTAATAGGCTTCTTGTTAGGTTGCTTGCTAAAGCATTCTTGAGAAGTGGCTAAAAATATTAATATTCCCCTTCTAATCTCTAGTGCAAATGGCATCCCACCAGCATACACAGTGAACTATATCCTGTGGGGCATAGCTAGTATTTTCTTCAATTATTACATTATAAGAGGCAAAAGAATTGGTCAAGACACACTCGTGATGTCGTGACTTTAGATTGTAACTTTCATGGGAGTGCTAATCTTTTTTTGCAATGTAATTAAAGAATATCAATGGCATAGATTGGTGGGGTGGAGTTGGAAATGATTATTGTCCACTTGCTAGTTGCCTACAAGTCACAAGTGGTTGTTAAAACACTATCTAAATCCCATCATCATATTTAGGAGTATACATCCATCAAACCTTGTGCTTTAAGTTCATCTAATAAGTAATACATACCATTATATCACCCTTTATCTTTTGAATAGAAGAAATGCTCAAATTCAACCAAAATAAAATAAATTATAATGTTTATGTTTAGTTGTGCAATGCACTCAAAAAATACTTTTCATAGTCAACTTGATTCATTACGGTTTTTTTTGATTATGAACTAGCTATAATTATCAATTATGTGAGATAGAAATGTTGAAAATGCATGAAAACAAGCAAATGCAAAACTATAATTTGGTGACTAAATATAAAATGGTAACAAGAGAAACAATTGATGTGAAGACACCTAAAAATGATCATTTTTTCTCAAGTAGCTAAACTGAATTGTGTAACCATAAGAAAATAAAACACTTCTAAATTCAATGTCAAAAAAATGCAAATAATATATACGATGATAAAAAAAAACATAACCATCATACATTGGCTTGTATGGAGTAGATAATTTTTCTGAGTAAAAGAAAAGAAAATAAGAAAAATAAAGTAATACTTTAAGTAAGAATAAAACATAGAACTTGCGAACAAATTTCACTAGAGACATATCCACAATTTACACTTAAATGTGTACTACTAAAAAAAAATCAGCAAGATAAGTTAACCACCACCAATTTGAAACTTAACTTCAAAATTGTAAACTTCAACAACTTCATAAAATCCCCAAATGTTATGTATAATAAAGTATATCTTGAGAAATTCTACATGAGAATGATAAGTGTTTCAAATATGGATATTTACAGCACAAAGTGATGAATTATCTAGTTGCTTCATAAAAAGAGGTATCATATGCTAGATATGACAGTGGAGTTAGTCAATGAAGAAATAAAATAAAAGTAGAACAATCTAAAGCTCTCTTTATCAGCACAAGCATGAGAAATATAGTAGGAAGCAAAGGTTGCAATTGATGTGATTTTAAGCATAGATCCTATAATAGGTCATGTTGATTATACCTTATATTTTTGATCCATTATTGAGAAGATACATCATTATGTATTAGTTTTTCAATTTGTTACCCATTTGTAATGTTATGATGTTAGTTTTTATGTGCCTATGATGTTGAATTGAAAGAAACCAAATTTGATTTTAAGTATATTTCAATTAGTTAAATTTGATGTGATTTTAGAGATGGATTGCTTGTTTAAGTGTCAGGCTAGCATAGACTATCATAATAAGAGGGCTACATTTATTTTAAAAGGATAATAAAAAGATTCCTTTTTAGAAGAAGAATAGGTCAAATTATGTGATGTTGGATAGAAAGAATTACTATTCTAGTGATTTATTGTTAGCATAGATAAAAAAATTAGATAAAACTCTTGTGAATATAGAGTTCATACTTATGGTGAATAAATTTTTTATTATTTCTAGAGATTTCAAAGATGTTGAAATTGGGATGGCATGATTCTATTCTGCTGCGTTGATATGACTATTAACAAGTTCAAGCAACTTAACTAATGTCTTTAATTTCTTCATGCTAAGTGCATATAGAAATGGTCCTTCAAAAATTTGAAAGTGTTGCTTGAGTTAAGGCAAACTTCAAATCGAACATCTAGCATCTATTGTCAAAAATGAATGATGAATAGATGAAGGGACTCACCAATTTCAACTTTATTCTAAGAAGAGCTTAAGATTTCTTCAACAACCTATAGCCACTACTGAACTGGATGATAAATGCTGATTAAACTCTAAGAAGCTAGAAATGATCCCAAGATTAAGGCACAAGAATCATTACAGTGATACCTATTAAAGAGACTGAATAAAATATGACAATTCACTTTGTCACTAATTGTGAGGAGGGAAATGGCTGATTCAAAACTAGTCATGTGGCCAGTTAGATCTATTTTTCCTCCATCAATCTTTGTTGTAACCAAAATCTTATTAAATTTAGAAATCCTTGCATAAAGGTAGCACTCGCTCAATTGTAGAAGTCATCTTCTAATTAAAGAGCACATACTAAGTGGAAGCATAAAAAAATTCTTTCATTCATAAATAAGAACATCATATGATTTGATATGTATGAAATGAGAAAAAATAAGCATAAAAACAAACAAAAAGAAAAAAAGGGGTGACTTGTAACTTAATGATGGAGGCAAAAATCAAGAATTCATACAAAAAAGAAACAAAATCACAAAAACATTATAGAGATGATGGCAAAAACAAATAGGTGAAATAATTAGTTTAGATTATTAACATTCAATGGAAAATTCAAAAAGAATGATTAGAAGTGAACATCTAAGCATGGGGAGATAAATAAAGCATAACTCATAACATCACCAATAACACAAAACTCAACATGATTCATGGTTTAAAATATCCTAAATACATTAAAATCACTCAAATTAAAAAAAAAACTTAACTTCACTATAATAAGCATCACATTATAAAAGAACTTACATGTAGAATAGTGGGACCCAAGAAAGAGAAATCTAGCTTTTAAGAAAATGGCGGAGACATCAATGGCTCTAATCAAACTAGTTTGCATCAAAAGTCCCTCAATTTAAAAAGTTGACTCAATCATATGAAGGCCCTAGCATTGAAAAACCAAATTAAAACATGATTGTTATAACGCTTTCAAAATCATCCACGAGTCCAAACGAGATGATAATTATCTCCATCAAATAAGGTATTACTAAAAAACATCATTAGTAATAAAGATGAACTCGTCATCAAAGATTTGCTTTGGCACATGATTGTAGGTTGAGAGTCAATAACAATATAGAAGTAAGATCTAATAAATAAGATAAATAGAGGCGCATCGCAAGATGGATGAGGCAAAGTGTCAAATGTCAACTTTTTTAGTAGTGTTTATTCACCTACATTAAATATTAAAAAATATTAACATTGAAGAGAAGATCTAACTCATACATCATTGCTTATTTTTTAAATAATATTACAAAGTTTTATGTTCATATAGTTAACTTCTTGAGAGTTCTAGATGGAACCTCTTGGAATAAATTCTAATTAAAATTTTATCTCCTTTCTTAAATTCAATAAACATTCTATATAAAATTTTAGAAAGCTTTATTTCATTTTGTTATGAAGAATATACATGCTTTGGTTGAATAAAAATGCAAACTTACTTTGCCTTATATGATATAGCTAGAACACACAGCCCTATATGTTTATATGGATTGCATCTAATATGAACATGACTCATGTCAATTCACTTATTCATAGAGCTATTATATGTGACTTGATACAAAAAAAAAAAATATATCCCAACTAGAGTAAACATCAATTCACTGTCTCAATCTAGCAGTCCATCTAAGGTTTAAGGGTGATAGACCATAAAGAATAGGATTTTAGTACATATATTAATCAATAGATTCTTCCAAAATAGCTCATAAACTATAATCCTCAAAGATTGTGCCTTTGATAAACAACAATTTCACACAACTTTTCTAAAAAATAAAGAGTATATATGAGATGTGTTGAAAGTTTTACAATAAGGAATAAAGTATGTCACATTCAAAAGGTTTTTGTCCCAATAGGGTCCTTGTGCTCTTAGTCCTTAAAGAGACGAAGCAGTGCAAGCAAACTAAAAATGAAGAAACATCTTGACCAATGATGCCTTCCACCATCGCCATCATCATCATTGTGAGGTGAGAAACCTTTGCCACTGTCTTCAAGCCAAGGAAGAAAAACACAACATCAATCACCTAATTGAACCCAAGGCTAGATTTAAGAGTTTAGAAGTGACTAGAGCTGATTTTGAAGTGAGTTTATAAATGTTTTTTTTATTTATTTTACATAAACACTCATTAAGAATGCAATTCTAGTGTTTTTTTAGATACCTAAATTTCATTTTCACTCATCTTCATATATACTCCATATTAAAGTATTATTAAAAATAATAATAACATAGTAATACATAATCCCTATAACGTAATGTAATTCAATTAGTTTTACATGCAAAAACTAAAACAAAGGTTGACTTTAGAAACATTATGTGGGCTCCAAAAATTTGCCATCGACCTCTCAATTAAGAGAGTTTTAATTAAGTGTCGATGAAATTTTTAGAAGGCAGATGGAATAGTAGATAAGACACTATTGACCTCACTTTTGGAGTGAGTTCTCAATATTCTCATCGTAGACTTAGGAGTCTTCTAGACACTAAGACTTCCTTAGTCGTAAGACAATTCCAGTGATTAAGTGAACACTTAACCTAAACCTAGAGACTTACCAGCCAAATGATTGAAGCCCATGATCAAATCCAAACTTGAAATCTTTCCTAAGTCCTTTGAATCAGTTTCATGAACTTAGCCAAAACTCCATCTAAATCAATCCAAAATCAATTGATTTTCTCATAATCAATTTATATCTTCAATTATCTCCCTAAATATAAATCAAATCTACATTCAATCAAAACTAAATCAAACTAAATCAAATTAAATCAAAACCTTTTCTAAGTCCTTTGAATCAATTTCATGAACTTATCCAAAATCCCATCTAAATCAAAACAAATTCAATTAATTTACTCACAAATCAATCATTCGATCAATCACCATTCCAAATATAAATGAAATCTACAATCATCAAGCCAAGTCAAAATCAATCCAAGTCAAACCCAACTTAGCCCATTTGACTTGAAATATTCAAATGAACCAAAACTCATTTGAACCCAAACCAATTGCAATTGGATTTATATATCAATCCCAAATCCATATATAAACTTAATTAAATCAAACTCAACCCAAAATCAAGCCAACTAAACCCAATTAGCTCACTTAACCCAAAGTAACTAATTTGACCTACATGAACCAAAATCCACCTCATCGGAGGGGGATGAATTCACCTCACTTCCCCCATTAGAACATTTGAAATCTATAGGACACCCACTAATCCATCTTAGCCACCTCAAGCCCTTGGCCAACCAAACCAAATCACCTAAGATGATAAAACCAATGACACCAACCACTCCAAATGATCATATGACATCCCTATGGAAAAAAATCACCATTAGGGTTTTTTTCTAAACAAAGAGAGGGAGAGGCTTCCAAGAACTAATTTTGCCATTACACACACTCTAGGAGCTCTTCCAAGCAACAAGAAACTCATTCCCCACTTCCTTTGGGCTATTAAAACACCAAATCGAGCGAATTTTGACAAAGAGGTGGCAAACATTGGTGGATACAATATTCCAAGTGAAGGCAAGGGTGTAGGTTCACCCCAAGGCTTCATCTTGCATCTAGGAGCATGCTCGAATCAACATAACTACCGAAAATCATCTCTGGTGAGATAATTTTAAATCTAAAGTACCATGGATCTCTTATTTATGATTATTCTTGCATGATTTTAGAAATTTCCCTTAGATATCTCTTACATTCTTCATTTTATACAATCCTAATGTGAAAATTAAAGTTTTCTATCTAGAATTGATGTGAAATCGAGCTCGATCGGACCCCATTTCACCAGTTTCTCAATTTCTATCGGATCGACACTGTTCATCATGGCACTATTCATCATTCAACAACCTAAAGAAGTTATAATTGGCCCACATGTGTGGGAGAATTATAAGAGTACTTAATTTACTATTAATCATGAGCTAATTGTATTAGACCCCTTTTATTTTTTTTAAGATCATTGCAAATTTATTTTCCATTCATTTGCATATAATGTTGGCTCATAATTATTTGGATAACTAGATTAAGGTATGTGGTGTTTATTTTTTGAGATGTATGGGAGAAACCAAATATGAGGGGAGCTTATTGAAGTGATTGGGTATGACATTATGGTATGATGTATTCTTGAGAGATGATATCACCTTCAATGAACCTAATCACCTAATAAACACTCTAAGACATTAAGAGTCTTGAATATACGAGATTTTCCCCACATTTATATGGATGAATAAAGCAAGGTTTGTATTAAAGGGTTCTAAAGTTCTATGGGGATAAGCCCCATAGTTAATTACATCCTTAGGCAAGTGAATTTCTTACAATACTCGATTAAAAGGAATTATTGTCTCCAAAGATTTCAAGGTTAAGACTATCAATAAATTTGCTATATTGGAAAGACATGGGAAAGATTAAGGAGAATACTTATTTTTTGGAAGCCAAAGGGAAAAGGTGGAATGCCCCGACACTAGGAAGGCCTAGTGAGCATTCCAATATATCCTATGATTGAGCTTTATAATTTTGAAAGTGAGGTGAATTATTTTTTGTTAGAGTTAGAATTATTTTATTAGATTACTAGGGCTTATAATCCACCAAGGTTATAGAAATGCTTAAGAGGTGGGAATTTATGCTTGTATCCCGAAAGAAATAGTTACCTCGGATTCTAAATCTAAGGAGCTTTGGCATAAGCCAAAGCACGACCTAAATCTAAGCGAAGATGGGTATATGGTTTACCTCCATAAGAGAGAGTAAATCACCCAGGTGGACTTATAATTAGAGTGAAAGCTAACTCTTCCTATGCTTTAAAACCATGTAGGAAAGTCATATGATTTTGTAAGATAGTTGGGTTATTATTATTTAGAAAGAGACTAAAGTCCTTAAACCCACCCCCCTAAGAGACTAGAGCATGAGTGGCAGTAATGACTTAATCTATAAATGCAAAACTTTTCAAATTTTTTTGATTTTGACACTTCATTTTGACAAAGGTCATGGGATTTTCATATGTGTAAATGCATGATGAAAATGTATTATGGGCTAAATCAGCAGGGAAGAGGTGTTTTCCACCACAGAGGAGACCCTCAAAGGTGAAGTCTTCTTTTATCGTGCAAAGATGGAAACCCTGAAACCATTTGCATGCATGATATGAGACATACAACATTCAGTTAAGAGGTTACTAATTCTTTTAATTATCTTGATTAAATGGCTAGGCTTTGTGTGGGGTTATGAATCATTTAAACCTTTAATTATAAATTATAAATGGGTAAAAGATTTATTTTTCTCTAAGAGCCTAATTAGATCCAGGCCACACATTAAAGTATCAAACATATAAGAAATTAATAAAAGCATGTTGTTTCTAATGTACAATTTTAAACATAACATCAATCAATTTTATAAAACTAGTGCAAAAGAATAAAAGGTGTCGGTCGTACCACCATACAACTGAAAAAAAAAGGGTGAACCTTATACAACTAAATTACAAAGAATAATTACAATTTATAAATAAATGAATGCTATTGGGGAGTGGGTGGGGTGGGGTCTTCATTCTTCATGCTTTATGTCTTCATTTTCATATCTCCATTTAATTTGATTTACTCCACTTCAAAGGCATCACATGGCCACCTTGGACAAAGCCTTCTAGCCAATGTTCATCCTTATCCCCTCATAATCCTAATTTCTAATACAAAATTACATTAAAAATAGGAAAAGTAAATCTAATTACACCTACAAAATAAGTGTTAGCTAAACATACACACAACCCAAGCGGTTATGGAATTTGGACTTAGCACCTTACATGGGTAACCAAGCTCACATATCCTAACTTGGATTATGCTTAGGGGCTTAAGTAACCTGCAATAAGAGCATTTACATTTATTTTTAAGCACCCCTCAAGCACAATCCCCTGTAGAAAAAATATGATTAGGCTAATCACGCATAACATCTAGTCTACAAAACATACATGCTAACATCCAGTCTAAAATAATACATCACAAAATATAACATACATCATACCATGCACCGCCTTAACATAAAGCTAAAAGTGGTGACTTAATTTTAATGTGTGGGTATTAAGGCTTGTGTGGTATGCCCTAACTAGGCATTAAGGCTATGATTTTCTAAATGTGAAAGAAGTTTAATCATAAGAGGTTGATTTCACTTTAAGTGGTTTAATTAATTTGAGAATTTTTTAGTTAGTATTTTCTTTTATTTCAATTGACTTATACTTAGCAACTAAGTGTTATAAAGAGAAGAAAAAGAGAGGATTACTCTCTTTCATCCCTACCTTAAGTCATTTCTAAAGCATGTTAATTAACTTAGTTCTCTTTGGTCAATGGCTTATTACATATTTTAAATTAATCCTAAGTTCAAGTCCCTTTTAAATAATCCTATTCAATATGAAAGGCATCTTAAGATTAATTTGATTGAATTACTATCACATGACACATGTTAAATCTTTTCTTTCCATCACATGAAACATGCATATGATTAAATCCTAATTATACCTACACATACAATATGTTTTAGCAAACTTAAATGATGGATGTGAGTATGTACATTTAAAGTTTATATTTTTCATTTGATTGAATTATTTTATCATTTTAAAGCTCTATCTAAATTCTTATACAAAAATACATAGGAAGAGAATTAAATAGGCAATATTATTGTTAGGAAGTGAGGTAATCAAATGACCTCCTTAGCTAACTAAATCTTATTCCTAGGATGTCCGGACTATATACCATTACATTCAACCCATGTAAAATTACATACCAACATAAGAAAGAGATCTCCAAATCACATGATGAATTAATTCAATCACTTGAATAATTAAAAATGCATGTATTCTTGATAAAAGAAAAGGAGTTTTAATTCCATAATCAAATACACACACACACACATGTATGAGAGACATAAGCTAATACATGCCATTATTAATTAGGGAAGCGAGTTAATCAAATGACCTCCTTCGGGCTACTTAAAGCCTCATATTCCCAAGATGTCTAGACTAAATATTTACTTTACTCAAATACATATGGATGTATACATAAATAAAAGAATTAAAACCATGCAAAGGTTGTATTTTTATTTGATTAGAATATTTATGCATGTGGATTAAAGTTCTTATTCAAATTCTAATGTAGAAATACATGTAAATGAAATCAAATAAGTACTTAACGATGTTAACTAGAAGTGAGGTAATCAAATGACCTCCTTGGGGCTAACTAAAGCTCTATTCGGATGTCGGACTATATACCTATTAACATTCAAATGCATAAAGCTACACATGAATCAAAAAAAAAAGAAAGCTTCAATTCATACACTTAGAGTATAATCACATACATCTCCTATGTATTTATAACTAGAATTCATAGCATATGTAATCATTCAATTACAAATTTTGGAAAAATACATTTGGATTTAATAGTGATAATAGCCTCACATATATCAAATTAAAGCAACACATGCAAGGTTGACATAAAGGAAACCATTTAATTTAATTAATTTTGTAAAAGACGAATCCATGAATCAAATGACATACAACATTTAATATGATTGGAGAGGAATAAATAAACATAAGCATATGATTTCATTCAATCTAATTAATTTCTAAGGACAATAACATCAAATAAAATCATTTAAAACAAACCAAAGCTTTTTTTATGTCACTTTTAATTTGATGCTCAATTTGATTTAAGGAAAGAGACAAAGAGAGAAACAAGTTTTCTAATGCTAATCTCATCCCATGTTTGTAGGATAATTTCATTTAATGAGAAGTAATTTGGTTGATTTTATGGATTAATTAAGTTAAGGTATGAATTAAGTCAATTAATTAACCCTTATGTTACCTTAAAGTAATTATCCAAATAATTATGAGCCAATATAATATGCAAATGAATTGAAAAGTAAATTAGCAATGGTCCTATAAAATGAAAGGGCCTAATGCAATTAGCTCACAATGAATGGTTAACTAAGCTTAAGGAACTTAATTACTTTTATGATTTTCTTTCAAATATGGACAAATCATAATTTCATTAAATCTCTTTAGGCTATTGAATACCAAAAAAATCTACCCATGAATTAATTAGGTTTATAGGTGTTTTAAAATTTAATTAAACTAATTAAGTAATTAATTAATTCAATAATCCATAATTAATTTCACTTGGAAAAGTGAAGGAATCTTAGGAAAAATATTAGCATAGAAGAACCAATCCAATTCTCTAAGCCTCCTTATTAAATAGTGATAAATGACCCAATTAATTAAGCAAGTGTTGACCTCATTTTTAGAATGAGCTCTCAACATTTCTATCTTAGACATAGGACTTCTCTTAGACAATAAGAGTTCCTTAGTCTTAAGTCACTTCTAGTGATTAGATGAACACTCAACCTAATCCTAGAGACTTAGAAGAGTTAGCCATAGGAATAGGTCATGCATTAGGGGTGTTAGAAAAACTTGCCTACCCCATAGCTTGAACCAAATCCTCACTTCCCTTCCTTCAAGTCAAATTTCAAAAATCAAATCAACTCCAAGATCAAAACAAATTCAAACTCAAATCAATTCCAACATAATTGATTTTTCTCAAATCCACTTCAAAATCAAGTCAATTCTAACTTAATTGATTTTCTCAAACCTTAAATCAATTCCAATGGATTTTCTCAAATCATGAATCAATTCCAAATGATTGAAACCCATGATTGAATTCTAAATTCAAAAATCCTTCCTAAGCCACTTTGATTTCATCTTATGGACTTAGCTCAAATCAAATCAAATTCAAGATTTTCTCAAAACCCATTTATATTTTCATTTATATTCACAAATATAAATGAAATATAAATTCATTTATCCAAAACTAAATTCAAAACTCAAATCCAAATCTAATCAAAATCCAATCTACACCTTTCAAGTCAAATTCTTGAACTTGCTCAAATCAAGCCAAACCCTTGATTTTTCTTCATGATTCAATCAAACCTTCAATCATGAAACCAAATATAAACACAAACTTTAATCATCAAACCAAAACTAAATTCAAAACTCAATCCAAATTCAACCAAAATTCCTAAGCCTTTCAAGTCATATTCTTGAACTTACTCAAATTAAACTCAAATCAATTCTTGAATTTTCTTCATGATTCAATCAATCCTTCAATCATGAAATCAAATATAAACATAAACTTCAATCATCATCCAAAACTAAATTCAAAAATCAAACCCAAATCAAACTCATGTTCACCCTTTGAACTTGAAATTTTCAAATGAATCAAAACCCATTTGGCTTCAAATCACTTGCAAATGGATTTATATTTAAATCATAAGTCAATTCTAGTTCAATCAAACTTGAATCAAGCCTTGATCAAGTTAATTGACCCATTTAGGCTCACTTGACCCAAAGTGACCTAAAGTACCCAAGAGCCAAATTCTAATTACCCAAATTGAAAGCTCATCTAAGCCTCACATTGTGAGCAACAATGATCATAAGATGACCAATCACTCAAATTAGGCCAAACCAAGTCAAACTTAGGGTTGACCAAGTCAACACATAACCAAAATGAAATCTAAACTAGTCAAAATCCATCATAGGCCAAACTGATTGAAACCATTGATCTAGGCCCATTATAAATCAATGTTTGAACTTAACCAAGTCATCATTTAACCTACCCCATTGGCCACTTGACCCAATTTGACCTAAAAAGTTAAAATGTGTCAAATCTTGATCTAAGGTAAATTGATTGAAACCAGTGGGCAAGTTCATTCCAAATCACTTGTTGAACTTGACCAAAACTCAATTGTTGCAACGATTGACCATGAACCCAACTTGACCTAAAAGGTCAAATCAAGCCAAAATCAAACCAAACTAAAATTGATTGAAACCAAAGCTTGCAAAATATTTCGAAGACCAACCAAACCTAAAACTAACCCCTAACTTTGGTCAAATAGGTCAAATTGGTCAACTTGACCCATTTGACCTAAATGAAATCAAATGAACCAAAACCAAAATAAATCAAATTGAACCAAACCAATGATACCAAAATATTTTAAATGGTCATATGAACTTGACCCAACCCTTGGTTCGACCCAGTTTGACCAATTGGTCAACTTGACCTAAGTTGACCAATTTTGATCTGAATGGGTTTACATGAGCCAAATGATATCAAATCAACTCTAAATTCTTTGAAATTTGGATCAACCTAATTTCAAAATATTCCAAATCTGTCTAAATTGAAAAAAAAGACAAATGACCATTTTACCCCTAGGTCAAGGGGAAACGTACAGCCAATTCCAATTGGAATTTGGTCATATCCTTTTCATGGCCACTTGACACCCTCTTAGTGGACCAAGTGGACAATAATGAGTGTGGTGCACATGACCCAATGGGAAATTCTCCGCATGGGACCACTCCTCCACTCAAATGAGCACATGAAAACTTCACCACTCCCCTCCTTTGGCCAAAGCGAATCACATGGAATCCAAAATGACCTAACCAACTCAATCAATCTGATCAATTTGGTCAAAACTGCAAGGAGAACCTCGATCATTCGATCCTTCTAAGGGGAGATATACTCCACTAATTTTACTTGAATTCCATTCATTCACACTCGATTGGGCCTTAAGAACCTAGAGCAAGCATTCCCAAGCTTCTCCAAGCCTCCTAAAGCTATTTGCATTTCTCCATTTTCTCAGTTTATCAAAATTGAAAATAGGGGAGGTAGCAAGAAAATTTCAACTTACTGAATACCCAACTTCAGTCTAATTCCTCTTGCAAGCATCCTTAAAGGACCCAATCGAGTTCATCCAAAGCTTCTTCCAAGCTTCTAAGGCACGGGAGGAGGGACTGACTAAAGGCAAAGGAGGAGTTTGGCCAATTGGAAGATCGATTCAACCTCAAACCTTCAAACTTTCAATAGTGTTTCATCTCCACTAGATGAAGCTACCTCAATGGTTAGGAGCACCGGTGATAGTCTCTGATGAGGTACAATTAAAAATCGAGCTTGCATTGAATTTTCTTTGGTCATTTTTGAAGGGAATTGTAATCCCAAGTGATTTCCACCATTAGATCTTCATCTCCTTGTATGTTGATGGTGTCGGTTCAATCTTAGCTCAATCTGAGCTCAATCAAGCTCGGATCAAGCCATGGGGGACAGATAGTAACCATCTCCAATAGGAGAGCGCAGGGACGAATCATGGACCATCCATCCCTTATGTTTTGGATGGACGATCCTGTTTAATCCACATTAAATCATATGATTTATCTTATTAGAACCAGTTTAATCGAATCTTTGATCGGGATCCGGGAGCTTAGCGCCAATTAACGCCGATAGGATGACAACTTAAGTGATGAGTCCCGTGGAAAGCACCCAGCGTCGATGGTCCGTGGCGATTAGTTATATAATTCGGGATTATTTAATTATCCTTAATCACTCAAACTTCCAAAATACACAACTAATTGTAAAAAATCAAAAAAATACAAACTCAAATGCATTTTGAAGATAATTCAAAGGGGGATAATCCAAAATTAAGTTTAATTGATTTTGAACATTAAAATTTCCAAAATTTAAGTTTTATTAAAATATATAATATGTTAATTACTCCCGATTACAATAATTAATTCCAAACTTCCTGATTAATGGGATGACCCCTCCCATGATTTTCTTGGAAATTAGTGTTGGCTTAATTAGGTTAATTGTTTGATTCACTCCTAATTACTCTCTAATTAATTAAATGATTAATTAACTTATTAAATAATGATAAATTCATTAATTAAGTTTGTTAATTACCTTAGAATAGTGAATGGACTTTGGGAATGATATTAGGAGTTCTTTCCCAAATCTTTTCCCCTAAGTTTATTTCATTTGAATAAAAATCTAATTAAGGTGAAAATTAATTAAATAGTTTAATCACTTTATTAAATGGCTTAATTAATCAAAATTTTAAAATCAAATCAATCTGAATTTAATCAATTTCTTATTGGGTAGATACTTGTGTTCAATAACCTAAGTAGCTTAAGAAAATCATATAACCCATATGTTTGGGAAGGGTTTTGAAGTACTTAAATTAAACCCTTTTGCTTAATTAATCATTAATTGTGATCCAAATGCATTAGGCCCATTTTTTCTTAGGTGCATTGCTGATTTAAATTCCTTGTTATTTTATGTCATACATTGGCTCATAATTATTTGGTTAAATATGTTAAAGTGGTGTAGGTAAGGGATAATTAATGGACTTAATGTACACCTTAACCTAAACAAAATATAAAATCAATCTAATGGTTCTAAAGATAAACTAAATCAACTCACACATGGGGGGAATGGGTTAGGACCAGCAAACTCTTTCCACATTTTCTAAATTAAAATCCAAACAAAAATAAAACAAAAATCTCTTTCAACCAACTTTGATTCACTTTAAATAATCTTATTCCATAGGATTTTCTTTAGAAATTAATTAAGGTGAATGAAATTACATGCTTACATCACTTTATTTTTTTTCCTAGCATGCTAAATGTGTATGTCATATGAAAATCATGCATTCATGTCTTTTGAAAAATCAAATTAAAATGAAATGTTTCATTTATGTCAAATTGCATGTTTTGGCTAAAGTAAGAATATGAATGGCTATTATCACTACTAAATCCAAAATTATTTTCAAAACTTATAAATCAAACATTACAAATGAAAGGTGTGCTACTTAAAATTACTTATGAGCTTACATGTGAGTATAATATAAGATGTACATTATGTGACTTTCCTTCTCTTCTCTTTTTACATAGTTTTGAATAGGATTTGCAAAGTATATAGTTCATTTTAAAAGAACACAACACTTGCTTAAATCCATTCCTATTCATTCTTATGTTATCATTTAGGAGGGATATTCACACTTGCACACATAAATTGCATAACCAAAATCAAACAAACAAACATAAACTTTTTAAATGACTCTTTTTTCCATTCATTTCTTTTTTGTACATGCACACGTATTTAAGAAAAGTGATATATTAGTCTGGACATCCTGGGATCGTGAGGCTTTAATTAGCCCCAAGTAGGTCTTGTATCTTACACCCAAGGGTAGAAAATAATGGTGTTGTATTCACTTTTATCTTTCATATATGTAAATGTGCATATGAATAGTCAATAAAAGAACCCCTCTTTTCTACTTAACAAAATCATGCATACATGAAACATTCCAAATTTCATTGAGCAACATCTCCTAGCATTCATCAAGAAGATGTGTTAATATTTCCATTTGCATGTATAGATATGCTTAGGATTCATCCATATGTATGTTACACATGTTGGAAAGAAATAAAGTTTTGTGTGTTTTGTGATAATAATTCACATTACTAAATCTTAAAATGCCTTTCTTCTTGAATAAGTTTGTTTAGGAAAAATCTAAACATAGGATTAATTAAAACACATAATAAAACATTCACTAAATAAAAATCAATAATGAATCTACTCTAGAAATTACTTAAGGTAAGGAGGAAAGAGAAGTCCTCTTTCCTCTCTTTACAACACATAGTAATTAATTGTAGGTTCATTCAAACTGAATCAAATCATGAAATAAGAGTTAACCAAATCAACTAAACCACTTAAATTAAATCACCCTCTAAGTTAAACTCTTCATACTTAGAAAACTCTAACCTTAAAGCCTAGCTAAGACATACCACACAAGCCTTGAATGGCACACACATTAGGCTAAGTCACCATTTCTAGTCCTATGTTAGGGAAGTGTATGGTTTGATGCATGATTTTATTTTGTTATGTAATATTTTAGTCTGCATGTTAGGGTGTATGTGTGTAGACTGAATGGTAGGACAATCTTAGTCTAATCATTATCTTCTTCAAGGGATTGTGCTTAAGGGACGTTGTAATAAAAATATAAATACTTTTGTTATGCATGTTGCTTATACCCCTAAGCATAATCAAAAATAGGCCAGGCAGACTTGGTTACCAATGTGTGTGCTAAGTCCAATTTATTCTTATACATGCTTGGGGTTGTGTGATTTGTTTAGCTAATCTCTATTTTATAGATTTTAGTTAGATTTACTTTTCTCATGTTCATGTAATTTTGCAATTAGGATTTAGAATTATTGTTATGGGGGATTAGGATGAACATTGGTCATAAGACTATGTCATATGTACCATGTGAAGCCTTTGGAGAAACCACATTCCAACCAACCAAGAAGAAAGAAGAAAGAAGAATGAAGAAAGAAGAATGAAGAAATGAAGAAATGAAGAATAAAGACCCCCCATAGCATGAATTCCTTTTTGATTATAATTAATTCATTTGTAATTCAGGTTGTATAAGGGTAGAGCTCAGCTACCCAATTTGTTTTCGGGTTTGCACGGTGGAGCCCGACCATAAATGACATCTTATTCTTTTACGCTAGCTTTATAAATTATTTGATTTTTGTTTAGCTTGTGCATTAAGATGAAATAATTTTCTAGTTTCTTCCTTGCTTTGATGTATGCCTAGATGATGATTAGGCTCTTAGAAAAATAAATTTTCTATCCAACTAATCAATTCAAATTAAAAATAAATAACTCATAACCTCTCTTAAAGCCTAGGTTATAAAATAAGATAAAAGATTTAGCAACCCCTTAACTGGATGTTGTATGTTTTCACATTATGCATAAAAAAAGCATCTTATTTCACTCTTATTATGGAGGGCTTCCACCTTTACCAGAGAACTCGACTTGACTTTTGAGCCGTAATGAAACACACCTCCTTTCTCATTGATTTATAATCTAATTTCTCATGCATTAGGCATATGAATCCTAAAGCCCGTGTCTAATTGATTATCCAAAAATGAAAATAAAACATAACAAAAATTTGCATTAGATTTAAGTCATTAATCATGCCCTACATGATCTAGTCTCTTAGGGAGTATGTTTAAGGACTTAGTCTCTTTCTAAATAAACAACAGCTTAGCTATCTTGCAAAAGCATATGACTTGCCTACATGTATTTAAAATCATAGGAGGAGTTAGTTGGAAGCCACCCCAAGTGGTTGTAAGTCCAAACAGTCGGGTGATTTATCCTCTCTTATGGAGGTAAACCAAATACCTATTTTTTCTTTAGGTTTAGGTCATGCCTTGGCCCTTGCCGAAGCTCCCTAGATTTAGGTTTAGAGGTTCTTTCTTTGTTGCTATGAGCATAAATCATCATCCATTTCTATGATCTTGTGTCATGGAATTGTAAGTCTTAGATTTCTAATAAAAATTCAACTCAAACAAATATTTCCCGTTAATTTCAAAAATATAAAACCCAATCATAGGATAGTTTGAGATGCTTACTAGGCTTCCTAGTATCATAAGCATCCCCTACTTATCTTCCTTTGGCTTTGATAATAAATCCCTCCTCCTGATCAATCTCACTTGATCTTCCTAGTTCTAGAACCTCAATTCAAGATGTTGGATAGACTCAACTAAGAATTAAATCGAGAGGTATCTAACAAAAAGAGAGATAGTCCTGACCAGTGAGTGGGACCAATACACTGCCGATATATAGAAATAACCATTTATTTCTAAAGATGGAGAGAGAAACTAGTCCCTGGAGTCGTAAAATATGTTGGTGTTTTCTCGAATAGAAAAGAAATGACACCACATTGAGTTTAAGAATATTTTATTTAGATGACCAAATATGACATTAAGGAATAAACATATTATCTCGAAAGATAATCATGCTCTCGTGTAATGGATTCGATCATTTCAATAAAAGACTCCTAAGGCTAATGGGTCTTTCATGTACCAGAGTATTTTCCCCTGAACTACATGAAAAAGTAGGACAAGGTTTATTTTATCCTAGGATCATGGTTCTCTATAAAGGCAATCCTCTATAGTTAATTAGATCTTAGGAAGGGTCTCTTCCTAAGAATACTCTCAATTAAAGAAATAAGTGGTTATTTCTAAAGACTACTAATGTAGCTTTCAAAGAGTTGATTTTTGGAAAATTAAATTAGGAGAGGTCCAAATTGGAGAGAGTTATTTTTAAGAGTCAAATGAGAAAGAGTAGGAAATGTCTATTAATAATTGGATACCCAGTAGAAATTTTAAACTATCCTTTGATTGGGTCTCAAATTTGGGATTTAATTTTAGATTTGAAGTTGACATTTTTATAGAAATCTACGGCTTAGATTCTAGCAGCACAAGACTGCAGAAATGCCTAGGGTTGAAGACTTATTCCTAAAATGATGCTTCATAACCTAGTCTACAGGTGCTTCTCACACATGTTAGATGCTCGACCTTGTTCTATCCTTAGGAATCATTGGCCATTTTTCTCACTTGAGAGAACTAACCTATCTCTGACTCTTCTGGACTAACAACCTACCTGGAGAAGGCTTCCAGCTAACACCACCTAAGCACATTTTAAAACTATGAGGCTAAGTCATATGAATGCAAGATGATTGGGTTGTTTTAATTTTAAGAAAAGAAATCTATGAACCAAGACTTACTCCCTAATCCCTAAGATCATGTAGGGTCTGAAGATGCACCTAACTAATGCATATTTTTTAGATTTTTATAATTTTTGACTTAGGATTCTTTTAGGTTAAAGGAAAATAATGTATCTCTAATGGATGCAATTAGAAAAAGGTTATGGGCAAAATCAGAATAGAAGAAGGTGTACTTCCATCATAGGTTCTCAAAGGTCAAGCCCAGGTTCTTTGACAAGGATGGAAGTCTTTCATTAATCAAGAGTGAAACAATGTGATTTATGCATGATGTTAAAACATCCAGCTAAGGGGTTGCTACATATTTTATCTTTCTTTAATGCCTAGGCTTTTATATGAAGATCATGAGTTGTATTTATTCTTATATTTTGATTGATTTAATTGGGTAGAAAATTTAGTTTATCCTATGAGCCAACATCTAGGCATTCTTCATAGCACAAATATAGCATAGTGAGAAACCTAAGAAAAGAATGTTGTTTCTATTACGCACCCAAAATAAATCAAACTAAATTAAATTATATAAAAAAAGGTCGATGCAATAGAACATGTACACCTCGAAAGAAAGAAAAAATGGACAGCTGAGTTATGCCCTTATACAACCCGGCCTAGAACTACAAGTTTAAATCTATGGGTCTTCTTTCTAGGAAAGTCTCCTTCTTCGGGGCGTCCAGCAACTCCACAGGGACCATTGCACCATCTCCTATTATGGTCACTCCTGTAATTAGACCCCATAGAACCTAACCTAATTCTAAGCTCAAATTTACATTTAGAATTCAAAAATAAATCCTAAGCACTACAAAATAGATCTTAGGAAATACACACAACACATAAAGCAGCTTATATTTCATAAATATATAGGCTTAACATTAGTTGCTTGCCAAGGCCACCTGTCCTATGGACTATGTTGAGGGATTTTCAGCACCTACAAGCTAACATTTTATGATTTATTTATTACAGTGATCCCTTTAACACAGTCCCCTACAAAAAATAGTGTTAAATCTAGAAAGAACACCCTAACATCTAGTCTAATGAGCAAACAAGCCTAGGCATCACAGGAGATTAAAAGAAAATCATAGAATGATCTAACCTAAATCTAGAGTCTGTGACCTAAGTAAGCTAGTGTGTGTAGAAGTTGGGTTTGTGTGGTGAGTCTTTGCTAAGCATTTAAGTTGAGATTTGAAGTTTGAATTTGTTTAATTTTTACCATTGGTTGGCTTCAAATCAAATGGTTTAGTGATTTAATTTTCCTTTTTATGTTCATTTTATTTGGTTAAAGTAATATTTAAGTTTTCAAGAATGAAATAGAATGAATTTCATTTTGGGTGAAACTCACTTTATTCCACATCCTAAATCTTAATGAGGTTTCCAAAAGTCTAACTAAGATCCCTAAGTATCTTAATTAATCCATTTGATTTTATTTATATTTGGATTAGTTTTATGTTATTTCATTTGTTTGAATTACTTTATTTGATTTAATTTGTTTGATTTGATTAAGTTATGATTCGTTTCATTTTGAATCAAGTTATACGGGTTTCATTTGATTTGGCTTATGTTAATTTAAAGAGTTTAGATTAAAGTTTGATTTCATTCAATTTAACTTAAGTTATTAAGTCATGGATTTGTAAGCTTAAAGTTTAAATTCATTAATATGAATTAATATTTTAGGTTTGTTTATGGATTATTCTTAATCGATTTGATTAACCTAGGTTTTAGATTCATTATTTAAATTTATTAGAGATGAGTGGTTTCATTAAATTTCATTAATTCAAAGGTTAAGGTTTAAGTTAATTAATAGTTTTATTAACTTAAGTTTTTGTATCATTAACCTAAGATTAGATTTGATCACTTTAATTGACTTAGGATATTTAGAGAGGTTTCTGAATAGTTTTATAATATTTAATGGAGATTAGTTTGAATTATCATTATATTTAATAGGTTGATTAATGTCCTTAGCCCAATATTTGACTAACATTGACCTAAGGATTTGGAAATTTAAGATCACCTAATCTAGAGATTAATTAGAATTGAAATATTTCTGGAAAGTAGGGTTATATGACAATTTTATATCCCTAAAGTTTTAGCTTCATTAGAGATGCAATTAGGGTGTAATTAAGGTTTTAATTATTTCATTAAAATAAAAATTAGGCATAAATTATTGAGATTCCATTAAAGGTTTTATTTTTCATAAATTATTCACTAAATTACCTTTCTAATGTCGATTTATTTATAAGTTTTGGTTAACTGGTTGATTTACTATGATTTAATTAAATTTGTTGTTTAATTGAATTATTTAATTCATTTAATTATCTAATTAAGTCAATTTATGGATTATTAGGTTCAGAGAGGTTTAATCAAGTTTAATTAGTGTTCTAATGCTTATTAATATTTATTATATTGATTTAAGGTTGTTTGATTAAAGTTTTCTAATTATTTCATTAAGGGTTAATTAATTTAGTTAATTAAAAGGTTAAGCATATGAAATTTCAATTTCTCTTGAATTCAGAGAAATAAATCCCCAAAATTTCACCTAAAGTGTATTTTATGCTTAATTTCATTTCCCCAAAATTTCAAATTAATTGGATTATTAATTTGAGAGTAATTAGAATTTACTATTTTCTATTAAACCCAAGTTAGGGAAACAAATACCCAATAAAAACTAGGGATTTTAATTTCTATGGAATCCTCTCATCAAGATGAATCCATTGAGCTTTTATTTGTAATTTTCTGATTTATATTTGATTTTCAATAATTTTTAGAAGTTATCTGTATTTTTAAATTAATTAAATTTGTTATTTAACTAATTTTAATGGGTTTTAACTGGGGTCCCGTGCGGCATCCGCGTGCCCCATGGCATGTGTCTGTGTGGCGCATCTTGCCATGTGGCACTTGCGGGTCGGTCCGCGTGGCGCCACCTGGCGCCGTGTCAACGTAGTTCAAAATATGAGATCTCCTACGGACTGTCCAATCGAATCCCGTGGTTTCTAAAGGGTGTAAATTAGTTCGGTCCGCCTATATCTGGGTCATCCGATCCAAATATGTGGATCGGATGGTGGAGAATCATCTCTTTCAATTCCTACGAGAGCTGAGGACCGTTGATAGTATTTTGCTAATATCTTCGATATGGAAATCACGATTTCAAGTGCTACACGATCGTTGAAAGAAATCCTATGATTCTATATGGTTGGATCATATTGAAGATTGAATTTCCTATTAAACTAACCACAATCAAATTTTTGAAGAAAAAGCTTAAGGTCAGCAATGGCATACCTCGATTCGTTGGACGATTGGCCTTGCAATTGATCCTAGAGCTTCAAATGCTTGAACCGAGCTTGCTTGCCAAGGGAATTAGGTTAATTCCTAATTACTCCCTAGACCAACCCTTGAGTGCTTTTTTTTTGGCTTTGATGGTTTGTAGTGGTTAAGGACACTTGGGGAGGGGAACTTTGTTTAGCTTTGATTTTGATGTGAAGGTGTGTGTGTGCTCAATTTTCCTTGGGGAAGTCTCTCCTCTTATTTTCCCATATGGCTGAGAGCCTTATCTTCTTCTTTTTCTCTTTTTTCCTCTTTCTTTCTCTCTCTTGGTTGGGTAAGATCAGGCAAACTCTTGGAGGTTTGCACCTTTTAATTGTCTTCTCTCTGCCATTGAAGGCAACCATCCTCTTAAGAGGTGGCTTTTGTTTTCTTCCTCATGGAGTAGGTAAGGTTGCATGGGAAAAAAATCTTTATTTTATTTATCTCTCTTTGAATTAAACTTGAAGGAAGCCATCCAAAAGTAATTCAATTTAACTTATTCTTTAAACCATAATGCAATTGATGGTCAATTGCATTATGATTTGATTAAACTATGAGTTGATTTTAAATTTAATTTCATTTTAACCCATTTAGCTTAAATGGGTTATGTATGATTCCAAATGAGTTCAAATGATCAATTTGATTCAAATGGAATGGGTTTGGATCCTTTCATTCATTTTAATTTGGTTTTAAGTTGATCAAATTGAATGTTTGGATTGATTTTACCTACACTAAATAGGTTAGAATAAACTCATAAAGATTTTCTAGGACACTAGCTGAGGTGTCCTAAGCATTGAATTAGGAGATTCTTATTTTAGAATAGGAATTCCTAATTACCGATTTCAAATTGATGTTAACCTCATTCAAAAATGAGGTCAACAAATGGACCCCCAATATGTGTAATGGATTAATTAAAATACACTGCAAATATTCGTGTTGACCGGATTGATCAATACACAAGCATAAACTTGGAGTTCTAATTCATGATTTTGATTTTTGATTTTGATTGTGAAAGATAGGTATATGTATACCTATCTTTGCTTTGGAATATGATTCATTCTTAGAAACTTAACCTTCATTAAGTTCTACGATGATGAGGAATGTTATTAGGAGTAGACCCAAAGAATGGTCTGACCCTAATGCAATCACTATGCTCAAGGAAGATGCCTTTAGGGGACTTACTCTTACTTGAGAATAATGGTGATCCATGTGATTAGCTAATAAGATAGGGCCATTAAGGGCATAATTCATCCTAATTAGCTCAAGAGAGGAGAGGGGCCTTTAAAGACATGATCCAATTCTTAAAAGTTTTGCTGGGAAAAAGTGGCTTGAAATGCTTAATCCTAATTCGCAGCACTTTGACTACTAAACAAGGGTATATAGACTTGATCCTATTTGAGTAGCCCAAAGAAATGGGGCCTCCAATGGCTTGATTCCATTTCTCAAAATTTGAATAAGAAACCAACTCCTATATGATTAGTTAATAAGATGGGGCCATTAAGGGCATGATCCATCCTAATTAGCTAACAAGAGGAGAGGGGTCCTTAAAGACATGATCCAATCCTCAAAATAGGATGTCAGCTGGGGACTTACTCCTATATTATTAGGTAATATGATGGGACCGTTAAGGGCATGATCCATCCTAATTAGTTGAAAAGAGGAAAGGGATCCTTAAAGATATGATCCAATTCTCAAAATAGGATGTCAACTGGGGACTTACACTTATATGATTAGCTAATAAGATGGGGTCATTAAGGGCATGATTCATCCTAATTAGCTAAAAGAGGAAAGGGTCCTTAAAGATATGATCTAATCCTCAAAATAGGATGCCAACTTGGGACTTACCAATATGATTAGCTAATAAGATGGGGCGTTAAGGGCATGATCCATCCTAATTAGCTAAAAGAGGAAAGGGGTCCTTAAAGACATGATCCAATCCTTAGATGCCAAGGGGACTTATTCTTGGGTAGGATATTGACTAAGGGACTTACTCCTATGTGATTAGAAAGAATGTCGCCTTATATCTTTAGAAAGGGGTCATAAAGACTTGATCCAATCTAACTTGCCTGTGTAACACGAAATGGTCCTTGATGGCTTGATCCAATTATGTGCACAAAGGTAAGATGCCGACTGGGGACTTATTCCTAGATGATTAGAAAGAATGTCGGCTGGGGACTTATATCTTTCTAGCTATTAGAAAGGGGTCATAAAGGCTTGATCCAATCTAACTCGCCTGTGTAACATGAAAGGAACTTGATGGCTTTATCCAATCATGTTCACAAAGTAGGAATGGTGCCACAAAGGGCTTGCTCCAAACTCAAAAGACATGAGAAAGGTGCCATAGAGGGCTTGCTCCCATCGCACATCATGTATAGGAAAGGTGCCACCAAGGGCTTTCTCCCAACCTATAGGTGATATGAATGAGGAAAAGGGGTCAAAGTGACTTATTCATAATCCCCAAAAGTTTTGGCTAATAAGCAGGAGTCTCATGGACTTAATCCTTACTTGATTAGTCTAACTTGATGAAAGGGTGATGGAAGGTTTGCTTACATTTCTTGATTTCACTAATACTCCTTACACATGAAGAAATTCAGTGAAGAAGGTTTCAAAGAGTTGGAATTTATTTTTTAAGGAAGACTTGGGTATATTTTGGACCCAATGCTTTACTATGCCATGAGCATAGAAGTTCATCATTTTTATTTCTTTCTTCTTTTTATCACAAAGTTACAATGAACCATGCTTAGATCTCTATTCCACTAAAGGAAAGACATCATAGGGTACTAACCTGAGAATTCTACCTCTTTGAGCTTGCATGTGACTATGCAGTTCTTTAGGCAGTAAGAACCAAAGTCATCTAGTGCTTCTCAAATGGAATTTCTTTTCCTTTTTGATTGGAGATGTATATCAATTTTGCGCTGCTTATAAGGCCTTCTCTTGATTCAATAAAGATCAAGATATTCCTTTAAATCTTTCTAAAGTGAATGAGAATCAAGATAAACTTTTGGATTCTCATGGAGACACAAACTTTTTATCCCTAATCAATTGGGGAATTGAAAGGATTAACTTATTAGAGAAATTAAGATTCTCTTGATAAGTTTAAAATTGAATTTCTTCAGTTGATTTATTGCTCTTTTGAAGGTTTTATGAAATGAAATTTCATAAATGTCATTGATTAATTTCTTATCTTCGCATTTTTTTTTATCTACATTTTACTAAAAGGTCTTTTAAATTACTTCAAAAGTAAATTTCAAGACTCTATATGTAGTACAAGGTTTTTTTAAATCATATTGAAGTTTCTTTTTTTTTCTTTAGTACTTTGGCAAGATTTTCAATATAACCTCTACCTAATTGAAAGTGGGATTATAAGAAATCATGACCATTTTGTTAAATTACCTAATATGTTGAGATGATATGACTCTATAATGAACATTCTTATAAGGATTCTGAATGTCATATCATATGCTTTCAATTCTTCATTTCTAGAATTGTCTTATTTGGCAATTTTTAGATTAGTTATCTTTAAGAAGGATAATCTTATGCATGAAAACTCTTTTGATTTTGAAATTACATATGGGTAATATGAACCCATCTTCAAGGTAAAGACTCTACCCTAGTCCTAAGATGCGGGTCATATAATGAAGTTAGCTAACCAAGGAGAATCTTTTCTTCTTATGTACAACCATCATTTTCTAACTTTTAATTTAGCACAAATTTTGCTTTGCTTTTGGAATTTGAACACAACCATCAAGGGACTTAGTTTATGAAAATGACATCAAGCTTAAGTTTATAAACCACTGCATCTGAAGATCATTTCAATTTATTTCCAGATAAAGTAGTCTTTAAACCCAAAAGATAGCTTGATCAAATCATCGATAACTAATTCATTAAAGAGTTAGATCATTGATATCAACTTGTCAATTGTGGAATTAGATTTTTCAATTCTAAGGGTGCATCCGAACTTAAAGACTATATAAATCTTCAAACACATCTAAACAAAATTCATGCATTGTGTTAGAGTGCCTTTCAAAAAGAAAGTTAAGACCCAAACTACTTAAGCTTTTTTTTTTTTAATTTGCAATGGATCTATAATTCTATAACTTTTCTTGTTTATGGTTATAGGCCACTTGTAATGGAATCAGAGTAGACTCAATGAGAACTTTGCCATACGAAGGATATGGACCCCTAGAAAAGAAGATCCACTATCTTTTCTTTTAACCTACCAAGCTCACCCAATCATGGAAAAGACTAAAATGACAAACTATGAGATATCCTTATTTTTGTTTAGCTAGGGATAATTTTTTGACATATAACCACTTTATTTTGATGTGGAGAAGTTTAAAGTTAAAATGTCCATTTACATTGGGTGTTTTTACTTCATTTGAAATCAAAATATACTCAATAGAATCTTTGTCATTCAAAAGATATGGTCACTTGGAAAAGAAGATCCATTATCTTTTTATATAACCAAGCGAGCTCAATCATGGCAAAGCTAAAATGACAAAGTATGAGATATATGACTTTTTTATTTCATTTAAGCTATGTTAGTTTTATTGGATATTTTTTGCTTTATTTGAAATGGTATCAGAGTACACTCAATAGAATCTTTTCCATTCAAAAGATATAGACTGCTGGAAAATAAGATCCACTATCTTTTTATTTAACCTACCAAGGGAGCTCACCCAATCATGGCAAAGGCTAAAATGACAAAGCATGAAATATTTGATTCTTTTTGTTTAGCTTAAGGATAATTTTTTGACTTCTAACCTTACCACTTTATTTTGATGTAGAGAAGTTTCAAGTCAAAAATGTCCACATGCTTACAAATTTTAAATTTCATCCTTTTGCTCTTGGATGTAGTCCTTCCATCCCTTTACTTTTCTTTCTTTTGTAATATTCGATTTCATTTCTTCATGAAAGGTTACATTTAGTAATTTTCCTAGTTACAAGATTCACTTAGAAGATAGATGTATTTGACTCATTTCCATAACATTTCACTCTTTATGAAATGACTCCACTAAATGATTTGCTAGGAAATTTGATGTATTTGACTTTTTGTCCAAATACAACATTTGATTGATTTGCTTTTTTGATATGATTCAAGTATTCACTTGATTGATCTATAATATGATCCAATATTTCTATTTCTTTTTCATCTTTTCATGGAACAACAAATTTAGTAAAGCCAGTTAAGATTAGTAAAAACTACTTTCTAAAGATGTTACACTTCTGAATTCAAAATTATTTAGTGGAGTGAGTCATTTAAGATTGGCATAATGACTTCCTTGAAAACTGTACACTTCTGAAATCGAATTGTCTATTGCAATCAAATATTTAGTAAGGTCATTTAGGAGTAGCTGAATGATATTCCTAAAGACTCAACACTTTAGGATGAATATGAACATTCTTCCATAATCAATATTTTTCTTCCTTTTCTTTTCATTTGATTCCCTTCTTTTTTCTTATTTGGCCTGGATAGGACCATCCAAGAATATTAAAGATGTTTCATGACTTCCTAAGTTTCTCCTTTTATGTTTGAATTTTTATCTTCAATCAACAATGTGATTGAAATTAAGTTCTTTTCTAGGTTGAGTTTTAAGATTGAATTTTCATGAAGCTGAAAACTACTTTCTTTATTTGATTGAATTTATATGGCACCATCTTATCAAAGTTTGATTATATAATTGGGCCTATTTACTTTCATGCTTATAATTAATGTTGACTGATGCACCCGGATCAACATATATTTTAGAGATTTTCTTCTTTTGAATTTTCCACATCGACCAAGATGTTGATAAGTTCTTAGCACTCTATCTTCATCATAGAAGATAACCCTAGAACTTCTTTATAGTGGAATGCCACATCAGTAAATTTCTTATAGTTAAGTAAGGCAAATTGCATGATTATGTAATGTCTTACTTTACTTTCATTTCTTTTTTCATTTTTTAATTTTATTTTATTTCACATTTTATTTTGTTTTTAACAAAGCATTTTGATGCTTGATTTTGCAAGCAACTTCTCTAAGATGAGCATAACATCACATTTTGAAGATGACATATTTTCCATTTCTTTTTAATGTCATTTTAGGTGGTATAACTCTACCATTTTGAATTTGATTTCAAAATTTTTCTTTTGATATGGAGGGAAGGTAGGTATAACTCTATCCTCAATAGATCAATAGACCCCATGATCTATTTATTTAGAGGATCATCATTTAAAAGAGGACCCTCTAGGGTAGATATTGTGCTATTAGAAAGTCAAGTTTGAATTGCATTCTTTTATAGCACATATAAGGTTAAAGGTAATCTCAGCTTGCAATGGAATCTTTGACCACCATACTAGACATTAAGACAATGTCAAGTGGGTCATAATACATTGCAAAGGATTATCCTTAGATTCACTTTGTATTGAAAGCATATAATACCTTAGTCTTGAAATTGAAGGCATTTTTCATTCATTTGGTCTGACAAAGTCCTAAGTGATTTATCTATCAACTTTCCAGAGATAGGAATTGCATAGTTTCACTCTAAGAGATAGATATATCACCCTTAGGACCCAATCCTAAGGTCATGATTTCTTTAGAAGGATTAAATTCTTCATTTATTTTCTTTTCTTGATTTGGCCTTAAAGTTAATTAAAGCCAATCATGGAATATCATTTCATTCAATGGGAGAAAACTCCCATTAAGAAATTTTATTTAAATTTATTGGTTTAAATTTCATTCATTCCAACTTTATCAAGAGAATCAATTCTCTTTGCTACCCTCTCTTTTCTTCTATTGATTAGAAGCAAAAGTGAATCCTATCACTTTATCTTTATTTAAGTCATGTCATCTTCCTCTTTTGACTCTCTCCCAAACTATTAATGATCTAAGGTTTTGGAAAGGTCAAAGAGGGTTACCTCAAAGTCGATAGAATTGACCAATCAACTTGAACAATTGATTTTTCAATATTCTAGTGGACTTGTGGAAATGAATTAAGACTAAAGTTGATTTGCATTTATATAAAAATTTTCTTCTATAAGGATAGAAGATTTACATTTAGTTCCTTAATTAACCTCTTTGGGTCAATAAAGCATTCCCTTTTGGAATGATTTTTATTTTTAAATGCAATTCAAACATCAATCATGGTGGTAAAGGGGAAATAGGCACAACTATGCCTCCTTTTGATTTGGATTTTCTCAGGTTCTGAAGGAACTCCTTCATTTCAATTTACATCCTTGGGTGAATTTAGTAGAACAAAGGGTGTCCATTCAGGGACCCTTTCTTGATTCTCTTTAGCTTTAGTATAAAGCCAAAGCAAGATCAAGAATAAGTTTAACTTTGAGACTTTATTTTTGGAGATTTTCTTTTCAAATTTTGATGTACTTTTCATACATCTTTAAATTTAACATTTCTTTTCCACATTGGAATGGTTCCAAATCTGTCTTAACAAATATGACTTATTTTTCATTTATTTCTCTCACCTCTCATTTTATTTTGGGATTTGGTTCTAGGACCCAATCATTTAATAGTGACAAACAAAGAGTTCTAGAACCTCTATTCAAGATATTGGATAGACTCAACCAAGAATGAAATCGAGAGGTATCTAACAAAAAGAGAGATAGTCCTGACCAGTGAGTGGGACTAGTACACTATCGATATATAGAAATAACCATTTATTTCTAAAGATAGAGAGAGGAACTAGTCCCCAGCGGAGTCACCAAAAAATATGTTGGTGTTTTCTCTGGAATAGAGAAAAGAAATAACACCACATAGAGTTTAAAAATATTTTATTAAGATGACCAAATATGACATTAAGGAATAAACATATTATCTCAAAAGATATTCATGCTCTCGTGTAATAGATTCGATCATTTCAATAAAAGACTCATAAGGCTAATGGGTCTTTCATGTACCAGAGTATTTTCCCTTGAACTACATGGAAAAGTAGGATACGGTTTAATTTATCTTGGGATCATGGTTTCCTATAAAGGCAAGCTTTTATAGTTAATTATATCTTAGGAAGGGTCTCTTCCTAAGAATACTCTCGATTAAAGAAATAAGTGGTTATTTCAAAGTACTAAGGTAGCTTTCAAAGAATTAATTTTGGAAAATTCAATTAGGAGAGGTCCAAATTGAGAGAGTTATTTTAAGAGTCAAATGAGAGTAAGAAATGTCTACTATCTTTGGGATACCCAGTAGACATTTCAACTATCCTATGATTGGGTTTCAAATTTGAGATTTAATTTTAGATTTTGAGTTGTCATTTTTATAGAAATTTAGGGCTTAGATTCGAGCAGCACAAGACTGCAGAAATGCCTAGGGTTGAAGACTTATTCTTAAAAGGATACTTCAAAACCTAGTCTACAGGTGCTTCTCACATGTCGATGCTCGACTAGTTCTATCTAGAATCATTGACCATTTTCCTCACTTGAGAACTAACCTATCCACGATTTTTACGGACTTACAACACAGGCGGAGCATCTAGTGCATTCTAAAACTATGAGGCTAAATCATATGAATGCAAGATGGCTAGATTGTTGTAGTTTTTAGAAAAGGAATTTATGAACCTAGACTTACTCCCTAATCCCTAAGATCATGTAGGGTATGAAGATGCACCTAACTAATGCATATTTTTTAGATTTTTATAAATTTTGACTCAAGATTCATTTGGGTCATAGGACTAGAATTTATACCTAATGCATGCAATTCAAAAGGTTATGGGCCAAATCAGAATAAGAAGGTGTACATCATAGGGTCTCAAAAGTCAAGCCCAGGTTCTTTAACAAGGATGGAAGTCCTTCATTAATCAAGAGTGAAATAATATGATTTATGCATGATGTTAAAATATCCTATTAAGGGGTTGCTACATATTTTATCTTGCTTTAATGCCTAGGCTTTTATATGAAGATCATGAGTTGCATTTAATTTTATGTTTCGATTGATTTAATTTGGTAGAATATTTAGTTTATCCTATAAGCCTACGTCCAGGCATTCATTACAGCACAAATATAATATAAAAAGAAACCTAAGAAAAGCATGTTGTTTTTATTGCACACCCAAAATAAATCAAACCAAATTAAATTATATAAAGAAAAGGTTTATGTAGCCTCTGTACACCGAAGAAGGAAAAAATGTGAGTTCGCCTTATACAACCACCTAGAATACAAGTTTGGATCTATGGGTCTTCTTTCCAGAAAGTCTCCTTCTTGAGGGACATCCATTGGGCTCCACAGGGACCACGCACCAATTCTGGTAGGGTCAACTCTATTAATACAAGACCAGATCCTAATTTAAGCTCAAATTTACATTTAGAATTCAAAATAAATTCTAAGAACTACAAAATATATGTTAGAAAATACACACAGCGGTTTATATTTGACAAACATATAGGCTTAATTAGTTTCTTGCCAACCACACATAGACTATGTTAAGGGATTTTCAGCACCTGTAAGATAACAATAATTTTATGATTTATTTATTACAGTGATCCCTTTAACATAATCGCCTATAGAAAATAATATTAAATCTAGAAAGAACATCCTAACATCCGGATAACGAAACAAGCCTAATCAGTCTAAAGCAATACACTACACAGACATGTGAAGCACAGCACATATCATAGGAGATTAAAAGAAAATCACAGAACGATCTAACCTAGATCTAGAGTCTGTGACTTAAGTAATCTAGTGTGTGTAGAAGTTGGGTTTCTGTGGTAAGTCTTTGCTTAGACTTTAAGTTTAAGTTTGAAGTTGGAAGTTAAAATTGGTTTAATTTTTATCATTGATTGATTTCGATTCAAATGGTTTAGTGATTTAATTTTCCTTTTTGTGTTCATTTTATTTGGTTAAAGTAATATTTAAGTTTTCAAGAATGAGAAATATAATGAATTTCACTTTTTGGTGAAGCTCACTTTATTCCACATCCTAAATCATAATGAGGTTTTCAAAAGTCTAACTAAGATCCCTAAGTATCTTAATTAATCCTTTTGATATTATTTATATTTGGATTAGTTTTATGTTATTTCATTTATTTGAATTGCTTTATTTGATTTAATTTGTTTGATTTGATTAAATTATGATTTGTTTCATTTTGAATTAAGTTATATGGGTTTCATTTGATTTGGCTTATGTTAATTTAAGAGTTTAGATTAAAATTTGATTTCATTCAATTTAACTTAAGTTATTAAGTAATGGATTTGTAAGCTTAAGGTTTAAATTCATTGAATTAATAATTTAAGTTTGTTTATGGATTATTCTTAATCTAATTTGATTAACCTAAGTTTTATATCCATTATTTAAATTTATTAGGGATGAGTGGTTTCATTAAATTTCATTGATTCAAAGGTTAAGGTTTAAGTTAATTAATAGTTTTATTAATCTGAGATTTTATTTCATTAACCTAAGATTAAATTTGATCTCTTTAATTGACTTAGGATATTTAGAGAGGTTTCTGAATAATTTTCTAATGTTTGATGGAGATTAGTTTGAATTATCACTTTATGTAATAGGTTAATTAATTTCCTTAGCCCAATATTTGATTAACAGTGACCTAAGGATTTGGAAATTCAAGAACTCCTAATCCAAAGATTAATTACACTTGAAATATTTCTTCCAAGTAGGGTTATAAGCCAATTTTATATCCCTAAAGTTTCAACTTGATTAGAGATGTAAAGAGTGTAATTAAGGTTTTAATTATTTAATTAAAACCTAATTTAGGCATAAATTAATGAGATTCTGTTTAAGGTTTTATTTTTCATAAATTATTCTCTAAAATACCTTTTCAATGAGGGTTTATTTATAATTTTTTGGTTGGTTGATTTACTATGATTTAAATAAGTTCAAGTGGTTTAATTGAATTATTTAATTCATTTAATTATCTAATTAAGTCAATTTAGGAATTATTAGGTTCATATAGGTTTAATTAAGTTTAATTAGTATTCTGATGCTCATTAATATTTATGTTGATTTAAAGTTATTTGATTAAATTTTTCTAATTATTTCATTAAGGTTTAATTAATTTAGTAAATTAAAAGGTTAAGCATATGAAATTTCAATTTCCCTTGAATTCAAAGAATTAAATTCCCAAAAATTCACCCAAGGTGTATTTCAATGCTAATTTCATTTCCTCAAAGGTTCAAATTAGTTGGATTATTAATTTGAGAGTAATTAGGATTTAAGATTTTTTAATTAAACTCAAATTAAGGGGAAAATACCCAATAAAAATTTGGGATTTTAATTTTTATGGATTCCTCTCATCAAGGTGAATCCATCGAGCTTTTATTTGTAGTTTTCTGATTTATATTTGATTTTCTAAGATTTTAGAAGTTTTCTGCATTTCTTAAATTAATTAAATCCATTATTTAACCAATTTTAATGGTTTTTAAGTGGTTGGGGGGGTCCCGCGCGGCATCCGCGTGCCGCGTGGCGTGCGGTCTGTGTGGCGCCACCTAGTGCTACGTCAGCGTAGTTCAAAACGTGGGATCTCCTACAGATCAATCCCGTTATTCCCAAAGGGTGTCCGGTCTGCCTAAATCTGGGCCGTCTGATCCAAATACACATATCTGATGGCAAAGAGATCATCTCCTTCAATTCTTGCGGGAGTCGAGGACCGTTGATAGTATTTTTTTTATATACTTTGATATAGGTAACAATGACATGACGATTTCAAGTGTTACATGATCATTGAAAGGAATCTTATGATTCTATATGGTTGGATCGAATTGAGGATTGTATTTCCTATTAAACCGACCATAATCGAATTTCTTAAGAAAAAGCTTAAGGTCAACAATGGCATACCTCGATTCGTTGGATGATTGGCCTTGCAATTGATCCTAGAACTTCAAATGCTTGAACCGAGCTTGCTTGCCAAAGGAATTAGGTTAATTCCTTAAGAATGGCTCCCTAGACCAACCCTTGAGTGCTCTTTCTAGCTTTGATGGTTTGTAGTGGTTAAGAACACTTAGGGGGAGGGGGAACTTTTATTTTCTTCCTCATGGAGTAGGAAAGGTTGCATGGGAAAAGAAATATTTTTTATTTATTTGTCTCTCTTTGAATTAAACCATGAAGGTAGTCATCCAAAAGTAATTCAATTTAACTTATTCTTTAAACCATAATGCAATTGATTGTCAATTGCATTATGAATCGATTAAATTGTGAGTTGATTTTAAATTTAATTTCATTTTAATCCATTTAGCTTAAATGGGTTAGGTATAATTCCAAATGAGTTCAAATGATCAATTTGATTCAAATGGAATGGGTTTGGATCCTTTCATTCATTAATTTTATTTTAAGTTGATCAAATTGAAAGTTTGGATTGATTTTACCCCACACCAAATAGGTTAGAATAAACTCATAAAGATTTTCTAGGACACTATTGTCCTAGCATTGAATTAGAAGATTCCAATTTGAGAATACAAATTCCTAATTACTGATTTCAAATTGATGTTAACCTCATTCAAAAAAGAGGTCAATAATGACCATTGCTCTACGGACGTTTGGCAAATTGGTCCATGATTCTCTCGTAGTTTGATATCATATTCGTACCCCTCTGTGCAATGAGAGGACAAGAAGCTTGGCAATTTCTTAGCAGCACTCGACTTCCTCTTAGTGATGATCTCCCTGATGAACAAATCATGAACTTAGGAGAGATCGAAAACCATCGATGGGAGATATATTTTGATGATGCAACTTCCTTTCATAAAGGAGAAGCACCATGATCTACTCTTCCAGGAAAGGCAGGGATAGAAATAGTCCTCTTAACTCCAGACTATGATGTGATGAGATTCTCATACTATCTCTCCAATCCCTTGTTGACCTTCATATGCATGCCATAAGTCAAAGTCAAGTCTACAAATCAAATTCGACGGACTTCGGAGGTGACAGTGCATAAATTGAGGCTCAAATGCACTGGACGTCACGAAAAATGGTCAAAATGACCTCCGATCGATGAACGGACATCACTGTCACATTTAAAACATCAAAATTTATTAGAATATAAATATTACAAAATCTAACGAGCAATTGATTAAGCGCTCGAGCTATCAATAATCATATGTCGAATTGAGGAAGCTGCGATGACCAAACGACCTCTGTTCATGAAATTGATCATGCTGTTAGCTTCAAAACATCAAAAATTATCAAATGAGACTATTCACACTTAATTTGGATGAGTTTGCACAAATGTCAAATAATCAGCAGTGGCATCACGCAAATTGAGGCTGAAATGGACTCGATGTCTCTGAAAATACTTGAAATGACCTCCGATCGATGAGCGGACTTCGCCGTCACATTTAGAATGTTGAAATTGGTCAGGATATAAATATTGTATAGCTTAATAATCAACTGATCAAGTGCTTGAGTCATCAACATGCGCATATATCGGTCGAGGATACCCGCAAAACCAAAGCGACCACCATTCATGAAATTGAATATGTCGTTAGTTTCAAAATATTGAAATCTATCAAATGAGACTATTCATGCTCAATTCAGATGAGTTTATGCAAATGTCAAATGATTTAAAATTATAATGCATAAATCGAGACTAAAATGTATTGGATGTCACCAAAATAAACTCAAATGACCTCCGATCAATGAACGGACTTTGCCATCATGTTCAGAATATTAAAATTGATCAGGATATAACTATTACATAACTTAATGATCAACTAATCAAACGCTCAAGTCATCAATATGCTCGCATGCATATCGAAGTTAGGAGGCACCAACGTAAGTCAAACGACCTCTGTTCACAAAATTTATCATGTCATTGGCTTCAAAATGTTGAAATCTATCAAATGAGACTATTCACGCACAATTCAGATGAGTCTATGCAAATATCGAATGATTTAAAATGACAACACATAAATTGAGGCTGAAATGCACTGGACGTCACCAAAATTAACTCAAATGACCTTCGATCGATGAATGAACTTTTCCATCATGTTCAGAATGTCAAAATTAGTCAGAATATAAATATTGCATGACTTGATGACCAACTGACCAAGCGCTCGAGTCATCAATGTGCCTAAACACATATCGAGGTTAAGAGGCACTAACGAGGATCAAATGATCTCTGTTTGTGAAATTGATAACGCATTGGCTTTGAAACATTGAAAACTAGCAAGTAAGATTATTCGTACTCAATTCAGACAAGTCTGCATGAAAATTACGGTTGAAAGCGGCGATGTGCATTTTGAGCTGACATGGACTCAATTTGGCGTTGACTTGAACCAAATGGCCTTTGATCGTGAAACGGACTGCGCCATTGCGTTCAGAACAATGGAATTACCTTACTATATATATACATGCTTGTGTTTCTTTGCATGTTTGAAGGTCTCGTCGTGCTCAAGAGGATGCGATGAGATAAAAAATTGGCTATGGTGTCGCAAGACACCGCTCACGTTCAAGTGGGCATACCAAGTAAACCAATTAGATTGGTTGTCCCCTGATGAAATCTTTAAAATTTTATCTAATTTCTAGATTTAGAAAAAAAAAGGGAGGGATGAATATATATTATATTTGTCTTCTTTCAAGTTTAAAAGCCTCGTTGTGCTCAAGAGGGCACGACGAGATGAAAAATCAGCTGTGGTGTCGCAAGACATCGCTCATTATGCTCAAGAGGGCATACCGAGTAAGCCAAAATACCCCCGATGCAGCCCCCTACACGGGGATGATGTCGGGAGGCTGCCAAAATTGTATCAAATCTTTTGATTAGAAAAAAGGGGAGAGTGAAATGAACTAACTTAAGAATGCTAGTGAGGAAACCAGTAATTTTAAACTAAAAGCATCAAATAAGAAAAAAAAGGGGGGATGAATATATATTGTATTTATCTTCTTTCAGGTTTAAATGCCTCATCGTGCTCAAGAGGGCGTGATGAGATGAAAAACTCGGTTGTCGTGTTGCAAGACACTGCTCACTATGCTCAAGAGGGAGTACCGAGTAAGCCAAAATACCCCCGATACAGCTCTCTACACGGGGATGACGTTGGAGGCTGCCAAAATTTTGACTAAAATTCATGACTTAAACAAACTCAAATGGAAATTACCTAAATTTAAGTCAAACAAAAGAATATATGATAAATATGAAGATAAATGTTAAATCAAAATTAAATAGGAGCCTTTAAAAGAATTTTGGAAATAATAGAACACTCATTTAAAATGCAAGTAAAATTTAGGAGGCTACTATTAAACTCACAAACTCTAATTGTAATTCTCTATAGCTTAAATTGAAAGAAAGTGAGTTCTCTTTTCTTGTAAATTCCTCAAAATTAAATAAGCATTAATTGGAATTTGGGAGACTAATACTAAACTCATAACAAAAACAATAAACTTAAAGTCTAAAGATGAATCTAAATTAGGTTTAATAACTCTTATACGAATATGGAGGTAATTACTATGCTAGCTAATTGCATGAGTAGGGCTAAAGCAATAAACACTGAAATCGCATAACTTATCAAAAGTGATGTAAATTAAACATAATCAAATTAGGAGAATTACAAAAACTAAATAAGTAAATTAAGTGTAAGTAATATTTTAAACTATAATCTAAATCAAAATGCCTTCTTCGCCATCGAATCTGCAACTCTTTGTACAAGCAGATAGAAGGTGATACTAAATCAAAATCTACAAAAATTATAGGGCTTCCTTCGATCAAAAATTAAGGAATTTCATTCTAATTGTGATTTCAAAAATCAACAAAATCACTAATTAGGCAAAATTAGCTAAGCTATAAACACATGCATGTGCTCGGACATAGAGATTTAAAGTAAAAATTTTAAAGTCTGAAAAGGTTGTGCAGGCTAAATTAGAAAAAAAATGAAAATACAAAATTAATCTCAAAATTCAAACATAAAATTACCTAAAATTACTATGCACTCACATGGGCCCCAACACTGCGTTGAATGCTTAAATTCAAGTGTTTGAGGATGTTGCACGGGTTGCTTCCCAATTTAGTCTTATGACTGGATCCGGGTTAACAAAACCTAAAAATAAATTATGAGAATTTCAACTTAATGAAATATCTGAGAAGCTAATTCTATGATGTGATAGTAGATCTAATCCTCTATTAAGAGCTAAACATAGTTGACAGGATCTAAAGTTCTCAAATATATTTGAGTCAATCAATTAACTACCCTAATGATGGCTGTGTTGAATGGTGATTTCAACCAAAGGGGATACTTCTATCAAAATGCCATTCTAATTTCAAATCAAATTAACTCAAATTGAGTGTCAATCTAAAAAAATTATTTAAATGAAACTCTATGAAAATATAAAATCAATCTCATAATTCAAACACAAAGTTACCTAAAATTGCTATACACCCGCATGGGCCCCGACACTATGTTGAATGCTTAAATTCAAGTGTCTGAGGATGCTGTGTGGGTTACTTCTCGGTTTAGTCTTAGGACTAGGTCCAAGTTAACAAAATCTAAAAATCTAGAATAAGTGTTTAAAATTAGTGAAATATCTGAAAAATTGATTCTGTCAAGTGATAGTGGATCTAATCTTTTGTTGTTATTAAGCGAGTTGGCAGGATCTAAAGCTCTTAAACATATTCAAATTAATCAATTTTTCAAATCAAATTAAGTAATAATTTGCTATCATTAAAAACTTAAATCAAACTCAATCCATCTACCTTCCACAACTGTTTGTCAGGGATGACAAATTAATAAAACTCAAGCTCATAAAAGAGCTAATATTAAATCAAGTGTTATGTTATATTCACTCTCAAAAATCTCACACTAGTAAGGGCGTGACACATGTCCTTTGATTGCGTGGCTTGGCCAGTAGACTCCACAGATGAAGCAATTACGACCAAAGTCCTCTGATCGTGTGGTTTGGCCAATCAGGCTCCATTATATTACGATCATGATCATAGCCCTTATGATCCCTAATGGATCTACCCTTTGAGTTGTGAATCATAGGGTATACTTGATAGGGCAATTAACCCTATGTCAACTAAGGTAGACTTAAGTCTATCTCCTTAGATAAACACCACCCCAGGTCTACAAGGATTTTTTAGATGGCATGTGTATTCGATAAGGATCCTTCGTGATTGGGTAGACTACCTCCTCTAACTAAGTAGACTAGGGACCACCACTGCCTTGAATGATGGAACCATGGGATCTAGATCAGACATATCATCATTCCCCCAACCATCCGGTTTAGGCTGAAATGATGAATTTCATAATCTAAATTCTGAAACTCCATATGCTGTTACTATTTGCTACACATTAAGCGATTTGATGACTAGCCTTAATCGTAAGTTCTCTCTCACTTATTGGGAGGGGTAATTAACTATGGGGCTTGCCATAGAAAACCTAGAACCATATCTAAAGTCCTCACTAAATGAGGATGAAATCTCTAGGTAGTGTCTTATATACTATTCCATCTAGCTTCTAAAAATTACACCGACAGTTCATTGGTTTGTTTAGCTAATATCTATTTTACAGGTTTTAGTTAAATTTACTTTTCCCATTTTCATGTAATTTTGCAATTAGAATTTAGAATGATTATTATGGGGGGATTAGGATGAACATTGGTCATAAGACTATGTCTTATGTACCATGTGAAGCCTTTGAACTACATTCCAACCAACCAAGAAGAAAGAAGAAAGAAGAAAGAAAAAGAAAGAAGAAAGAAGAATGAAGAATGAAAGCGAAGAATGAAGAGCCCCATAACATGAATTCCTTCTTGATTGTAATTAATTCATTTGTAATCAGGGTTGTATAAGGATAGAGCTCGGCTGCCCAATTTCTTTTCGGGTTGTGCGGTGGAGCCCGACCATAAATGGCCTCTTATTCTATTGTGCTAGCTTTATAAATTGTATGATGTTTGTTTAGCTTGTGCATTAAGATGGCATATTTTCTTAGTTTCTTCCTTACTTTGATGTATGGCCTGGATGATGATTAAGCTCTTAGAAAAATAAATTTTCTAACCAACTAATCAATTCAAATTAAAAATAAATAACTCATAACCTCACCTAAAGCCTAGGTTATAAAACAAGATAAGAGATTTAGCAATCCCTTAGCTGGATGTTGTATGTTTTCACATCATACATAAAAAACATCTTATTTCACTCTTGTTATGGAGGGCTTCCACCTTTGCCCGAGAACTTGACTTGACCTTTGAGAGCCATGGTGGAAACACATCTCCTTTCTCATTGATTTCATCTCATAATCTAATTTCTCATGCATTAGGCATATGAATCCTAAAGCCTGTGTCTAATTGATTGTCCAAAAATGAAAATAAAATATAACAAAAAATTTCATTAGATTTAAGTCATTAATCATGCCTACATGATTTACTCTCTTAGGGAGTGTGTTTAAGGACTTAGTCTCTTTTTAAATAAACAATAGCTTAGCTATCTTGAAAAAGCATATGACTTGCATACATGTATTTAAAATCATAGGAGGAGTTAGTTGGTGGCCACCCCTAGGCGGTTGTAAGTCCAAACAATTGGGTGGTTTATCCTCTCTTGTGGAGGTAAACCAAATACCCATTTTTGCCTTAGGTTTAGGTTGTGCCTTGGCCCTCATCAAAGCTCCATAGATTTAGCTTCAAAGGTTGCTACTTCTCTGTGTAGGCTATGAGCGTAAATCCTCACCTCTTGGGCATTTCTATGATCTTCTGTAATTGAATTGTAAGTCCTAGATTTCTAATAAAACTTTAACTCAAATAAATAATTCCCCTCAATTTTAAAAATATAAAGCCCAATTATAGGATAGTTTGGGATGCTTATTAGGCTTCCTGGTATCATAAGCATCCCCTACTTATCTTCTTTTGGCTTTGATAATAACTCCCTCCTCTTGATCAAACCCACTTGATCTTCTAAAAATGAACCAATTGATTGATAGTTCTATCTTCAAAATCTTTAGAGATAATAATCATTTCTCTTAATCGAGAGTATTCTTAAGGAATCTCATTCGTTAAGATGTAATTAACTATGGGGGCTTGCCCCTGCAGGGAACTTAATGGACCTGATTTAAAATAAATCATGTTTTACTTTTCCATGTAAAGTAGGGGAAGAATCTCTGGTACATTCTGAAGGTCCATAGTCCTTAGGAGTCCTTATTAAGGTGGTTAAGTCCATTTGTAGGATGGTGACTTTTGTCTCCCAAGATAGTGCATCATTCTTCAATATTGCACCCGATCACCCTAATAAGAACATCTGTAGATCTACATGTGATCCAACACAAGAAGTGTTTAAAATATATTTTTAGTTCTTCATTTATTTCTTTTCTCTCTCAGAAAGATTAGATGAAGAATCAAAAATTTTCACCATAGCAAGTTATTGTTCATATGGTTAATTACCACTTAATTAAGGTAAGAAGGTAATTATAGCTTAATCAATCAATTCACCTAATTAATTAACCAATAAATCCTAAGAAAAATAGGTGAGGCATAGGCCATTCCCCTAAACAACCTCAAATCATTTAAGATTAATTGGCTAATTAATTAGAGAGTAATTAGGGTAATTAACATTTTAATTAAATAATAATTAAGCTTAATTTACTATTCAAAATAAATTATTAATAATTTTAATGGATACCTCTCTAAAATACCTTTAAAATGAGTTTTTGTTTCTATTTTTTATTTTTATACAATTTGTTATGAATTATGGAAGTTTCAACCTTAAAAATGGAATAAATAATCTTAATTAAGCCTAATCCCATCGTTGCCATGTGGCGCACTGATGCAGCGTGCTTTCCACATGGCGCCATGGGATTGGCTATTTAAGTAGTCACATCTAAGGCTGACACAGATGGCAGAGGGATGTAGTTTCTCGTGAGCTGTCTAATCTAAGATCGGACAGCCATGATCAAACTTGCAATTAAAGAAGGATTAATCGATTGATCTAGCATGATTTAATCATGGCCGTCCATTCTGATCATATGGAATGGACAGTGCAGGATCTATTAGCTCTCAAATGATGAAAGATAGAGCCTGTTTACCATAGATCGTTCGATCTGAGCTCACCCGAGATCAAATTCACTCCAACACAACCCACACCTTGCAGTGATCTACAAAGATCCAATGGCTACGATCGGCTCACATGCAAATTTTCTTCATAAATCTTTAACACATTTTTCCTAAAGCTTGGTTTTCATGGAATTACCTCACCAAAGCTAAGACCGGTGGTTCACACACTTGAGGAAGCTTTGTCTAGTTGAGATGAAGCCGTGTTGAGCAAAAATTGGATTAACTCCAAGTGGTTTGCTCAGAAGGCCAAGAATGGTGCTTCAGAGCTTCATCTTTGATTGAAGTCTATCCTCTAGTGGATTTGGAGCTCAAGAAATGACTTGGGTGGCTTTGACGGGGTGTGTGGAAGGTGTATGTAGGAGGAATTTGGTTTTGGTTGAGAGATGAGAGAGTTTCAATCGAGAAAAGGGTGTCTTGTTTTGGCTTCACTCGGGGAGGAAGAAATCCAAGAGAGGAGGCCTTGGGGAAGCTCTGGGGAGTGCTAGGGAGTTTCAAAAATTCCTTAGGAGCTCTTTTGAAATGAATGGATGTCTTTCTCATGAGAATTGAAGAGTATATCCCTCAATCATGTATGATGGATGGACGGGATTACTTCCCAAATTTTGGTTGGTCATCATCAGAACCTGGAGGGGTAATCGAGTCCATGTAGCTTGCCATGAGTGGAGGAATGCTTGGGAGGTGGCTCAAGATAGGATGTGGGATGATGGCTCTTTCATTGTCGATAAGCCTCTCTCGTTTGTAGGCGGTGAGTTAACTCACCTCCCTTTGTCCATGGCGAACCTGACAACTTAGGATGGACTAGGTGGCTAGGTTTGACCTCAAAGTGGGTGAGTGTGGGCAAGGGAAAAGGAGTGGACTTTGCCCATTTTGGCAAAATCACACATGGGAAGCATATCCAAGAAAGATTTGTGTTTGGCTCCAATTGGGTTTTGGATCATTTTTGGTATGGATGTTTGATGGGTTAGTCAAGCTCAAGCTCCCATGGGTTAGTTTCAAGGGTTTTGGCTCAATTTGGTCAAATGGGTCAATTTGGGTCATGTTGGGTTAGGTTGACCAATTGGTCAAATTGGATCAAACCAAGGCTTGGGTTAGTTTCAAATGATGATTTGAAGTGTTTAGGTTCAAGTGATTTCAATCAATTTGGCCTAAGTTTGATTTTGGCTTATTTATATTCATATAGGTCAAATGGGTCAAGTTGACCAATTTGGCTTAGGTCAGGTGTTGGTTCAAGTTCAATTTGTTAATTTAAAATGATTGTAGGCTTTAGTTTGAATTAATTTAGATTTAATTTGAATTTAGGCCAATTTGACCCTTTAGGTCAATTTGGACTAAGTTGGTCAATTAGATCAAATATGGCTTTGGCAAGTTCAATAGTCAATTTAGAATGAACTTGAGCCATTGGTTGTAATCAATTTGGGTTGGATAATGATTTGACCCATTTTGGCTTTTTAGGCCAATTTGGGTCAACTTGGGTCAAATGGACAATTGGGTTTGGTTTGACTTAATTGATGGTCAAGTCATGTTCAATCATTGATTATGAGTTGATGTGAACTAGTGGTTTCAATTGATTTGGTGTATGGTGAGTTTTGGCCAATTTGGGTTTTATATGGGCTAAGGGTTGACTTGGTTTGGCCCAATTTAAAGCAATTGATCATCCTAGAGTGATCAATGATTATGGTATGAGGTTTGGATGGGCTTGGTTCAATCTAATTTGGGTTGGATTAGAACTTGATTCATTGGAATTCTTTAGGCCATTTTAGGTCAAGTGGACCCAGATGGGTTAATTGACTAAGTTTTGGCTTGACTAAGGTTTATATATGAGCTTAAGATTGAAATATAAATCAAATTGCAATCAATTTGGGATATGATTTGAAATTTTTAAGTCAGAAGGGCTAAGTTGGGTTTGACTTGGGTTGATTTCAATTTGGCTTGATAATTATAGATTTTATTTATATGTGGATAGATGATTGAAGGAGTGATTCATTCAAGAGAAAATCCATTGGTTTTGACATGATTTAGATCGGTTTTGGCCAAGTTCAAGGAATTGTCTTAAAGGGTTTAAATTGGGTTTTAATTTGATTTTAGATTTAGTTTTGGCTATTTGAGTTGATATTTCATTTATATTTATGAATATAAATGATTTATGATAAAATCTCTTATGTTTGGAGTGATTTGAATGCAAATTTAACTAAGATCATGGAGGTATGACAAAAAGAGTTTAGAAATAAATTGATTTAGTTTTGATTAATAGAATGTGGGTTTCATTTATATTTGTGAATATAAATGAATATATAATTAATTTATGATAAAACCAATTGAGTTTGGGTTGATTTGAATGGGATTTGGCTAAGCTCATGGAGGTAGGTCCATATGGGTTAGCTTGAGATTTGATTTGATTTGGATTTAGTATGATTTTATTTTTGTTGTTTGAATTTATATTTCATTTACATTTATGAATATAAATGAAGATATGATTGATTCATGAGGAGATTAATCAAGTTTGGATTGAATTGGGTGGAGATTTGGCTAAGTCCATGGAATTCAATCATAAAAAGGAGGTTTGAGAGTTTAAATTTGATTTTGGGTTTCAATCATTTGGAATTGAGTTTGGACTTGGATTTATGAAATGATTGAGGATTGAATTGATCTTGGAGAAAATCAATTGAATTTGGATTGATTTGAATTTGGCTAAAGTTAAGGCCATGGAGTTCAATCATAAGGCTTATGGAAGAGTTTTGATTTTGGATTTGATTATGGGTTTCAATCATTTCGTTTGGAATTTGGATTTGGATTTAGTATTTGAATTGAATTTGAGGTTTGGTTTTGAAGGTGAACATAGGTTGGGTCAGATGGGCAAGTCTCCCTAAATCCTTAAGGCATAACCTATGGCTAACCCTTAACTAGGCTTAGCAGGTAGTGTCTTAAGACTAAGGAACTCTTAGTGTCTATAAGAGTCCTAGATCTATGATGAGGAGGTTGAGAACTCACTTAAAAAATGAGGTCAATAAGATAACATAAGTATGGGTTAATTAATATATTTAATGCATATTATAACCTAATTAACTCATAAAATCAACTTAATTACATTTTACTAAACCAAAATTAATTCAGAAACATGAGAATGGGTTAAGATAAGCAAACTTCTCTTCACATTTCTTAAATCAAATCAAACATGAATTCACAAATGACATTAAAGAAGCTTTGGTTTATCTTAAATGATTTTATTTGATATAATTGTCCTTAGGAATTAATTTGATTGAATAAAATCATGTGTTTATGTTTATTTATTCCTTTCCAATCATGTTAAATTTTGTATGTCATTTGAAATCATACATTCATCTTTTCAAAATTAATTAAATCAAATCATTTTTTTTATGTCAAGCTTGCATGTGTTGATTTGATTTAATATATGTGTGGCTATTATCAATATTAAATCTAAATGTATTTTTAAAAATCTTATAAATGAGTAATAATATATGAAGTGATAGTAGTTATGATTGCATATAAGTTTGCATATGCTTATAGCTTAAGTATGTGAAATAGAGCTTTCTTTTCTTTAATCTATATGTAGTTTCGCATGTATTTGAATGTTAATAAGTATATAGTCTAGATATCCCAAGAATACGAGGCTTTAGTTAGCCCCAAGGAGGTCATTTGATTACCTCATTTCCCTAGTTTAACAATGACACATACTTATTTGATTTCATTTAAATGTATTCCTGCATTAGAATTGGGATGAAATTTTATTTCACATACATAAATGTTCTAATCAAATAAAAAATAATTTTTGCATGATTTTCTTTCTCTTATTTACATATACATTCATGTGTAGTGAGATATAAAAGTATATAGTCTGGATCCCGGGAATATGAGGCTTTAACTAGCCCCAAGAAGATCATTTGATTACCTCACTTCCCTGGTTTAACAAAGGCATGTACTTGCTTATTTCTCTTTACATGTGTATGTATGTGTGGCTAAAAGATGAAAATTTCTCTTTTCTAGTAAAAATACATGCATTTATAATAGACTAAGTGATTGAATTAATTAACCATATGATTTGGGGTCTCTTTCCTTATGTTCTTACATATAAATTTGCATATGTTTGAATGCTAATGGGTATATAGTTTGGACATCCAGGAATAAGAGGCTTTAGCTAGGAGGAGGTCATTACCTGCTATAATAATGACATGTACCTATTTAATTTCATTCTTATATCTTTTGTATATGAATTTGGATAAAGCTCTAAATTAACTTGATTAAATAATTCAATCAAATAAGAAATATAAACTTCAAATATGCACATCTACATTCATCATTTAAGTGTGGTAAAACATGTTGTAGGTATAGATACACTTAGGATTAAATCATATGCATATTATATGTGATGGAAAGGAATGATTGAATATAAATCATGTGATAGTATTTCAATTAGATTAACCTTAAGAAGCCTTTCACATTGAATATAATTATTTAAAGTAAACATAAACTTAGGATTAATCTAAAATGTATAATAAGCCAATCACTAAAGGGAACTAAATCAAATTAGCATGCTTTAGAAAGTGTCTTAAGATAAGGATAAAAGGGGGTCAATCTTCTTTGATCTCTTTATAACACTTAGATGCTAAGTGTAAATCATATGAAATCAAATAAAATACAAATTAAAATTTTCAAATCAATTAAACAACTTGAAGGGAAATCATTCTTTATGGTTAAATTAAATCTCTTTTGCACCTAGAGAGCTACAACTCTAACACTTAGCAAGACATACCACATAAGTTTTAACACACACATTACAATTAAGTCACTACTTGTAGCTTTATGTTAGGGAGGTGCTTGGTATGATGTATGTTTTAATTTTTTGAAGTACTGTCGTAGACTGGATATTAAGGTGTATGTCTCGTAGACTAGATGGTTGGTTGTGATTAGCCTAATCATATTTTCAATAGGAGATTACCTAATCATATTTTCTATAGGAGATTATGCTTAAGGGGCCGCTTAAAAATAAATATAAATGCTCTCTTTGTAGGTTGCTTAAGCCCCTAAGCATAATTCAAGTTAGGATAGGTGGGCTTGGTTACCTATGTGAAGGGTGCTAAGTCTAAATTATGATATAACTGCTTGAGATTGTATGTATGTTTAACTAACCTCTATTTTGTAGGTGTAGTTAGATTTACTTTTTCTATTCTTAATATAATTTTATAATTAGGAATTAAGATTAGTGTTATTGGGGATTAGGATGAGCAGTGGGTAGAAGGCTTTATGCTGGGAGGCCCTATGATGCCTTTGAAGCAAGCACACCCTAATCAAGAAAAGGAAGAAAGAAGATATAAAGAAATGAAGGAAAGAAGTCCCCCCATAGTATTTTATAAATTGTAATTCTTATTTTATATTTCTGGGTTGTATAAGGGTAGAGCTCGGCTACCCATCTTTTCTTTTTTAGATTGTACGGTGGTCCCTACTGCTTCAGCCTCTTATTCTTTTACATTATTTATAAAATTATTTGATATTTTGTTTAGCTTAAGTAATAGAAACAACATGTTCTTCCTAGTTTTTTTTTATTGATGCTTTAATGTGTGGCCTGGATGTAATTAGGCTCTTAGGATAAAAATAAATCTTTTACCCAACTACAACTTATAACTAAAATTTTCTATAACTCATAACCTCACCATAATAGCCTAGGAATTAAAATAGATAATTAAAAGATTTAACAACCCTTTAATTGAATGTTTGAATATTTCATAACATGTATATCATATTATTTCACTCTTGAAAATAGTATATTTCTATTCTTGCAGGATAGGGGAATGCTTGACCTGAGGGCATCCCTTGTGGTGGAAAACACCCATTTCTCACTAATTTAGCCAACAATCTAATTTCATCATGCATATAGGCATCAAAAATCTAAAAGCTTTTGTCAAATGAAGTCTCAAAATTTAAATAATATTTGAAAAGATTTGTATTTGTAGATTAAGTCATTACACATATCACTCATGCTCTAGTCTCTTAGGGAGTGGGTTTAAGGATTTTAGTCTCTTTCTAAACTACTAATATCCTAATTATCTTGCAACTTCATAAGACTTGCCTACATGGATTTAAAGCATAGAAAGAGTTAGTTGGCGGCCACTCCAAGCGATTACGAGTCCAGTAGTTGGGTGGTTTATCTTCTCTTGTGGAGGTAAATGTTATGCACATCTGTGCTTAGATTTAGGTCATGCTTTAGCTTTTCCTAAACCTCCCTAGATTTAGGATCCGAGGTAGCTATTTTCTTATGGCTACAAGCATAAATCCTCACCTCTTAGGCTTTTCCACAGCCTTGTGTTGATGGATTATAAGCCATAACAATCTAATAAAATTTCAACTAAAACAAAATCATTCACTTAACTTTCAAATATATAAAGCCCATTTATATGATAGATTGGAATGCTCACTACACCTCCTACTATCATGAGGCATTTTCTACTTATTCCCTTTGGCTTCCAAAATAAGTCTTCTCCTTGAGCTTTCCCACTTGATTTTCCAACATAGCCAATTAATTAATAGTCTATCTTTGAAATCTTTGGAGACAATAATTCCCTACTTTAATCGAGAGTATATCTAAGGAATTCACCTTTCTTACGATGTAATTAACTATGGAGGCTTGCTTCCATAGGAAACTTAACGAATTCAGCTTAAAATAAACCTTGCTTTACTTTTCCATGTAAAGTAGGAAAAAAAATCTCTAGTACATTCGAAGGCCCATCATGCCTTAGGAGTTCTTATTAGGTAATTAGGTCCATTATAGGGTGGTGATTTCTATCTTTTGAGATTATGCACCATTCCTTAATATCATACCCAATCACTTGTAAGATAGATCTGGTGGTGTCATCTCAAAATAAAACACCACTACCTGAGATTTTGCATTTTTTGTGAGGACTTTAGATTTAATTTTAGGTTTCCTATAGGCGCAAGCACCTATAGTAGTTAATTATCTCTCCCAATGCTAAGAGAGAACTTTCGATTAAGGCTAGTTATTAGATCGCAAAATGCATAGCGTATAGTAGCAGCATATGGAGTTTTGAAATTTTGATTTATAAAATTCATCATTTTAACTTAAAGTAGATGGTTGGGGGAATGATGATGCATCGATCAAGATCCCATGATTCCGTCATCTCGGGCTATCGTGGTCCCTAGTCTACTTAGTTAGAGGAGGTAGTCTTGAATGATCCTTGTCAGTAGCCATGGGTTGCATCATCTAAGAGAACCTTTGTGGTGTTTATTTTTGGATTCATTTGTGTGTGTATATGTGAGAGGATACCACGCAAATCTGAGGATGTACTTATTGAGGTGATCGGGTATGACATCAAGGAATAGTGTACTATCTCGAAAGATAGAACTCACTACCCTACAATGTACCTAATATCCTAATAAGGACTCCTAAGGCATGATGGCTCTTCGAATATACTAGAGATTTTTCTTCTACCTTATATGAGAAAGTAAAGCAATGTTTTATTTAAACCGAGTTTGTTAAGTTCCCTATGGAGGCAAGCCTCCATAGTTAATTACATCTTAAGAAAAGTGAATCCCTTGAGAATACTCTCGATTACAGTAGATGATTATTGTCTCCAAAGGATTCAAAGAAAGGACTATCAATAAATTAGTTATGTTTTAGAAGATCAAGTGGGATGGATCAAAAAGGAAGAGTTATTATCAAATCCAAAGGAGATGAGTAGAGAGTACTCATGATACTAGGAAACCTAGTGAGCACTCCAATATATCCTATGATTGGGCATTATATATTTGAAATTCAGGAGATTTATTTATTTGATTTGAAATTTTATTAGAAATCTAGGACTTATAATTCCACAAAATAAGATTGTAGAAATGTCTAAGAAGTGAGGATTTATGCTTGTAACTCACAAAAGTAAACAACAACCTTAGATCCTAAATCTAGGGAGCTTTGGCAAATTCCAAAATATGAAATGAATCTAAGGCAAAAGTGGGTATATAGTTTACCTTCATAAGAGAGAGTAAATCACCTGACTGGTGGACTTATTACCGCCTAGAGTGCAGTGACTAACTCCTTCTACACTTTAAATTCATGTAGGTCATATGATTTTGCAAGATGGCTAGGATATTATTATTTAGGAAAGAAACTAAGTCCTTAAACCCACTCTCTAAGAGATTAGAGCATGACGGGTATGAATAATGACTTAAATCTAATGCAAATTTTTTTTATCAAATTTCATTTAATTTAGGACTCTTTATTTTGACACGGGCTATGGGATTTTGTATATCTAAATACATGAGAAGTTGATTATGGGCCAAATCAAAAGGGAAAGAGGTGTTCTTCCATCATAGGCTCTCAAAGGTTAATCCCATTTTATCTGGAAAAGATAGAAGCCCTCTTTTAGCAAGAGTAAAACAAGATGGTTATGCATGATATTAAACATACAACATCCAGCTAAGGGGTTGCTAAATATTTTATTATCTTGATTTAATGCCTAAGCTTTCTATGAGGTTGTGAGTTATTTTAAAAGTTTAGTTATGGGTTATTAATGGGATAAAAAATTTATTTTTATTCTAAGAGCCTAATCACATCCGGGCCATACAAAAATCACCAATCATAAAACTATGAAAAGGCATATTTTGTCTAATGCACAAGCTAAACAAATTATCAAACAATTTATAAAGCTACCGCAAAAGAATAAAAGCGATTGGGTATCATACCACAAAAGAAATGTGGGTAGCGAATAAACCCGGATAAGATAATAATTACAATTACATAATAACTTCCATTTCATTCTTCTTTTTCATTTCTTCATCATCCATTTCCATCTTCTCCATTTCTTTCCTAATGCTTAAAATTATAGGATAATTTGCTTTGCACACCACACATAGATAGGAACCCACTTGTCCCTAACTTGGGTTATGCATTAGAAGGCTAAGCAACACACTGTACAAAAAAAAAATATTTATATTCTTCTTTAAGCTGAATGCCTACATAAAATATGATTAGGTTAATAACGGTCTAACATCCAGACTATGCACATACACCCTAACATCCAATCTACAATAATACATCACAAAATAAGCATACACCAAACCATACACCGCCCTAACATAGAGCTAAAAATGGTGACTTAGTCTGATGTGTGTGAATTAAAGCTTGTGTGATATGTCCTAACTAGGCTTTAGAGTTGTAATTTTCTAAATGTGAGGATTTAATTTATAAAGGGTTAATTTATCTTTAAGTGATTTAATTGAATTGAAGATTTTACTTAGTGTTTTCTTGTGTTTCATTAACAACTAAGTGTTATAGAGAAGAAAGAGATGGGACCTCTCTTTCATCCCTAACCTAAGTCACTTCTAAAATAAGTTAATTTCCTTTAATGAATGGCTTGTTATATGTTTTAATCAATCCTAAGTTTAGGTTCACTCTAAATGACCTTATTCAATAAGAAAGACATCTTAAGATTAATTAGAATGGATTACTATCACATAACACATATTCATTTATTTTTTTTCATCATGTATATCATGCATATGAGTAAATCCTAAGCATACCTATACATGCAATTTATATTTTTAGCATACTTGAATAAGAGTTTTAAGTGAGTACGATGCCATTGTTCTACACCAGGGGCGTAAGGTACAAGACCTACTTAGGGCTACTTAACCCTCACAGCCTCAAGGTGTCCAGACTAACATACCACTTTTCTAAATACATGTAATGTACAAAAGAACCACAAGGATAAGAAGTCATGCAAGGAGTCATATTTGATTTGGTTATGTGATTTATATATGTGACATGAAATTCTTCCTAAGTCTTAACATAGAAATGCATAGGAGTGGATTTAGGCAAATATTGTGTTCTTTTCAAATGAACTATACATTTGTAAATCCTATATGAATCTATGTAAGATAAGGAAATAGAACTTCATATTGCATATCTTAAATTATCAACACATGCAAACTTATGGCTATTTGTAATTAACATCATTCCATTTATAATAAGTGATTTATAGGCTTTTGAAAATAACATTTGATTTAATAGTAATATACACCTATTTGATTTAAATTAACACATGCAATTAGACATAAAAGAAACCATTTCATTTAGCTAATTTTAAAAGAAATGAATGCATGATTACACATGGGAAGCAACATTTAACATAATTGGAAATAAATAAAGGAACATAAGCATATGATCTCATTCATTCCAATTAATTCTTAAAGATAATTATACTAAATAAAGCCACTTGAAATAAACCAAAGTTCTTTAATGTTATTTCATCTTTAGGTTTGATTTGAGTTAAGGAAATGAAAGAGGTTTTCTAGTCCTAATCCCATTGCTGCCCCATGTGTGAGTTGAATTGATTTAATAAAAAAAGTAATTAGGTTGATTTTATGGTTTAATTTAGTTTGGGTATGAATTAAGCCAATTAATTAACCCTCACCTACATCACCTTATGTTAATTAACTAATTAATAATGAGCCAATATGATATGCAACCACATGGAAAGTAAATTTGCAATGCTCCTAAGAAATGAAGGGGGGAGGGGGCTAATACAATTGGCTCATGATTAATAGTTAATTAAGCTTGAGGGATCTCACTTAACTATTTTTATGATTTTCTCACACATATGTGCTAACCATAATTTCATTATCTCCCCTTTTGGGTTATTAAACACCCAAAGAGCTACCCAAAATTAAATTAGAGAAATAGATTCAATTGAATTAATTAAGTTCATTAATTAACTAATTAAACCTTAATTAACCTTAACTAATCAAAATGAGATGGACTTAGAGAAAGAGACAAAGAAGGGAGCTTAAGTCTCAATCCCTATATCCTTTCAATTAGTTGATTAAAGATCAGGTATGATTTGGATTTTTGATTAATCTTGTTAATTAATTAATTAAGGGGTGTTAATTAATTAATTATTTAAGAGGGATTAAAGAAGACTTAAATAAAGGATTAGAAGAGGGAGTCTTAATCTATTTCCCTAGACATCATCATCATTAACAGTTAATAAGCTTAATTGATTGATTAATTTATTGTTCATTTGCTTAATTATCAATAATTATATTAAGAAAGTGATTAAGGCTTAATCCATTAGTTTCCCTAATTAAGCAATCAATGAAATCCCAGAAAAATAGGGAAGGCAGAGATCATCCCCCTGAACATGCACATAAAGTTCGAGATTAATTAGAAGATTAATTAGTAGTAATCGTTAATTAAATTTCCAAATTAAACTTTAATTAAGCTAAATCTACTTTTCAAAATTAATTAATAATAATATTTCTAAATTCTACTCTGAAATATCTTTAAAATGAGCCTAAGTTTGTACTTTTTAGATTTTTATAAAATGAGCCTAAGTTTGTACTTTAATAATAATTTTTATAGAGTTAATTGCACTTTGGTGAAGATTTGAGCAAATGGGAATCGAAGGTGGCCTCCCTGTTTCGATTTTGCGTAAAACCAAAAATGGGATTTTGGGGAGCTTGGGAAGGCTTGGAAATTGTTAATCTCTCCTTGGTTGTTAGGGATTTGAGTGTGAGTGTGTTAGTTTGAGTGAGAATGAGGAGGTATACCCCTCATTCTTTGATCGAATGGTTGTGGGCGATTTGGATTCTTCTTTATCAATTGGCTACATCAGGTTAATGGAGGTCCAGGTGCATGATGTGGCTTGATTTGGTTGGGTGAGGTGTGGAGGTGGCTACAAGGGAGTAGTGTGTATGGATGTGTGGAAAGCTCTAATGGGGTGGGAGGTGATTTCACCTCCTCATGGATCATGGTCCAACCACATTTGGGTCAGACCATGGTCTTAGGTGCCTAAAAGGACCATGAATAGGTGTCAAGTGGCTAGGGGAGAAAATGACTCAATGAGCATGTATTTTATCTCATGGGATGCCCTAAACCTAAGGGCAAAATGGTCATTTGGTTATGGGTCTGATTTGGGCAGATTTGGGATGGGTCAAAAGTGGGTTAGCCTAAATTTCAAGTGGTTTGGAGTTTATTTGATTTGATTTGACATATTTAGGTCAAATTGGGTTAGGTTGGGTCAAGTTAATCAATTGGTCAAATTGGGTCAAATCGGGTTAAACCAAGGGTTGGGTCAAGTTCACATGACCAATTGGAGTGTATTGGTGTCATTGGTTTGATTCAATTTGCTTTGTAATTGATTATGACTCGTTTGGGTTCATATAGATCAAATGGGTCAAGTTGACCAATTTCACCAATTTGACTAATTTGACCAAATTATGTTAGGTTAAGTGTTGAGTCAAGTTTAATTGGAAAATTTAAGATGATTGTAGGCTTTGATTTAGTTTAATTTAGAATTAATTTGAATTTTGGCTAATTTGACCCTTTAGGTCAACTTAGGCTAGGGTCAAGTTGACCGATTGGTCAAATTGGGCTCAATCATGGTTTTGGCCAAGTTCAATAAGTGATTTGGAATGAACTTGAGCCATTTGTTATCAATTTGGCATGGGTTATGATTTTATTTTGGGTTTTAGGCCAATTTAGGTCAAATGGCCAATTAGGCTTGGTTTGGCTCAATTAGGGTTTAGTCATGTTCAATCATTGATTATGAGTTGATTTTAATCAATTTGGGCTATAGTGGATTTTGGCTAGTTTGGGTTTAATTTGGGCTAAGTGTTGACTTGGTCAGCTGGGTTGACTTTGACCTAATTCAAGACAATTGATTAACTATGATGATTGTCGATCATGTTTTGAGATTTGGATGGGCTTAGTTCAATCCAATTTGGATTGAATTGGAACTTCGCTTAAAAAGGTCTTTTAGGTCACTTTGGGTCAAGTGGACCTAAATGGGTTAATTGGCTTGATCATGGCTTGATTCGAGTTTAGTTATATTGATAAATGGGTTTGAGATTGAAATATAAATCCAATTGCAAGTGATTTGGATCCATAAAGATTTTGGTTCATATGACAATTTCAAGTAAAAAAGGTCTAACTTGGGTTTGATTTGGGTTAGCTTGGATTTGATTTGATAATTATAATTTGTGTTTATATTTGGGATAATGATTGAATCATGAAGAAATCCATGAGTTTTGATTTAGTTTGGATAGGATTTGACCAAGTTCAATGGGCTTAAAGTATAAATTGGATTTTGGTTTTATTTTGGATTTAGCTTTGGCTAGTTGAATTTATACTCCATTTATATTTGAAAATATAAATGAAGATATAAATGATTAATGAGAAAAATCACTTAGATTTAGAGTGATTTGGATTTGGTTATGGCTAAATCCATAAGATGAAATCAAAGGGCTTAGGAAAGATTTTAGAATTTGAATTCAATCATGGGTTTCAATCATTTGATTTGGAATTGATTTATGATTTGGATTTGGAATTTGAATATGGTTTGGTTTGAAAGAAGGAAGCAATGATTTAGTTTGGGCTATAGGGTCGGCAAGTCTTCCTAAATCCCTAAGACACAACCTATCCCTATGGCTAACTCTTCAAAGTCTCTAGAGTTAAGTTAAATGTTCACCTAATCAGAAGTGTCTTAAGACTAGAAGCTCTTGGTGTCATGAGAGTCCTAGATCTATGATAAGGAAATTAAGAGCTCACTCTAAAAGTGATGTCAACAACCTTGTAGACTTGGGCTGGTGTTTGTCTAAGGAGATAAGCTTAAGTCCACCTTAGCTAACATATGATTTTTTGCTCTATCAAGTGCACCCTATGGTTCACAACTCAAAAGGCAAAGCCATTGGGAAACATCAGACCTGATGTGTAATATAATGGTGTTATTTATTTGGCGTGACCACCGGTCGAGAAGGCTCTGCTACATCATATATGGAAGCCGGGCCAAACCATGCTAGAGAACACCATGTCATTATTGACATGAAATTGATTGAGTAAATATAGTTATTTGACTTGACATTGACTCCTTTGTGAGCTAGAGTTTTTTTGATTTGTCACCTCCGACAAACGATTGCGGAAGGTGGATGAATTGAATTTACTTTAAGTTTTTAGATTGATAATTTTCATTTAGTTATTTTAAGCTTAATAATTCATCAAAATTTTCATTTAGATTGATATTTAATTTATATTAATTTGACTTAAAATTTCAAACATATTTTTATTTTTCATTTGGATTGATATTTAATTTATATTAATTTGATTTGAGCTTGCAAGCGCAATTTGATGAAAGTATCTCCTCCGATTGAAATCTCCATTCAACACAGTCATCATCAGGGTATATATATTATTTTGCTATTTCAGATCCTATTGACTCTATTAATTTAATAATAGAGAATCGAGATATCTTGTCATATACGAGAACTTCTCGATATTTTATTAAGTTAATAATATTATAATAGCATCATTAGATTTGTAGGTTTTGTTAACCCAAACTCGGTCCTAAGCCCCAACTGGGAATGAACCAGCGCAGCATCCTCAAATACTAAGTTTAAGCATTCAGCATAGTGTCAGGACCCATGCAGGTATTTTAATTCAATATTGATTTAAACTTATGGGATTTGAATAGTGTTACTTATTTTGATTGAGTTTCATTATAAGTTTAAGATTATAGATAAAATTTTGACAAGATTGACCTCTCGTCGTCCACTATGCTACAACAAAAGTACTCCACCATGCTAAGAAAAGCATGTATGGGTGGTGTAAACACTCTGTCGAATCGTCATCCCACCATGCCAAGAAAGGCATGTATAGATCTCTGAAGCACTTATATATAACATAGATTTCCCCACCACACCAAAAATGATATATACGAGTACTTATACACCTACAATATTAGTTTAAACATCAATTTTAGCTTGAAGGTGTTGACTTTATATCAGGCTACTTAGGTCTCCTGTCGGTGTGGAAATTTAGCAGCATTTCGGCATCATCCCGATATCATTCTCATATAAGGGGCTACCTCGTATCTTTGGATCGCCCATGCCAAAAAAAAGCATTTATGGAAGGTATAAACTCACGCATCATTACACCATGCCAAGAAAGACATGTATGTGGCTCTAAGGTACCTGCGTAAAACACATATTTTCTAATCATGCCAAGAAAGACGTGTACGGGTACTTATATACTAACAAACAAACACAACTTTCCTCACCATGCCAAGAAAGACGTATACGAGTACTTATATTTCAACACAAACTTTGATCGTGCGGGCACGAGTGGAGGCTACGAGAAAGGAGAAATTAAGGTCGGCTGCTTTTTTTTTTGGCTGTGGGGTTTTTAGGGTTGTGGGAGTGTATTTAGGGTTTTGGCATAAAAGGGGCATTTATAAAATTTATATATATATATATATATATGTATATGTCAAGTTTAGGTTAATATGATGTTTACACAATATATATGTATTTCATGATCGGATGTTTGGTTCAAGTCGAATAGTCAATTGATTTAAAATAACACATCGCTTCGATAGCTCGATTCGCACAGACTCATCTAAATTGAGCGCAGACAATCTCATTTGATAGATTTCGACATTTCGACACTAACGGCGTGATTAATTTCATGAACAGAGGTTGTGTGGGCATCAGCTGCCTTACTTCGATATACGTGTAAGCACTTTGACAACATTCCTTCTTGATCAGTTGACCGTCGAATTGTGCAATACATATATTCTAATCAATTTTGACATTTTGAATGCGATGGCGAAGTCCGTTTGTCGATTGGAGATCATTTCAACTAATTTTGGAGATGTCGAGTGTATTTCAGCTTCGATTTGCGCATTATTGCATCCGAAGTCCGTCGGGTTTATCTTGTGAGCTCGACTCGACTGATGCAGCATGCATGGAGGTCAACACATTATAATTATACAAAGTAGCCTTAAGAAAAAATAAGAA